>JACATO010001558.1:0-133370 GCA_018389105.1 Nautilus pompilius
GCAGAAACAGAGTAAACATGAAACTTTCAAAGTAGATCTTTCATATCTTGCTGAGAAATAATCCAGTACTTCTTTATATGTTATGAAATATTGAGCTGAGTGAGGAAAGCCCTCCGCTTACGGCGATTCCAAGAATCCAGCTGTGATGGATTTTGAGAAAGAAATCAGACCCATTTTTCATAGCGTTTCAAAACTCTCATCGCATTTTGAGAGAAATGCTTTAAGAGTATTGTATCTTTTCATGAAATGGACCCTTCTAACTGCGAAAATTAAGAAGGCAAATACTGTTATTGAAGATCTTGCAATTTCTGTCTTCATAATATCTGAAAGTTTGCTACATAAAAGTAACGTTGATATAATTAAAATCCCTCCAAAATTTATCAATACAAAATTGCAGAAATTAAAAAAAAAAATGGCGGATGAGCTGTCAGCTGAGCATTAAAAGCCATTATTGCGCACACATAATTTTGCCTCCAATTTAATTAGAGAGATCACTGGTGTCGGCGATAATTCCCAGCTGGTGGCTTTCCCCTGGTTCTGTCGTGAGGCTGGCATTAAGAGCGATTTGCCTGCCCGCGAGATCACC
The DNA here is from genome assembly GCA_018389105.1 of Nautilus pompilius. Classification (NCBI taxonomy): domain Eukaryota; kingdom Metazoa; phylum Mollusca; class Cephalopoda; order Nautilida; family Nautilidae; genus Nautilus; species Nautilus pompilius. The sequence goes on from JACATO010001558.1 coordinate 587, forward strand.
TATTTAAACATCAAGCAGAACCATCTTCGAATGACCGGGGAAACTTGGTGCGAAATGAAAGTACGTTGTAGTGGTCTTGGTGTGTATCCGTATATGCCACTGGAAAAGCTGCTGCAATTAAGGGCAAAGAAATAACACAAAGGCTTGCTCGGCATCGCGCACCAAGAGAGTCGCAGCCAGTGCTAGATGGAGCCAATACGCCCTGCATCGGCCAACCGGAGAGCGAAAGACTTGTGTTGATTCGCGCGGAGTTTTGAGTAAAGCAGTCAAAGAGGTAAACGCGAGACCCCCTAAGTACGGGATCATTTGAAATTATGTGCAGTGACCTGGACTCAGACGCACTCCGAGGTGCGCCGGATAAAGTTCTGTCGCTAGTCTTTGAATTAAAAGACGAATGGTTCGTGTAGTCTGAAGGATTACAACTCCGAGCTTGTTACTTACTTTGAGCACACGGTGAATGGTTATGCAAATTGAGATATCCATCAGGCGTTTTAGGCAAAGTTAATCGAACAGACCCGACAGTGGCGAGGCCTGAACACGAACGTTTCTGTTGTCACCGACGAAAATTCGAGATTTCATGAAGAAAATTACGTTTTGCGAAAAGCTCTTTTCGAGAGTGGGGACACCTCGTCATTTATGAACGTCAAAGGGTTTTAGGAAGAGAACTAAAGAAGCGTGACGTCAGATTCGGCAGCTACGCTGACGCCTTCAGAAGTTAGACGTCACAGTTTCCGGATCTCGAACGTCCGGATGCGGGTGGAGAGTGGATTCCGAAATCGTTTCGTAACCAAAACGAAACCTGATAAGGGCGCAGATGTAGCTAGCTGACAGCTTTGAATCACTAACAGACCTGCCTTCTGATATCATCTCTCGAAACATCGAGTGTGGAAACCCTGTTACGTTTTGGATGAGGATGTCAACCACAGGCACACGGATCTCTTGGTGAAACTGCGTTCATACGCCTTCCTTTCGCCTCGGCTCACCTGTGCCGACAGGCATTTTCCGCCTTGACAACCGGAAAAACAAAAACAAGAAACCCTCTGGAAGCAGAAAGCGACCCGGTCCTATCCATCACTAGTGCTGTACCGTAACTATTTAAATCGGCATCCTAGAGACCAGCACAGCCGTCACGCTAAGGTTGGTCTATATTTTATAGCCATCCTAGATTTTAGGCGCGCTAATTTCTTTTAATTTGTCCTTTTAAGTTTGTATCGGGGATATACAGTACTGTGCAAAGGTCTTAGGAGGTCTACGTTTTTACTCACGAAAACTAATGAGATATACAATGTAATAAATGAATATTGCAAGTAGTCGAATGAAAATGATAAAATACATACTATATATATTTACTAATATTTAGTATGTCCATCCTTTTCTTCCATGACCGCCTAAGTCAGTCTTGGAAGATTCTCTTGTAATTATTATATAATATCAGCTAAAATGTCGTTCATGCATCTAGAAGCACTGCCCAAAGTTCATCCTTGGTTTTTGACTGTTCAAATTTTTTATTTTGCCCAAGTAGTCCCAAATATGTTCAATAATATTAAGATCAGGTCTTTGTGGAGGCCAGTTTAATAAAATCTAGCCCTTCACCGTTTTCTTGCATTGTATGTTTTGACAACATTGCCAGTATGTTATGGATCATTGTTGTGTTGAAATATGAATACAACTGAATAATTACGATCTTAGTAAATAATAATCTGCCTGTATCTGGATACATTCATATTTTCTTCTCTTCTTACTAAATCTCCATCCAACACCCAGGCCGAGACATACACCCCATACCTGGATAGAACCTCCACCATGCTTTACTACAGACTCCAGACATCTTCTTTTGCTTTCATCCATTTTTTTTTTTTTTTTACATCCTACATTCTCTTAAACGCCAACATTAAATATTTTGATTCATCTGACTGGAAGACTGATCTATTGTTCTTGAGTTTACTTTTGGAGAAAAGGGACATACTTAAGTTGCTTAGCCCTATTCTCTTTACGTAGAAAGGGGCTTCTTTACTGTCATCGCTCCTTTAAGTCTACTTCGTCGCAAAGATCTCCGTACAAAAGAATCATGAACCTGAAACCCTGAGAATTTTACCAGATTTTGCTATACGAGTCGTATCTTCTTGTTGCTAGATGATTTTTTTTCCGTCAGTCAGAAATGTTATCGTCAGATACTGTTAATCTATTTTAGATAGTTTTCTAGGTCGTCCACATCTTTTCCTATCGGAAACTGAACCAACGCCTTTAAATTCCTTGATAATTTCTTAAATTGCACATTTTAAAATTCCAGGTTGTAGTACTTATTTCTCATTGGGTTGTACGCACGCGGTTCATTGAGAAATATTATTTTATCTTTATTAGCAGTTGATATCTTTGCTATTTTCATTTAGTTATTACTTCGAATGGAGACAAAACAAGCAGTAGTTAATTCGAAAGTGTCCTAAGACTTTTTCTCAGTACTGTATTTTTTAATTTTATTTTATACAATTTTGTTTTCACATCCGGTAATAATAATACTAAGTTTGAATTATAGCATTTTATTACTTATCTTATTACTTATGAAACTTCAGCTGCAGGATAGTATGGTTAAGTTTTAGCAACTGTTTCCGGTATTTTTCAAAAGAAAATTATTCCAGTTTTCAATCGTCTATATGCATTTCTATTGATTAATGACGCATCAATATTCTAGTTTATTTTCTTAATAGAAAGATTTTTTTAAAAAAGATTGTAGAATGCCCTCCATTATCTAACTGTACGAATCTACTCTTTGACTGCTGTGGCTTATGGTATTTCGCTGTTTCTCGTGTTCTTCCTAATGAGCAAAGCCGCAGAAGAGGAAAAAAACAGGTAAAATTAGGTAAATTAATACTTTGTGGCAACGGCTTTTAAAGGGTCTTCAGCCAAGTTGTTTTATTATTATTATTATAAATCAGGCCAGTAGGCATAGCTGCAGTTTTTCGTCGATATTCGAGACCCCGATTTGTTTGGGATTGATCATTAGACAGAGCAGCAATGGAACCGGTACACTTTGGTCGGAAGAAGAACTGGCGGCACACGACGAGCAGCTCACCACAGACGCCTCTTTTTCTTTTTTTTTTTTGGCAAACTTCGAAATGGATCCATCACTTTTATTCGGTAAACTCGGGACGGTTTCTGGCAGCTGAAATTACACCGAATGGATAAACAGTAATTACTCGACTGAAGGCGCGATATACAGCTTTTTCGCTTGACGAGGGCTTAACTGCAAAGACACTTTCTGCAGACATCGATTATCGATCATTGTGCGTCGATGAACTCTGGTGGCAAACGAAGCTTTTAGAATGCAGAGAAAAATGGGAAGTAGAGTCCCTATTGGCCGCAAAGTTAGAGAAAGTGCTCGTGACGGTGAACAGAACGTGGTACTGACGCTTAGATCCGGCCGGCTCGTAGTCCGATTGTTAGAACCAGTCCAGCTTTTCCAGTTCTGATCTAATCCTAATCCACTGTTGTGTGTGACACTACGATGCCTACGCAACCCGCCATTCCATTTCCTATCTGGTCGGTCGTTGCTCGCCAACACAATCACTAGGTTCAAGAGCGAAGCCGACTTACGCTGTTAGTGGCGCCTGGTAAGTAACTTAATTATCAGATTTATTTCATGTTATTCTAAAGATCAAGAAACTACTATTGCTTCAGTCCAGGATACAGAACAGGAAACGCCAACCATCCATTCGTTGTCGCTTCCGCCGGTTTGGAGAGGAAAATCAGCTTCAGCAGAACTCAGAGGTAAGAATTTCTTTCACACCGTCAAGGCTGGAAATCCAAATGGCAACTAGCAGAATACCTGCTGAGCGGAACACCACGGCTCGGATTGGGAGAGTCTGTCAAACGCGAGCAGAATCGACTGCAGCAGTCGTTCTGGACATGCAACAAAAGGGGGGGGCAGTTATATGGTAAAAAGTGCGCTTGGAGGCCGACGAAGGGTTATTGCATGTACAGCGTCCAAACAGGTAAAGATCACCAGCTCGAGGTCGAATACAAATGGTAGATTTCCTTCCCAGCTCTGGGCGAACCTCTACGGCACAACGCGTCTGAAGTTTACTCCAGAAAGGGCTACAAAGAGAAAGGAAACAGAAAAGTTTAACTTATTATTATTATTATTAAAAGAGAGCTTCAGGGGGTTTGTTGTTCTTTCTAGCGAAATCAAGTTAAAAGGTTTCGATGTCTCCCTGACAACTAATTGCTCGTTATTAATTTCTAATAAAACGACTTCGCAGCGGCCAGCTTTCGTTGTGTTCTCCCAGCATCATCAACTCTCCCTGCGGCGACCGGAAGACCCGGAAATCCAGAATTCCGCTATAAGTGGCCACCTTACACGCGCTTTAAAAAAGCTGCAAATTCAAAGTGAATACCGTTCCGCACATGTTATTCGTCGACAGAACAAACCACTTTTCGTTGTCGTCCTGGCACCGAGAATACTGCGTCTCGCCTCTGCCGTACGGGTCCACCCCCTATTACTGCCGATCCCTATTCTTGGTCACCAGATCAACGATCGCGTGCGTGCTTACAAACCGAATGGGCTGCACGACCACTTCCCAACGTTAAGAGCTGGTGGCTTCATTCTAAGTGCCCGGAATCGATATCCATAGTGCTTTCTTGTCTTACTGAATTAAACCACGTAAAATTTTACTAATCGATAATAATCGTTTCCGACATCGAAACCAATGACTATTTGGATTTTTAAAAAAATAGCCAGAAATGTTTTTTTTCCCTAGTTGTTGCTGGCGTGAGGATATACAAGAAGATTACCTGAGATTATCGGGGGGGTTAAGAATTGGCATGAACCCCATGTGAACGAGAAAAGAAACTAAACCAAACATATACACTAGCTGGCCAATTATATTTGAACCCTACGTGAACTGCAGATGCAAATTAGGTTGATCACATGATGTGACAAAATATATATATATATATGATTTGGACAAGCAAATTTCAGGTCTGTAACAGGTTTCGGGAAATGCAAAGACATTACAGCGTTCGGAAGAGAGGTGATAGTGAGTGCGCATCTGGCAGGTGCCACAGTGGCGAAGACAGCTTGGGGTTGGGTAGGCTGCTCCAAGGTGAAGAAAACATCCGCTTCGAGAAACTGTGGGCGTCAACATGTAGCGACAGAAAGATGGGAAAAGTGGTTACACAATACGGCGAAGTCCATGCCAAACAGTACCCCTCCAACTGACACAGACTCAATTCTGGGCAATCCACGCCCATCTCCAGCCGTACCAAGACAAGAATGTCGCGACGAATGGAGAATAACAGTGGGAAGCCGTTAAATAGAAGGCTGATTGCAGTCACCAACGTGAAAAGGCGACTCATCTGGTGAATGGAGCGTAGACCTTGGATTATGAACTGGTGAAAGTGATGTAGTCTGGTGAGTCGCGCTCCATTCTCTTTTGCACAAATGACAGACGAAAGGTTTGGAGGAAACCACGTGAATCAGTCCAGACCTCTGGTAGTGGACTCATGGTTTGGGGCATATTTTGCTGGCACACCTTAGGTCCTTGGTCTCTATAGAGGACAGAATGAATGCTAAGCTTCAGGTCAGCATCATTTTCGATCATCTCAGGTGTAACCTGATGGGGATGGATACTTCCATAATGACAATACTTCTATCCATCTTGCCCGCATTTCGTTTATGTTTTGAGAAACATGACGGAAAGTTCAGGCATCTTCCTTAACCAGCATAATCCCCAGATGTTTATCCTATTGAGCATCTGTGGGGTGGACTTTAAAGATTATTCGCCATTACGATTCTGTCTACTTCGTTCAGTCATTGTGTAAAATACTGACTGAATGGGGAAATATCTTTTAAGATATCGTCCAGCATCTTGTAGTCTCTATGCTACATCGTTTCATGGCTGTTGCTCGAGCAAAAGGTTCCCTACCTGTTATTATGTATAACTTCTTTAATAAAGCGACCAGCCAGTGTAGGTGCAGAGTATTAGTCACACCAAATTTCAGTTGCTGGAATTCACATAAAAAGTGTAATTACGGAATAACATTGGAGCTTCCAAAAATGAACTCGTATACCCAAATGAATTTTCAGCGAAGTTTGGCCAGATCTTTTAGAAGGATGCTTGACGTCCATAATGCATTTCACTAGTGAAAACAGATTTTTAAAAAGTCACTTTCTGGGTAATTTTCACAAATGAAGATTGCGTAAACTTCTTTGAAGAGATCGGCTGGAAAAAACAGCAAAAAAAAGGATATTTTCTAAAAAGGTATATGATCTACCGGCTGGGTTTTCGGTGGGAGAGATGCTTCCCAAAATTTCAAAACAAAGGCAACAGACGAGCAATGCGGCCAAGCTCGGATTTAAAGGTAAAATCAGTCATCCGCTGTGTACTATTTCGTAGGTGCGAATACATTTATTTTCATGAATATTTTAGTTAATTTCTAATCGCAATAACGCGCTGTTCGAACGACAATGGCATCACCGACTGTCAGAGGGAAATGCTAAAGTATATAGAAGATTCCATTTTTCGTTTCAGCAAACGTTGGTTTCTTCTTCTCTTTTCCTTTTTTTGTTGAACGTAAAATTGGGAGCGACGGAGTGGGTTCGAAACCGAAACTGTCGCAAACAGGACGTGTAAAATAATAATATTTTCCCTCTCGTTTTTCTTTTGTCATTGAAGGGCTATGAAACTTATTGAAATCGCGTTTGGAGGAACCGGGGGGGTGGGGAGGTCTTCACTTTTTTTTTTTGAGTCGAAGAAGCTGCAAGTTCTGCCGATGTCGCGGCGACGTTCGACTAGAAGCCGCCTGCTGCTTCCTCCTCTCTTTTTTGTTCTTGCACGCAGCTTTGTCTAGCCATTTAGAAAGCTCCCGCGGCTACCCGTCAAGCCACGAGAGCGGACAATGGCTTTATGCCTCGTGTAGGGGGCCGTTTAAACTGAAGTACTTCGAGCCGTTTAAACTGCAAAAGCAAGATGGCGTATGGCGGAAACGAGACATGCAAAAGCTAATGATCATACAGTCGAGTCAGACACGAGAGAGGGCAAATCTATACGTACATTCACACGGCGCTGTCGAATAAATTCTGGAAATACACAATGAAGTGCTCGATAAAAGCTCCGTGAATCATACAGGGAAAGTGTAGCTTATGAAAGAGTGAAACGTCAATGAGAGTGTTTGGAAATACACACGTACCACGTGGTATGTCAGAGAAATGGATTGATTCATTCAGTTTTTTGGTCGTCTTGTCGAGCATAATAACTATTAACCAATGCCGTTCGCAGGTTTGACGGTCGGGGGGGGGTTCACTGGCAGATTGGGTTCGAATCCTGGTCGGAAGTAGCTCGGTTTGGCGTAACCCCCACCCCCCAGTCATGGTTTATTCTTCACCAGTCAGCCGCGTGGATTTCTTCTCAATCTTAGTGTTTTCCAAAACCAGCGACGGAGGCTCGTACCTGTTGATTGGCTGGCGCCTCGGGCACCTGTTACCAACCCTATCCCAGCCGCACCTCGATGTCTCAGGTCCACCGCGGCCTATACCCTACTTTTCCCACTGCTGTGAGATACACGTCCGTAGAGCTGGAAAGTCAAAAGAGGGTTCGCCAAGATGAAAAAATTGAATTTATGTTGTATTATTTATTTTTCAATCTTATCACTTCTGCTTCCTGCAACAGTCCCGTTTTCTCTGCGGCTGGATTCGAATTCTTTTCTCTTAAATCGTCAAAACTAAACGAATATAAATCTGTAATCGTTGCAGCTTTGGCGGGCTTGCGTGATCATCGAAGGCCCATAAATCCCTACTGTCCTGTCCTGTCCTCCTAAAACCTCTCCATAAATAGCATCGCCTTATCCAGGAATTATTTACATCGTCGTGTTATTCATGCGAGTCTTTCAACCGATTTTTGTGGCTCTTAGAAGGAAGCAATAACTGCCTAGGCAACAAAGTATTTTTATCGTCCTAGGCCGATCGACAGAATGGCGAAGTGCATTCAGCTGCGGAGTCACCTTTCTATGGCCAACCATACGGTATTAAACAGCTAATTTCCAGTCGGGTTACGACGAATCCACAAGTAAATTTTATGGGAAATCAATCGGCGAAGTAAAACTGACGTTGATTTCTCTAATTCATTATTGAGGCCTACATCCAGACTAATTAGATCCATAACATGACTTAATTTAATGGAAAAGCCCAGGTGAATGCATTTTTCGCAGTAGCCACACGACGCTGGCCAAACGAACCTCGCTTTAAGAAATAACATTTTATGCCGTTTTCTTACACAAACTTATTCGTTAAAAGAAGCAACAGTTACAGGCAATCAGGGCTTATTGAAGAGACTGGGCGAAGGCGAGCCAGGCTAGCGGATGGTTATAAAACACATTCGCCAAAACTGAATTCAGAAAGAAATTTAGAGATCTAAGACTTGAATTCGGTTGTCGTCGTCTTTCCAAACGTGATCGCTGTTTCCTAGAACATTCCAGCTTTTCGATGAGGTAGAAAACACAACAACAAAGAAGAAACGGCAAAGCATCCCATTCTGGTCTTGGTTATTCTCGTATATCCCCTTATGTTGTTGTTTTTTTTTACATCTTCAGAAAGAATTCCAAGGGGTGGGTGGGCATGGATAGGGGAGATCGGAGCTAGGTGACAGAAAGAGGAACTGTTACAGCATCAGTAATTTTTCATTAAATGCACAGATGAGGGATTACTGCTGCTGTCAACAACTACTTACCCTCGAAGCGTCTATCTATCCCCGTCTCGTAAGGGTACCAAATCTTCAAACGTGTGAAATGTGTTACTTATCGATAATGGAAAACAAACAGATACAAGCCAAATTAAGGGAGGGGCTCTTAGAAGTTTCCAATAACAAAATTATTGCGAACCATTTATTGTGTGTGTGTGTGTGTGTGTGTGTGTGCACGCGCGTGCATTTGATTAGCAGGTAACGGATAATTCAGAATGCTCTTGTAATTTACTTTTTTTGGTGCGCACGAGTCCCTGAACGTTCCCCAATATTTAGTGATGATATACTCGATTCCTTGAGAAAGACATTAAGCAGAAAATGGCTATCGCCAAGTCAAACTCTCTACAAAACTAACTGGCTGCGACTACTAGATATCTGTGTCCCTTTGAAATACTGATGCCATCACGGTCAGGTGCTTTTGTTATTGAGCCCACGCTTTAACCTATATATCGACGATAGTCTGGCAGGTGAGCGCTGGGTGCCTGTAACTCCGAGTTAACAATAAAACGTCAGTGACCGCGGGCACAGGTGTCAAACATTCCGAACACTTCTGCCGATTTTCTTTTATGCTAAAGATGGAATACGAGACCCAGGCCGACGTGGCTCAGTGGTGAGTGTGTTGGCTTCAGGACCGAAGGGTCCCGGGTTCAATTCCCGCCGCTGGCGCATTGTTGTGACCCTTGAGCGAGGTACTTTACTGGCATCGGTCCGGTTGCTGGGTGGTGGAGTGGCCCGTGTAGGCACTCAGACAAGGGCGGTTGGGGGGACGATCTATAGCCGTGACGGAGGCGGGTCTCCTATGACGAGGAAAAGTCAGGAGAATAAACCGCTGCTGAAGACGGAGCCAGAGAGCGGACAACGACGGTGCGACGCATCCCGCTCTTATGGAATGACTGATCGCTAAAGAAATGGATATGAGAGGAGATCCTTCACATCAATTGGGATTTAAATAGATAAGCGGTTAGCCCTTAAGAAACCGTACTAATCGAACTTCGCAAGCCCCGTTGTATTTCTGCTCTTGTCTGCGCACACACGCACGGCACGATCTGAAGGGATGGCTAATTTTACAGCTGGTCCAAACAATAACCCCTCCCCCAATTATCGAGACGAATGAATCATATGCATAGCTTTTGATCGTACACGGAATAACATCCACTCAATGCATAGTTATAAGTGCCAACACAACGACTATTGATTCTGTTTAATTACAGCTGAACATTAGGACGAGAGGGGAAGTGGGGACCACCGTGAATCCTCTAACAAGGATATGACTGAACGACGGTGTCGTCTTGTTCGGTTCGAGAGCGATTTATTAGTGGGAGTTCTATCAAAAGCGCGGCCGAGTAAAAGGAAAAGAAAAGAAAAAAGTTTGTAACCAAAAAAGGAAGGTGGGGGCGAAAGAAGACATCTCATTTTATGCAGGTCGGTCATCTGTCATCAATAACGTACGAGAGTTCGTGGAACTGCGTCACCAAGAACAAGATGTTACCAATTCCATTTTTTTAGGAACCCGGACCAATTTCAGTGCTATAAATTGACAAGTTCTATTTAATTATTATTTTTTTTTGACCATAAGTTACCCCAACAATATATCTTCGCTCCTTTCTACGCAAAAAAAACATTTTAAATAAATGATAATGATAATTGAACACCCATTTGTTAAACGGTGGAAAGACAAGAATCAACGAAACAAAAGAATTCCGTTTTGGTCGCATTATAAAAATAGTTCTTATCAGGTGATCAGAACATAAGTTCTGACGTTTTAAAATGACGTCGTCGTGGTGCTTACGTCACCTTCCGAACTGTAGAGCAGATACCGAGCAATAACTGAAACCGTTGTACCAAAGTATTGTATTTTTATTATATTTTTATATAAACAGCAAAACAATCGCTTCAAAAGCAAATTAATGTGCAATGAATTTGTATTATCGTCATTAGACTAAAAAAAAAGGAAAAGAAAAGAAAAAAGGGAAAACAAAATATCTTAAATTTTGCAGTTGTAATGGTCGGAAATTGATTATTTCATGAATTATAACAATATATTGTGAGTATTATATAGTGATATGTCTAACGGAAGACTGCGAGTTTATTCATGTCTAACTGTCATCTCAACCTGTCGGTCATCTATCTATCCATTGTTCCCATGCTGCTTCTGAAAACGGAATGACTGACCCTAGACTATCGAACATTCCACGTTTACCGACCAAATCACGGACGAGATTCCTCGTCAGCTATGTATTTTTTCGTCTGAGGCTTATCTTTGTAGATTCTCCAGAGTTTTGAAACGAGATCGGACAGAAGCATTTCGTTAGAATTTTGGCTAACCAATCGCAACACGAATATCCCATCATCTCGGAGATACAGGTCGGCGAACTTCCGGCAGAGTTTCTTGTCAGAGAGCGAACGGAGGTCGTTCATAATTTTCAAGTACTTTTTAACGTACCGCACCCGGTTCTGTCTGAACACGACCCGGTAGATCCAGAACACGAAGTTCGCGCTTGTAATTGCCGAAACCATCACGAGCCAGAACCAGATGAAGATAAAAATTTTCTCGTTAAAAAGATTGATGGGAAGCACACACTGCACCGTGTACCGATGATTGTTCTGTAGCTGTCTCACCTCAAAGTCGCACAGCGTCACCCGTGGAAAGCGAAACGATTCTTTCCACTCGTAATTCTTAGCTAAATTCTCCATGACCTCGAAACCGTACATGGAAAAGAAGTTATTGCCCAGAAAGGCGTTGAGGATGAAAAACTGCCCGATGACATTGGACAGGTACAGCATTTTGATAAACAAGTAAAACCCCGTCAGGTAAGTTCCTTCCCGCTTCCCGCAGAAGAAGCAGCAGAACTTGGAAATCTTCTGCCGCACCCTGACGATGATGTTGTAGTGGTACTCCCTGTGCGTTTCCAGCCACCGATCCATGTAGATAGCGATGTGGTTGATCGTTTCATCTCGTTTCTCCGGAGAACCCAGTTGAGTGGTGGCTGTCAGGTCGACGATCTTCTCCAGACTCACGCCGGAGACTCCGTTAAAAATCCGCCAGATGATACACGGAACTTTGAAAAGCAGTGCCATGAACAACAAAATAATGGGCACCCACTGGTAATAGTTGATCTCCTTGGAATCCCGCTTGTGGATCTCCACCGGTATGGTTTCTTCCATGGGGATGTGGTAAGTGTTGGCTATCCAGCAGTAGTATTTGGTGTAGGCTACGTAGGCTGAGGTGAACTGGGCCGGGCACCAGCATTGGATAGGATCGCCGACATACTGCTTGGTGCTCACGAAGATGCTGAACAGCGCGAGGACGAGGACGGTGTAAAGGTGATTCATTCTGTCCACCCAGTCATCATCGTTTGTACCCTTGAGACGAGAGTAAGTGGCAAATCCTCCCAGCAAGGAGTTCAACCTGCGAGGAGAAGAGAGAAGACGGGGCTATTGCATTAAACTATAAGGGGAAGAGGGAATAATAAAGCAAAATTTTAAAAAAGAGTAAAATTCGCATTTACCGAAATAAGAATTATTTTTTAAAAGTATTGTGGTTGTTTTTTTGTGTGTGGGCGTGTAAAAGCTGCCCTTTTAGACCGCTCTGGGAATCATTCCGAAAGGTCACGTGACAGAGTTCCGTGCCCTCCCCCCCCACTGGAAGGGGGCGTGGCGGAACTAGACTTTTAGAAGACATTTAATACGGCAAAAAAAGAAGCCTCTCGTCTGTTAGTTAGGCAGTGAATCAATAAAGTTGAGTATCGCTGTCTGTACCATAATTGATCGAGTGCAGCCGCCAGTACTTTCACATCAGCTTGTGTTCTGATCGTAGAATCCTGTCAAGGTGCGTCTAAACGTTATTTAAGAGAGATCCTGTCCGAGCTCTGCCAAGCCCGGAGTACAAGGCTCGGCTGGCACTTCCAGCAGACTGTTGTTTTAGAAGTGCGACAAATCACATCTTCCAAAAACCCGTGCCGCTGATTTCAAGAGAGAGAGAACTCCCGCTTGTGAAACGGCGGGAGGAAGTTGCTTGAAGTAACACGACTGTTCAGCTCCGTCTCGCTGCTGCTCCAAACCTGCCGCCAGAAGAGCGGGACGACTACCATGTTGCAGCTGTTGATTGCAGACACGGGTATCAGACGGACGGTTTCTGAGGCTATCTCCGTTCTGCCCCTTTAGATGCCAAGAACAGATGGCTAATATTTCAAAAGCTTCTTAACTGTTTAGTGTCCCGACACCAAGTCGTTGATACTGTCTGACCAGGGGTTGGTGGGGTTTCGAACCGACTTGCTCCTCTTTTATACAGCTCGGCTGCAATTGGCGATGGGTTTGTCTGGTTGTTCCAATGTCTCTAGAGGTGTCCAAGTTATCCGATCAGAGGTTTCTGTCAGGAGAGCGAGTTATTTCAGCCTCCTGAATTACTGAACCAACGCCCTGGTTTGGGAAACTGCCCGCTTCAATGTCCAGAAGAAAAATGAGTGACCTCGATAACGGTCTAATTTATTTATAAACTCCTGACCGTTCAGCTTTAAAGTTGGTAATTTTCGCTTGCTTGTTCTTAACTTTTTTCTAAACTAAAAAATGTTTTGAGACTGAGCAATGTTCGTTAGCTAGAGCTTAAAGAACCCAACTCAGTATTCAGAAGACCGACTAGTTCTCTGTTGTGGAGATTTCCCAGGGGAGGGAGGGAGGGAGCCGGTCATCATGCAGCGGTTTTATGCAAATTAGTTGACATCCTACAGAGATCCCGTGGGGGTACGCAAGTATGTTTACCTTCTTCTCCCGAGACTGCGGCAGGTTCCCGCTCCAATCGACGAGCCGGCCAAACGTAGAACGCAATGCCCAAGGTCTTGGCCACCCCGCCGTACGCCTGCTGTCTTTTCCAGCGAAAGCGGGTAGCGACGAGTCGTTCAACGAATTACAGGTTTGTGCGGCTGGGCTAGAAGCGATAAAGCTAATATATCCACAAAGGTTCTCAACTTCTGGCACAACACCGGTAAGACAGGCGTTCTTTCGCTATACCGCCACCTTGGGCGTTTGGCGCGAATAACGTGGGGGCGAATATTGGTAGAGCTTTTGGTATTTTAACCGGTTCCAAACTCTGCTGCTACTTCGCGCGTAGATTTAGACAAGACCAGGGATAGACAATACATACATATACTCACATGTCTTTGTTACTGTCTGCTGTCGGGTGAACCTTCTAGATGTGGAGACTCTGAACTGGTGAGATTGCGGTAACGTCTGGCTGGCGAATCCTTGCAAACTTCATTGAAGCTTTCTTGAGGTGTGGCACGATTCGGCTTTAAAGGTTCCCTAAGGAAAAACGGGGGGGAGAATAAATCAGGAAACTAAATTTTCTGTAAAAAAAACAAAAACACTGTTAATCATATTCTGTAGATTTTACATAGAAATCTCAGCTTAAAATTCTTTTTAAAAAAAAAAAAAAAACAACAACAAACAAACTGATTAATGTTTAGAAGCCGAAATGAAGAACACGTGGACCTGTTCGATAAATGATCAATGGAGTCCTCGAGCTGGAAAATGAAATCTATTATCTGACGTGAAATGTACATTGGAGTATCACCTCGGAATGTGACGCAACATCCAGACAAATGCAAATCCAAGCCGAGTTATCGCTTACCGCACCGGACCATTATAACGAGTTCAAACAGGACTCACACTCGGTGTGCACTTGGAAACCCACCAAAAAAATAACCGTCACGACAGATGTTTTATGCATTACTGCATCTTAATAACATTCTGCGCAAATGTAGAAACCATTGTTAGCCCCCCCCACACACACCTAAAGAAAAATCCGCAATTTCCCGCGGGCGATTGTTTGGTAGCGGTTTTTAAATGCAGCGCACGTGTTTTTTAAATGCGAATCGTCGGCTTAATCTCGTGTGAAAGTTTCATATGTGGGCACACAACAAGAAGATTGCGTATTGGGAGTGAGGTCCGTGCGAGACCATAAAAAGGGCCTTCGCTATTGCAATCGCTTCGGGCTGCGATCCCAGAGCAGCGATGCAGCGGAACAGAATGAAAGATAATCTGGGGATTCAGGGAAGTATTACGTCAGTTGCGCTGAAAGATATACGAAGAGAAACAAAACAGAAAATGCGTCCACCATATTGTCTGCTAGGACGGATGGAGGTTACAGACAACAGGCCCAGTCCATTTAGTATAATGCCTTGCCATAAGAAGAATATAGATTTAAGAGATCCTTCTTGGCTGACAGTGAACAGAATATCGCATTTAAAGACTTGATAAAGAGAGAATAAAATCCATCTTCACGTGGTATTTGCTAATAAAAGTGAATGGTGGGATACATTACAATTATTGGCACATTTGAAGACGTATTATTCCCAGTCCCCAGTATGAGCAGACAGTGGCGAGACTAGGATTTGGTGGTGTACAACTTCAACATCACCAGATGCCTGAGAAAATGGTGCTGGGTACCATATACAAGAACCATTTTTACGATACAAGACCTCTGAAGGTTTTGGCATCACTGAGACATATACTGCGTTCACAGCCATTTCTTCTTATAGTAGGTATAAGTCTCTCTCGTTCAGGGGACAAACATATACGACAACACGGTCTTTTGTTTGATAATTTGTTTTGGAGGCGGGTGGCCGAGTGTGCAGCCTACCGGTTCAGAGAGGGGGCCCCAGTTCTATCACTGGGTTCGGCGAACCATTCTCCTGGTTACTTCTCGCTCTTCAGTCGCAGCGAGTTTCTTCCCACAATCAGACAGTAGTTTTTTTCAGTAAAAGGAGATTATATATTTCCAGGTAAAATATGGACTGGAATGGAGACATCTGTAAGCGGTAACCCATGTCACTACCAGCCTCACCAGGTATTTTACAGTTGTCGACAATAAAGAACGAAAAATATTCATTGTAGTGCTCCATTGAAACAAATATGGAAGTCCATCCTATCTTAGACAGTGAAATTAAGCAAAGTCCATCTTTACCAACGTTTACTGATAATGATGGGCTTTACACGATATTCACTGAGGCATTTAGGTGAAAATATATAAAGACCCGTATCTGTAAATGGCGCTCACAGATACTCTTTGCCGATTTTTACATCCGTAAATATGGCTTCACCGGAAACATCTCCTTTAAACCTATTTTGTAAAATGAGAGAGATGATGAGATGAGAGAGAGAGAGAGAGAGAGAGAGAGAGATGATGATGACGTCGGTACTAGAGAGAGAGATGACGATCGGTACTAGAGAGAGAGAGATGACGTCGGTACTAGAAGAGAGAGAGAGAGGTGTGTGTGTGGTGTGTCACCGGATAAACGAGCAAAGACGCTCCCAAATGAACTTAGCTTTTCTAAAATATTTTTTTGTTTTGTCTTCATACTCTTACCAGATTCATCAACCGTATAGCAACGAATGGCGGGTGTCACGTTCCATAGAGTTTTGGCCGAAACTCTTTACCGGCTACGATGCATTTCACACATTTGGAATGTTTTTTTTCTCACGCGATACCATCATCCGGAGTATCTCCAGGGAGAAAATGGTCGCGGCTTAAGACGGAACTGCGGCCAACCACGTGTTGAGTGGCGACGTCTCACGGGCCTGCGGGTAATAAACGCTTGGGAGGTGTGTGTGTGTGTGTGTGTGTGTGTGTGTGTGTGTGTGTGTGTGTGTGTGATAATGCGTTGTCAGTGCTACAGATTTTTCCGAACTGCCAATGCGATCTGAACGCCGTGAGTCGTGTCCATCACTTTCCTTACCAAATTACTACAGCTTCTTGAAGATGTCACCAGTATCTTGCCAAAAAAATGATGCAGGTGTTCGCTATTATTTTCACGGTTACCGCGAGGAGTTTCGCTAGGAAAAATGCAAAAGAGTTGGGTATGATTGGCTAAATGTTGCTACAGACTACAGCAGCAGGTCAGACTGTTTAGAGAAAGCACCGAGATTCTGAATATCGCCAGTTTGGTTGCTCGAACTTCACTCTTGCTTCTATTCCTTTAAATACATACACGGATGGCATCGCTAACTGGAGTCCATACAAATATTACGAAATACTGATAATGCTAAGCATAATGCGGCAGGATTTATAATAGCGATGAAGTTGAGGTTATCTGAAGCCGATTTTAAATCGCTAAAAAAAAAAAGAAGACTGATCAAACAAATGGTTAATTCAGTTCGATTTTCTCCAAGTGCGAATGTCTTAGCCTTAGAGTCATCTGAAGTAAACCAGTCGTATACACGACCTGGTATGCTGGTGGAAAAACTTCGGCATTTCCGGTCTGCTACGCATAAATCACTAGTCTGACGTGTGGATTACGCGGTTCGGACGAGATAATCCAGATTGTGTCAGTAGTGTAGACAGGGTTAAAACGATCGAAGATGATTTTACAAGAATTATTAGTGACAGGCGCGATCTCAGCTACGAAGAAAGACCAAAGTCTTCGGTTAACCTACTTTGGCCTTCAGACGTGCTTTGTATTAGGTTTGACGCATAGATTCCTTGCAATTACCGACACCATCACATCTCACCAGGGGGTCATAAATATAAGATATATATATTTTTTTTCATTAGACGTTAGAAAGGGTTCTAGTAACCGTGCAGTATCAGGCTGGAACGATTTTCCAAGCAGGGTAGTAGAAGCGAAGAGTAAGCGTTGTCTAAAACTGACAAAGAAGCGCGAGGGGCCCATAATTGTGGGCACACTACTGAAATAATCCATTGCGAATGGAGTTATGGATATACCAGCGAGCGTGTGACAGAAAATAATATCGGCAAACGTATTACTCCTGCCGGCACCTCGCTACCCGCGAGAGATCCGTTTCCAGAAACGGTCTCGAATAGCAGATTTTGCGGATAGCACCATGACCCTCGCATGCGTACCAAAGATGCGCTTTTTGGAGCTGAATACTGCACTAAAATCCATTAATAAGCGCCCCCACACACACTACACAAAGCAGGAAGATCAGAAAAACAAAAGATATTATAACAGCAAACATACATATCTTGATAGATACATGACATAACATGGTCGAAATGTGTACAAATCTGGCACGGGGCGAGGTGATGCGGATGCTTACTGGGTCGTGAGACGGAGAAAAGACGCTGCGTGCACTTACTGCTACTTTCCACGGAGGAGCAAAGAGGGCTTAAAGATGCTCGGATCGACATCCTTACTACGTGGATTCGCGAATCCGTGGATAACAAGGGAGAGGGGGGGATGTACAATAAATTTGCTCTAACTTTGCTTGAACCTCATAAAAGATATCCTTCTTTCTATATCTATTAGTTACTCCACAATTATTACGGCAGCTGGTGTAGCAACAGATGTTTATATGTACAGAGAGAAATCAGTTTCTTCTTATTTTCTGCCAATGAGAATCAGCTGAATGTCGAAAGTCCAGTTCCTGAATCAGAGCAAAATGTCGGAAACATTATATTTTAAGTAGAAAAATGAGTTATGGTCTGATTCCTTGTCTTTAAAGTATACGAACACTGCAAAATTTCTCAGATTATTATATATCGTCCTTAGTTAACATTTAATTACTTAGTTCGTCCTTCATGTAAACTGTGCCAACTTACTCAGTGTTTGTGCGAATCTAACACACTCCAGTGTTGTAGAGGCGTGCGATGTACCCCTGAATAAACACGGGTTCTTGTAAATTCCGGAAGTGATGGATCTTCAGAAAACAATCAAATGACATGCAAATAATGACGTGGTTTAGTCTTGTCTCTTCTTGTCGAATCCTGGCCCTGACTTTCGGGGTGTAGAGGACAGCACGCAGCCAGTGGGGAATCAGATTCCCCAACTAGGCGGGTCACCCGGGCACGAAAGGGTTACCCACCGAACTTCCCCTGGAAACCCCCCCAAACATAAATTCCTGTTTTCAGATGTGAGAGAAAATGCACGCGGCCAGTTGGTGAAGAAGAAACCACGTCAAGGAGATATGCCAAACCGAACAGGTCCTGACCAATATCTGAACTAGGGGAAGGGTTAGGGTTAGCCGAGGTAGGACAAGGATCTACCTCCCAACCACTCTTAAAAACAGTTATCATAGCGTAACTTATAGAAACTTCCGCAGTCAACAATTAAGCGCGCTAATAAAGACTTGCCTACATGAGAGAAACATAATGAACAAACATGGAAGTACATTATGTATTTATATATAATTATTAATTTTTTCCCGATTTTTGAAACTACGAAGGACACGTGCAAATTTCGAAGATTGATACGCAGCCATTCCAAGGCGTCTGCTCTGACATCCTCAGTTTGTGGTCCAAAAAGACGGGAACCACACGGCGACGAATCTGGCCATAGGGGCGATTACATGTGTGTGTGTGTGTGTGTGTGTGTGTGTGTGTGTGTGTGTGTGTGTGTGTGTGTGTGTGATTGCTTTCTGCATAGAAAGCTGAAAAAAGTTAAGAAATCTTGGTGTTGTTTTTTTAATAGACAAATGAGTCTAATAACCAATGTTTTTGATCTTCAGGCAAGCTAGATGATTAAAAAATGCATTTTAAATTAACTTATTAAATAGAAAGGGGCTGCATTGCGGGTACTCAAACAATCTATTGGTAGGCTTTCCCGTCTCGTCCTCTGAACCAAACAGATATTGATGTTTGAATTAATGATTTCTCATTTAAAATAAGAAAAAAAATTTTTTCGGATTATAACATTTACTATACAAATAATTTTTTTCCTCTAATCGTTCACTTATTTATTTTTGAACTAATCAAGATGAAATATTTCCAAAAAACTAATCCATCATTTACGTTCTACAACGTAAACCAGCCACGTGTATGGCAGTAAGAACGTCCACGTGTATACCGAGATACTTGAAATGCACTTGTAAGTATAGTTAGGTATCGATGTTGAGTTATTCCATTATACACGTGACAACCAACAACCGGCAGTTCTTCCGGAAACGGAGAACGGTGTATATCGACAGTAATGACACAAAAGCTGGATATCCCTTATTTACAACTGGTTGTGTCCACAAAGGGAAGCAAGGCACGCACGGATGCAGGGTTTACGGTAAGAACTGCTGGCACAGAGGTATCGCTTGAGCTGCTCATCACGTGCCACCTCTGTCGGCGCGCGGTGGTCTCTCCTGACGGTTACTCTCGTTAAGATCAGCCTTTATAGTGACCACACAAATCGAGATTGAATCTGGAATCAATGGCGGCCCGCGCCGATATCGGATTTCTCTCAAGAATGCAATTCTGACCCCCTCCCTCGTACAAAATTTGTTGCACCCATTCAAAAAAGTTACTCTAAAACCGGATTCATTAAGCCACTCCTCAACCATCGAGATCTCCCTGGATTCCCATGACGCTATTTGTTGGCGGTGATTGTCGAATCGTTTTGAAAGATGCTGCGAATAACGATTCAGCCCCTGAAGACTGAAGCGACCAAATCCTTACGTTCAAAATTCCGTCCGCTGCCTCCTTTCGTGGTAGACATTTTAACGATAGAGGGTTTAAGGGCGACTTGTCTTGTTGCAATGACAAAACCAGGCCTATCAATCGATGCTCAAATGGTATAGCGAGATGCTTCTCAATTGCATGGAACTTTTCCTTTGTCAAGAACCCCATCTTTTCTGATTAAAGGTCCAACCTGAAAACAATTAAAAACAGCCTCCATATGCCGTCATCTTCTACGCTTAACCAAATGCATAGCGCGAATCTCAGTGAATCTTTCACCAGCTTTCTTCTCTGAGGTGAAGATTCCAAACTAGTTCTCGTACTATTGTCGACTTGTGTTATCTTGACGCTCCCCTCGACAAATCCAGTTACCTTTTTTTCCCATATTCCATCCCTGAATTAGGGGCTTGCGAGTAGCTTCCCCACCACCAAGTATTTCTCGAATGCCTCGACTGCGGTCGATTAATAATTTTCTGCTAGTGCCCTGACATCTTTACTCGTCATCTTCCTTTTTATGGTGGATGTTCCCGTAGCCGTTTTCTTATCGACTATCTTGCAAGCTCCGCCCTGAGAAGTTCCTACTCTCCGAGCTGTTGAGAATCACCGGTTTTCACTGAGTGCGATAACGGAATCCCATACAATCTCTTCCCCCTAGAGCCATTTTTCTTGGACAAAAACAACGAGATTTTGTACTGCTACATGTGGATGCTTGCTCGATTAACCCTCTAAACTATTCTTTGCAAAAAAAAGCAATCTAATGACTTTGTGTGATTAAATAATAACCATCTCATTGCGTTGTAATACGTCTTGTCATGTAAACAGCCATATTGATAATGTACATGTTTGTACATAACATACATTGATTACATATTATGCATGTAATATTTTGTTGGCATGTCCAGAACTACTATGAGCGCTTATATATGTTTTTAAAAGAAATTCATTCACTTCAGAGCCTGTTAACAAGATGCTGCCAGCCAGCATTTACATCACGGACCAGCTACACGATGTTATTGCCCTCGTCTCTGCCGACTAGCGTTATATTCGAAACGACGACGACAACAACAACATTTCCTCGCGAATAATTGCAACTAGTAGGTGGAAATATTGATCGGCCAGCTTCGAGGTTAGGATGCCAGAACGTAAACAGCGCAGACAGCGGTCGTGGAGTTACAGCCGAGCCGTCGATGGTGCGTGGACGACGGGCCGAGCTGCAGTCTGAAGCGCGAATGAAGCGAGGCCGGAAGCCGGAAGTGATACGGTGGTGGTGGTCAGCTGACAGACAGACAGACCCCCGTCTAAAACTCGGGTCGCCGCATTCCGTTGCGGAATCTCGATGCCATCACGTCGAGGCCCAGAAGTTTCTGACTCAGCAGCTAGCTAGCTGCTGCTGCCGCTGCTGTTTGCTCCGCAGTCATCTCCGTAGTCACCCGAAACGAATCAATAACTTTGAAGATAAAAGTGTTGAGATGAAGTCGAATTAAAAAAACTCTGCAATTGGCAAAACCTTTTAATACAAAAAAACCCCTAATAATTCTAGAAGGGGGTGGTTAAAAAACAAACCTGGATATATGTATCCAATGTGAAAAAAGTAAAAATTCTTTTCATATTAAATCTTTGTGATCTCTGATCAGTCAAAAAAAACCCAAAAAACTCTTTACTTCCATATATTAGATACGTTCACTTTATTTATCATTTACAAAGTAACGGATAATAATTAAGCTACGCACACCACGTGTTTAATTTGTTACACCGTATAAATGTTATTATCTATGGAGTGGGCTAATATATCGTCTTTGTCGTCTATTTTCAAGTAGTAAAAATATATTGTCAATGCAGCACCACTATCGATTTTCGTAATTCTCGTGCTGATTGCGGACATTTAATATACTAATAATAAACTCATATGTACGAATACAAAAACTGGGAGAATTATACTTCGTGTTAACCACCAAACTAAGCATAACGCACAAAATTCCGTATGTTAACAAACAGTTCGCAGCGTCCAGTCAGCACAAAAAATGGCGAAAATCAGAAACAGCGGAGTATTAAAATCTAGAATACGATTTTCAGAAAATTTTCTTGGTTTTAGAGACTTTCCAAAAATTAAAATAAAAGTACTTTTAACAAAAAAATCGAATCTTCTCTTTCTCAATAAACAAACCTTGGAATATTTGTCCAGACATGCCGAGAATAATTTCTAAGCTAATGATTTCGAAATAAATTTACAAGCCGATGCCGATGCACGAGTTTATTTGGTTTTCTTTTCTTTTCTCCCAAGAATGGAAATGCCAAACTCTCGGGCAAAGCTTTTGCAGCCGTTCAAGAGCCGTCTTGGTACAGAAATATTTAAATGACTTCCGAGGTGGATTGATATTCGATAATATATTCAACGGCAAATAAATTACTTATCTCCCACACCCTTAAAAGCCCTAACAATTAGCCGCGTAATTTATCATTGTCATCGGAATTTTTGAAACAGGAGACTAGAGTTGCCTAGCAGGGATTCGCGTGCGGTTCTAGCTGAGCGCCGACGGTACAGAATTCTTGGCTAAGGCAACCGCAACAATTTAAGCAAATAATTGAAAAAAGCTGATTGATTCGACTTCGATCCAAGCGTGTTTGATGTGTCAGAACCTCGTACTGCCATTAACGTCAACCAAATAATCGTAGATCAAAACCTCTTCCTCTCTCCCCGCAGAGAGAGAGCTCCTGCCGATAGCCGGACCGGTACCGACTCCATCAACACGGCCTACACTGGTGACCAAAACTATTCTACCACCAGCAAACCTCACCAGAACGCTCATCTTGCGGTATTATTTTCGACTAAAGAGTAATACACTAACGAGAGAAATGCGTTAGTGATGAATCAGACCTAAGACAAATGCTTGAACGCCGCATTAGTCGTGGTATGATTAACCTAAGCAACGGCAAAACCAAAAAAGAAAAACACATCCGAGTTATTTCCGGAGACCTGGCGACGACAATCGCAGGCCCGGCCGGGTGTTAAAGTGTTAAAGTGGTGTCCCGGTCAGCGGCTCGTGAGATGGGGCCCGGCTAGAAATAACACCTATTTATACTGGAGGCCCTTCCACGGCGAAGATAGCTTTTTTTTTTTTTTTACTGGTAAACGCGGGTTCTATCACTATAATAAACTCGTATAAAACACGCACACTCACCTGTATCGACAATAAATTACAAATTAAGCATGCATGGCATCCACGCCTACTGACTGCCATAAACTAGATGCCACGCATCATTACATTACTGTGCAAGACGTACATTCACTTGTGCCGCTGCATTTCTCGTAGCGAAAAAATACAAAAGCAGCATTCCTTTACGAATGTTTACCGTTTTTCAATAAAAACTAACAGATTACGACAAAGTCTGGAATCTACTTTCATTTTTATCTGAAGAACTAAAATGTTGGCAGTCAAAACCCTTTTTTTTGTTGTTGTTGTTGTTGTTAATCCTCCTATTTATAGATATCTCCGCTTTAATATCGAGTCGCAGTTGCTGCTTTAATTAGGTTCGCATTGTAATTAACCAATACTTTGTAATTCCCTCTGCCCTCTTTTGGGGAGTTCCTTTTTAACTTGTACGGAAACTACACCATAAACTTTTACAGAGTTCTTCGCTTTCGCCAGAATACCGAAAAACTGACACAGAGTTAGACTGCCTAAGCCGAGATATTGGTACCGGAAGGTCATCTGAGCCTCGTTTCTGAATCTAAGATGTTAGCGAACGGTTTAAGAGAGCAAACCTTCTCTTAGATGTCCTGAACTTTAATACGTAAAAAAAAACTCCAAGACCACCAGCTACTTCCCCTTTTACTTTAGTTTTATTTTCTTATTACTTATGTTGAAACGATCCCTTACAACGCTGAAAAAATATTTGTACAAAACACTCGTTATACAGGGTGTTCCAAAAGTCTTGGGCACATTTGAAGTCCCCATATCTATTTAACTATGAATGGTAGTAAGATAAAAGTTGTGTCATTTTAAAGCTAATTACATTAATTTTTTTGTAAGGCTATTGATTTTTTTAGATATCTTTTCAGATTTTTTAGTTAATGGATAAATTGAGTGAGAAAGAGTCTGGTGACTTCATTTTCCAACAGGATGGAGCGCCACCACACTGGAGCCTCAGGGTTAGACAGTTTCTGAACATAAAACTGCCAGACAGATGGATTGGAAGGTCTGGGCAGAATGATCACGATCTCATGTCCTGGCCACCCAGATCTCCAGATCTCACACCATGCGATTTCTTTTTGTGGGGATTTGTGAAAGGATTGGTATATGTGCCCCCTATTCCCAGAGACGTGGATGAGCTAAAGGCACGAATAACAGAAGCTGTTTCAACCATTGACAATGCAATGCTGGGACGCGTTTGGCAAGAATTGGACTATAGGCTTGATGTGTGTCGTGTGACCAATGGTGCTCACATTGAACATCTTTGAACATTCCATGTAAAAATTGAGATTACAAGCTTTCTGAATTTACCAGATGCGTTTTTATGTCAAAATGTGCCCAAGACTTTTGGAACACCCATAACTTATGTTTGTGTATATGAACATCCATAAATATTCAATTTTGGTAATTACAAAATTAGAGTTAAAATAATGTTTTAGATTAAATTATGCAGAACAGACAACTCAATTCGTTAGTTAACTTAAGTTTAATCCGAATAGAAATTTGAAAAGTATTAATTGCTATATAACTGAAATCCAAGCCTCGTAGATGTGAAGTTAAATGTTCTGTCGGAAGAAACATTTCAAAAACGTTGTCTCCAATATGACGACGTCGGAGCCGATTCACAATAGAGCTGTATTCCGACGGGGGGAATTGTATTTTTGTCGATTAACGATATTACCTGGCAACCTTAATCTTTTTCAGATTAGACGCACTAACGTTTAACATTAGAGATATCGTCTGAATTCCAAATTGGCAATTTCTGTGGGAAAGATTTGTGGTGATTCCACTCAGCGCCCGCCAAGAAAATGCGTGACACAAGCTTCAGTGTAAACAAATATCGATTATCGCTAAAGTAAGGGCGACTGTTAACAGGGAGAGAGAACGTAAAAAGCGGGGTTTACTAATAAAAGAACTCCTTAACATAATTCTAAAAAAAAAAAAAAAAATAATAGTGAAAAAACCGAGGTCATAATAGAACTATAACAGACAGCAAATTCTTCACATTATTTCGTAAATTTTACAGCTATGCATAGAAAACGGTAACTGAATCACTAGTTCTGAGATTTTATTTCGCATGTAGGGAGAATGGTCGGTCTGCTAGTGATCCCGGATAGCACGGACGAACAACGATCCCAAACTAGTTCGTACACACAAAGAACGATCTTACACTATTTCAAACGGCCTTCGTTAGTCCACAGGCAGCAGTCTGTACAAACAAAGCTCTCTGTATCTATGGAGAGAGAGATGGCAGATTCCATACCAGTACTTTTTTTTATCTGTAGAAATATAACCGTGTTCTATATAATGCCACGGAGCTTTGGGTAAGCAAACTATTGGTGATAACGATTCTATATAATCCTAATTTTTGTTGTTGGTTGTCGAAAAGACCTAGTTAAACGTATTTCCTGCTGCTCTTTATCTGACATTAGAACAATGGTTACACCTTTTATGCCCGGAAATAATTTTACCAATTAGCAATGCCACTTGAGATTATATATATTAGAGAGAGAGAGACGTTATAAAAGGTGCCTATGGGAAGGATAGCTGAAATTTTGTATTGCGGACATGTACATTTACAAAAAATGTATTGCGAATTATATTCCGCACGCAGGACGAAAATCTCCAGTCTCTGTCAAAAAGAAAGATGTCATGCCCTAGTCTAGTTTGTCTGCAAAATAAAAAAAAAACAACCAACAAATACCAGTTGATCTGTGGGCGTACAGTATTTTTTTGAAGCCACCGATCCATTCTTTTGGAAACTTAACCAAATAACTGTAGCACGTATTTCCCATCTCTCGGGAGCACGTGTTCCCAGTAATCATTCTTTTGAACGAAAGTGACGAGCTGAGGTTGTCCTTTCACTGAGACGAGTGGAAGCTAATGCACGGACAGAGTGATTACGGTTATCACTAGTAGTCAGGGCTCGAGGCCCGTCTTAGAAGACGGTGGAAACACGTGCTGGCGGGGTTCGCGGTCAAAGTCTAGTCGATGCTGAATGAGGCTTCTCAGGCCGATTTAGCTCAACACAGATAACTACTTTTTGTGGACACGTCGGGGTAACTCCCTCTGCAGTAACCTAGTTTCCGGAAGTTTCTTAGCTCCATTTGTCGCAAAATGAATCCACTCTTCATCCTCCCGTTTGTCAGCGCCGGGTTCTCAACAGAAAAATAAAATGTCTTCACAAAAAGAAAAAAAAAACACAACTTTCCAACCTAAATAATACTTTTATAATATATTTATATATTTTGAAACAGTTCTACCTTGTTGGAAATTAACCCTTTCTTGCTTAAAACTCGTGCAACCAGTGCCGTTAAATAAATAGCAAGCCGATTCGCAATCGCACTGATTTCCCGTGGTTATGGCAGATTTGGTAGGTGTCGCGCACCGCGGTCACGTGTTCAAACCATCGAGAGTCTCGTGCGACTATATGAGCTCTACTGAAGTAAAAGCTAACGTCCGTTTATAGTCGTAAAAAAAATTTTTTTTTAAATTACATTTTAAAATTTTTTCTTTTTCTTTTTTTTTATTTATTTTATTTTTTTCTAAGTTTCCAGCTCGCGAGAACAGGTCTTACTGACACGTCAGACCACCATTTCCGAGTCCAGCATTGTAACCTGCGATTAAAAACCACGCAATATTCAAATCTACTCTATTCACTTCCGAGGAGGACTCTCACAGCGAAAGTTAGAAAGATAACGAAATACATTCGCGCGGTATTTCCAGAAGCCAATTATTTTTTTTTTTTTTAAGTAGCTAGAAGGTACGGATAGCGCTGGGGAATGAATGCGTGAGCCGACCTCGGGACGGACCATAATCAGGAATGGTTGGGGGAGGGGATTAGACATTCCGAATGCTTTGGTCTAATAATCATAACGGTAAAGCGATCCATGCGAGCAGTTTACAGGTATGATACCGGAGGGGATAGCCGCGCATCTTCCCATCCGGACTATATCAGGTGATTAGTTCTCTGTTCTGTGGTTATTAAGTTTCAAAGTCGGTAACACGGCTAGCCTGTTTCTGGCTCAAGAATTGGTCAGAGAGAGAGTTTCTATCTCATTTTCCGTGCAAAAAAATACTTCCTGCGCATTCCAGCAAAAGTTCCTGCGTCAATGGGATTCGTATTGTTCACTTTTGAACCCGCCCCGAACACCCGGAGTTTGCTGATTACATAATTAACTATTTACAGCTGTTCATAATGGCGCACCCCCACTATGATGCACCTACCAAATCTGCCAAAAACGTTTGGCCTTTTCGTGTTAGGATGGGGCGCACTAACGGCTTGGCAGTATTGGGTCAGCATTCGCAGAGTGTGTAAATATATATATATATAAATCCTTCTTCCCTAGTAGACGGATGGTGTTTCAGGAAAAATAGTTGCATGGCAACAGAGAAGGCAGATGATTGCCACGGATGTAGTACAAAAAAAAACATATTCCCAGTGTTTAAGCACGTTTTAACGTTCCTGATCAGCAAACGCAATCTATATTTCTTGTGGGCAGTATACTATGCGCTGACAAACTGGGACTTTCCGAATAAAAACATATTCTAAAGAGAAAATTAAATTAACATGATGAATGGGCACTGTTAGTGCCGAATAATAAGAGCTGATGTCACAGAGTGCACGGACTGGATTTCCGACAATCATTCAATCATTTTTTTTCGATATGGGATGATTAGATTCTGGTTTTTGACATTATATATCCTAAACGCTATATTAAAAAGGAATAAATAAAATAAATAAATAAATACTGTTTTTATAGTGACTTGGGAAGATGAACGTATGTAGATTTCATGTTGTTTGTTTCATATACCCTATCGTGCACAAACAGGTCGCTACACCAGTGGTAAAAACTTACGCTTGTCTGATTCCATGGCAAATACAATCACTCAGTTCCGTCGGTTGGCTAGTCGAGTTGGACACTGCTCATTCAACTCCACGGGAGGTGGTCATGCAGTTAGATTTCGTTTTTGTTTAAAGTTTAAAATAAATAACAACAATACTAATAA
Organism: Nautilus pompilius; assembly: GCA_018389105.1. Classification (NCBI taxonomy): domain Eukaryota; kingdom Metazoa; phylum Mollusca; class Cephalopoda; order Nautilida; family Nautilidae; genus Nautilus; species Nautilus pompilius. The sequence continues at coordinate 28,915 of JACATO010001558.1, forward strand.
TAATAATAGCCATCATCATCATCATCACATTCCCTAATCTCGGAATTATGATGGGGGGGACCCACAGCTCCCATAACCGGGAAAGCGTAAGACAGACAAACAGAAATAACCAGAGTAGCTAAGGAAGCTACTAATCCATGTAATCAACAACCCTCCCTCCACCCCCGTCTGGCTGTGTTACCAGTGGTGACAAAGTCTTAGCTCCTTAAAATGGCCCCGTCTTTCTGGTTATGGTTATAGTTGTATGGAGAGAGACAGGACGTCTGAATATTTACATAAAGACCACCACGCCCTCTTCGAAACACCCATCCAACAGGTTTTTAAGCACACTAATTATAGTAGACTGTACAAAACTGTTAGGCGGACAGCTACTCCACGAACTGAAAAGTCAGCCAACTACGATTCTAAAATGATTTAGTACCACGTCCCCTCGAGAGCCTGATACAGCAGCAAAGCGCCACCTGTAAACCTCTGTTAGATCCCTGCATGAAAAAACTGAAACTTTCCAGTCTTTGTGTGTGTGTGTTTTTTTTAAAAGCTCTGAACAACAATGATCTTTCTCGCCTTTGAACCCTCTCCGAACTATCAACATCCTAAACAAGTAGTTCACCAATCCTCCTGTCCTAGACAAGTAATAATATATATATATATATATATTCCAAATAAGAAATAACCGGTAGCTAACTCGCAGTTTTGATTATCTTGGCTGCGGTTAATACATTTCTAACGTTGCCGGGTTAATAAACAGCGAGACTCGTCCTAAACTAGTTTTAAAGCATTTATTTACAATTTGTTAATGCTCTCTTGATTGGAAATTGTTTTATAGCGTTTATTTTCTTGAATTCTCACAGATAAAATTACTTTAAATATAATAGAGTTGTATTTTGGTGGCATTAACGTGTAATATAACAGAGATGGCCAGCTGATTCAACCAGGATAAGACTTTGAGTGTCATCTACTTGAAAGACGAAGCAAATTTACAGCAGTCGTTCATAAAACAGATTGGTTTAAAAAGAAAAAGAAATCTATTAGGGTTTTGTAGACGTCTTTCTTGAATTCGACGTCTTCTGTCTAATCCGCCAGATGTTTTATCAGCTTCTGCGGCCGGGGGCGGGGGGGGGGTCTTATAAAATAAAAATTAATGTGACAAGTCGAAATAATAAAAACGAAAGTTACCAAAAACAATCGTCTTAACTCCATTTCTACTACGTTTACTCTTCAGACCAGAATTCTAACAAACCGAGATCTCCATTTGGGTCGACAGACATCTTGCATACTCGAAGAACAGCAGCCATTGAATCCCCCAACTTCTGGCAAAATCCGTATCTTTCTCCGTAAAAATGTCGTCAGACTCCGCGCATTAGCAATCCTGCCGGCGTATTTACGGACGATTTCAGTCTGATTTGGCGCGGATGCCAAAGATTCCTTCCTTCCTCGGCCCACCAACGTAGATCGGGAAACAATGCCGGTCTTCAGAATTAATCATTCTCTGCGAAGTTGGATGTGGCTGCCGCAAAGAAAATCGTTGCAATTTTCCCAGTATATTTTATCGACTATATAATTAATACTATATATAAGTATATAGTGAGTGCCGCTTTTATACGCATTAACCAATATATATTTATTTTACTTACAGAGATATTTTGATCAATCCCTAGCAAAATATTACATGATAATAGTTATATGTATTTATTCCATAGATAGACCAAGTTAGTGTCTGTTACTTTTGTGTGACTATTCGGACCAAGAACCAACGAAAACGAGTAGTCAGTAAATAGTTGCTAATTTCCAACAGTAACTATGCCAGCAGAGTGGCACGAAGCCGAGTAAAGAGGTATCTGAAATTGCAAAAGTTACAAACGGAACTCCCAGGGGACCGTTATTTGCATGATGTACACGGTTCAGAAACCAACGAACAGACGGAAACTGGACAAGAAGAGAACATTTGTTTGGAACTATAAAGATCAATTCTAGAAAGATAAACAAAGACCACACTGAGCCACAGGCATAAACGAAAACGTACGACAAAAAGATCATAATTCGGCTGTGAAAATTAAGAGCAAATGCGATTTAAAACAAATTCGAAATATGAACTCATGATTCGGATAATAATCTGACATGAGTTTTCATATATCTTCCTTGCACAGAATAATAAATGAACAGCAGAGCAGTTTAGTGTGTGTCAAGGCAACCTGGGAAAAGCAGCTCTTGCCTTGAAAAAGCATCAGTGAAATTCTTAAAATCGTGACAGATCTACCCGTCACTTTGCTGGGAGAGGTGTTTATAACACGACTGCTAAAAGAAAATTGTACGTGTAATTTAAGTCTGAAGTTTACTTCTTCTTCTTCTTGCTCGGATGACCGACCGCGAGGTCTGTCTCCACACTAACCTTGCTGGCAATTTTGGATGCTTCAGTCAAACCAAGCCCCCCGATGACGACCGTTTTAAATGTTTAGTCTGCTCTAAGCTGATCGTGGCTCTAATTATTTTCCAACGGCTCTTAACTACGTGAGATGAATTCTCACGTCGTCGGTCTGTGGAGCACCGACAGCGCCGAACGTCTACGCCATGAATGCTACTACACTTAAGAGGTCACACCGGCTATCTTTTGGTGGGTGGGAGAGATGCCTGTCAGGGTTTTAACAGGGTAATTACTTAGTTATTTATTTTTTTTTTTTAACACACAAACTCTTACTTTTTCGTCTTCGTCACCCTCGCTGAGTTCCCGTCTTCGCGCTTTAAACTCATTTCATATCCGTCCGCGCCAACCGCCATTATCTGCTTTAACTCGCGCCCCAACCGGTGCGCGCTCGTCGGAGCTCGTTTCGCTACCCGTTACCGCCGTGGATTACATCCCGTCCTGACCGATGCGAACTCAGGGAAGTGTGTGGTCCGGACTGACCACGGCCGTCATTGCGCTACCTTTGCATGCATGCATGCATGCGCACCAAAACGCCCAGACCAACAATCAAGCAAATTACCCGTGTCGTTCATTGTCTTTTGGGAGGGGAAGAGCGCAGCCGACGGTTAATCAACCCCGGGGGTGTGGGTACTTCTCAGAGGTTGGCTTTCGATAAGTCAGTACGGAGGAAAAGCGCCTACTCGAGTCGATTGTACATACGGGCCACATCTGCCAGCGCCTCTTACTACCAGAGGTTAAAGCTTCTTTATGACGTTTACCTGAATAAAAAGATTAGCGACAAAATAAATTTAAAAAAAAAAAAACAACTTGTTTAATAATCTAATTTGTCCAATAGGGGAGAAAACCGGTGGCCCCGGTTGTTTGCAGGGGTTAATTGTTACAGCGGCCGGTAAGTAATTCCTAATTAAACGCGGAGATGAGGCTGTAACTGACGTCATGTGTACGCCGGCTCGTCTACGAGTTTAATTAGGAATTACTTAGGGGCCGCTGTAACAATTGACCCCTGCAAACAACCGGGGCCACCGGTTTTCTCCCCTACGATAACTTGTTTTTTTTTGCAAAATTTTCGACGTCGCGCCTTTAAAAATCCGAGAAGACCAAAAAAAAAAAGGGGTGGGGTAGCGGTAAAATATCTGTACGAATGTCGGTCGGTCGGGCCCACTAATTGAAACCGGATTCTTGGTTCAAGACTCGCAATTCAGCGCCATCCGAGTGAACAATTCCACTTCCCCGGAGTCGTAGTACCTGAACTGGGGTAAACAGTTCTGGCGACAGAGTGGTGTCGGTAATCTAGAAGGACGGGAAATCGTTAGGTTTCCGAGTCCTCGTGAATCATACCTGCCCCTTAGGTGTATTTATCCTCCGCTTCTTGTTGTTGTTGTTGTTGTTGTTTTTTAATTCACGTGATCGTAGTCCGCGATGAGCACCGAGAAAGCGACGCGAATCCGTGACGGACTCGCTCGCTACCTTTGATCTAGCATTTATGAGATTCATAGCCAGGCGTAAACCGATTCCTCTCCCACCCCCCACCAACTCCCGGTGCCTGTTCTAAAGGCGTCGAATCAGCAGAGGTTAGGCTTCATGCTGAAACTGTCGGCCTGAATACAATGCTCTTATTGCCTTTCCTTGGGCTCGGCTGAGTGACAGATCAAAAACACTTGCGTCTCTGACGGTAATAATAATAAATCACCAAGAGTGTTTCATTCAGGTTAAATTAAGTAAGACGGCGCCATCACCGCAGTACATTATGTGTATTACCTATGAAAAATATACCCGGAGCTGCCGGCTCCGTTGGGAGAAATTCACTCTTCAAAAATTCAAAGACATTAAATTAATATTCTTTGATCTGAACGATGAATCGTGTTTTTCTTCGCTTTACCTAAGTATTTGTATCGTTATATAATATTGCCAAACCCTGCAAAATAAAACTAAACTATTAGGTTGCCAATATAATATATTATTCAATTTTTAAAAAAAAACGCCTGCAAATCCAAATACTTTTCAAATATATAGGATTAAACCATAGCTCTCCTGTCAAGAAGTACACAAATAGTTCTGTATGCGTCACTGCAGCAAGGTGACGTTCTGGAGACCATAGTTTTTATTTCACTTCAAAAATATTTAGAATTATTCTGCGGTATCGACAAAAAACATTCGCTTAATCATTTTTAATTTGTAGGAATTTTATAACTGTTGGTTGGGAATGGTAGGGTTGGGCTTAATTATAAAGCAGCAACAAATGCTAATAATAAAGGTATGGACTTCAATGCATCTTCGATGACGATTCCGAGTCCGTTATTTACGATTATGCGCACACGAGGTTAGAAACCCGACGTCGTAGAGAAGAAGAAAAGACAAGTCTCTAAAACCGTATACATGGCACAGAACAGTAAAAGATTTATTCACGTCAACTATCGGGTTAAAAAACATGCGCATCACACCACGATGTTGCTACCGCCGTTGAGGGAAGTCACTGTCGATTGGCCTTCGTTCTCGGAGATGCGTCTGGGGGGGGGGGGAAGGGGGAGAAAGTGTCCGTCGTCGGCCCGGATATGAGAGGGGGTCGTAGGCGAGGTCGGTAGGATCCCCCCCTCCACACTCCATCTCTTGGCCACATAACGACTTACGGCGGATGCGTTTGCCCTTTACCCGTCAGCAGCCTGTCGCCGATGACAGAGCCAGCGATCCGTCTAGACCTTAGCTTTTATCGCATCCGAGTTGTCGTAATCTATAGAAAACAGTCCGCCCCATAATGGTAAGTGGTGGCGGGCTCTAAAACACACGGGTGATCGCCTCTTTCCATTCACAACCCCTGGTGGTTCGGCAGTGCGCATGCGTGACAACCTTTCGCTGGCGACCATTTCCGTCGTGGCAGCAGTCATCGCCATCCAGCGACGAGCAGACACCGTCTCGCCACGATTTGGTGCCGGTGCACGGTGTCAGCTTCGCGGACACTGGTTGGCCACTTTATTGGGGCCTGTTTACACTTTCAGAGAGACTCGGGCCCGCCTGGCGTCAGCGGGTGCTACAGCGGCCCCGACACTTCCGCTTGTGGGCAGCCCCGAGAGGTCAGCCGTTCGAGTTTATCGGGGTTAGCGACGGGGAGGTAGAAAATGGAGGAGGTGTCTGCAACGAGAAGGAATTACGGCGGTAGAAAGGAGGAGCAGAAGTAGTTAGATGGGGTAGTAAGGTCTAACCATAATCAAACACTAAACAAAACTGAGGGGGGGGGGCATTCCGTGCTGGGCAATCCTCACCCATCATCCCCAGCCGTAAGCTCGCGAAGATGGTTGAGACGATGGCGGTAGGAAAGCGTCGGGGTCACCAGCGTGAAAAGCCGCCTTCTGAGGACGACTGGTGAGGCGTGATGCGGTATTACGAGTCACGCTTCACCACCCACAGTTCTTTTCTCTTTTTTTTGTGCAAAGACAGAAGAAAGCAGATTTGGAGACAGCCACACAAATCATCAGATCCCTCTTTTGGCGGCCCGAGTGTCGACTGTCTCCCGCTGATCGCTTCAGAGAGCGGAATGTTCGCCAAAGCTTGTCTCAGCGCCATTCCCACCCGGGCGCGTTTGTTAATGCTCCAAGCGCATGCACCCCGTTTGGGGTAGTTACTTCCAAGTCGACACCACTGCCATCCCATCCACCTTAGCGGCTTCAGCACGGTCTGAAGAGCACGGCGGAGACTTCAGGTATCAGCCATGGCTAAGAGCAATCCCATCAATTCGTTCCAATGAAACATTAGACTGATCCGCCATCACGATCCCCTGCCCATCTGGCTTCGCGCAGTACGTTCAGTATTAATGACAACATCCCACAGGACGCCTTGCAGCATCACTTTCTGTCACAAGTGTTGCCCAGGCAGAAGGCGCCCGCCCAATCCGGCATAAGTCCTCATAAAGTAGCCAGCCAGTGCGCATAAATATATATATATTTGAATATAAATAGAGACGGGGAAAAGTGACAGATACTGCGTAGTTCAAAGATAGAGAGTTTTTGCTCTGGCATGGGCATGGAATCGTCCGCACCAACCAACTATTAAAGAGATAGTAAGAAAGTAAGTCCGTGATATCAGCACTCAACTTCTCCTTCCTGCTTTACCGTGAGCTACTTCCTCCTCCGCTTATCGGCGCGCAGGGAGTTCTAAAAAGTGGAAGGCGAGAAAGAAACCAGATACTGTAGACGGAAATAACGAATCAAAAGCGCACCGAAGTCGTCTTATCTTGTTTTTTAATGTAAGAAGTAAAGAAGCCGCGTTTATCTTTTTATATTAAAAAAAAATAATAATAATGAGAAATGGGGGGGGAGGAATCTATCGCTAACCGAATCAACTTCAACCCATACACACACACACAAAAGATAGGAGTCTTGTAAAATGATGATTAAGACAAGATGTCATGTGGGCAACGTGCCTGGACTATATTAGAGAAGCGATAACCAACCATCGACTTGACACCGAGTAATGCATCTCTTTGAATAAAAAAATATCGCGTGAGGTCAATAACTGTCAGATAGGGGAGGTGGAATAAGAAAACGGGCTTGAAGACAGTTAGGGATTTTTAAATTAATTGTGCATTTGTTTCTTCAGTTCTAAATTAGCATTGATCTGTGTGCGCGCGGTATCCGAGATATTTGGGTGAATATTTTAAATTAAGGTGATGCGTTGCAATCATTTTCAGACGACTAACTTTTTATCAGTAACGTCCAAAGATGTCGACGTTTCAACTTTAAAAGCGTACATCAAGTTCTTTTCATTGAAAAAGAAGGGGAAAAAAACGCATTCGGGTTTACCAATCAGCCGCATCGAGCGACGGTTCACCAAGTTTTGTTTTTTTGTAGTTTTCAGACTCGGGTTCGGGTTCGTCACGTGTTAATCAGCTGCGCCACGTCGCTGTGACGTAGCGAAGCGGAAGTCCGTCGGGAAGCGCTTAGGCCGGTCGAGTCCTATGGCCGTTTGCAGCTTCAAGCCACAGTACCAACATGTAACGACGACGTGTTAAAAGTCGAATCCTCACCGTCCCAGCAACTACAACACATCGAGATCATCACTGGCCGTCCCGTAACTCACCTCTGCAACATCCTTCTGGAGTTGATGCCTAACGTGCCTGCATATCCAAGAATTATTGTATATACCCCGCTCCATTCTGCAGGTTCACTTTACACTGCGGTGTATACACCAAAAACCTGCACAGCATGGTACAGTCTTCCCTGTACCCGACAAGCAGATTTCTTTTGAAAGATGTACCGAGCAGATTCACGTTCAACTACAAACAGAAAAGTAGATTTAATGTTTGTTTATATTTTATACAAATGTATAAAAGGCTTGGTCCGACCCTACCTTGTATATCATACCTGGCTGCTCCGTTCCAGTCGGCTATACATAAATAGATTTTTACGTAAGTCGAGGCTTATGTAAGTCGGGGTATTCCTGTACTGGAATGCTAGAACGCATTTTCCACAATTGCTCATGAATTAGATCGTTCAGAATAATTAGATGCTAGTTACGCCTCCTCGGGTTCGTGCAGACTGGAAGCAAGATCCTGCGTTTAAAATCAACAAGAGTTCCTTCGCAGATGTACCGCACTACAACCGTTGTTGTGAATTTTTCTCTCTCTCTCTCTCTCACCAGATACAAATAGGTTGTGACATTTGTAAAATGGCCGAGACGTCTGCCGATCTTGACGGCAAAAATCCGTTTGTTAACAAAGCTAGAAAGGGAAAGTAACGTTATTTTAAAAAGCCTCAGTATCGGGAAAGTTTCGAAGCCTTCAGCGGTAAATAATTCCTTTATCCCGTGCAGGTTCATGCGATGCGAGTCGAGGTGAAGGCTTCTAGATTCTTGTTCGTTAGTTAAACTGGTTTACGTGTCTTCCCATCAGGCGGTGTGAAACAAGAGGAATCCATCGCAAATACCGAATCGACAGCGCAGTCGGGATAGTTTCAACTTTTCACGCTTGAATTGAGAATTATGAAGGATTTTACTGCATTGAATATTTTGTTGAGACAGAAATTAACCTGGGCCCCCACAAAGACTGATATACCTTCTTGGCATTTCTTTTTTATTTTTTCTTTCTTTCTTTTCCTTAGCATATAAGAAGAATGGTAAAAGAATATACGTCTTCAAAGAAGTTTAACTGAAAACATACACTGAATTTAAAATATGCTACGTTCAAGGTTAAAGTAAACCTTCATATTCAGTCAAACGAAAGAATATCGGTAAGCACTAATAAACCTACGTTTCGGTAAATCTTTTCCTCTCGCCATCATCAGATTTAGTCCTGATGTGGAATAAAATTAATTTGCAGTAAGCGCTTCTACTCTTAAATTCCCAGCCAAAGTCGGAAGTGCCAGGCCCCTTATGGTTGGAAGACTGGCAAGGCCTCCTAGCGGACGGGCGCGGCGTTACGGATTCTTTACCGGAGTTGCTTCTTGCCGTAGACGGTCGGTGTAGGACACACCAACAGCCATCGCTGCTCTCGGACTGCACAGGACGACCTGACAGGTCGCATATCTAGAAACCAGTTCGGTAGTACAACCCGAAAACAGAAACGTCGCTCGCACTTCAAAACTGTCCTTCTCAAGACTACGCCCTGATGATGATGGCGACAAAAAGGGATCTTCGAAACGTAAGGTGCCAGGTTAGTTCTGCTAATACTAATAAGGTGACGCGAAAACTCCTCGGTGAGCCCTAATTATTGTAAAAATTGGCACGAGGGGGAGCAACAGAACTGATTTACTTCTTATTATTATATAATCAAACTGTAGTTCTGTGAACATTACTATATTTTACATCACTTTACCCGTGTTGTCGTAAAAAATTAAAAGGTAACGAGAAGGAAAAAATATCAATTTTAGGTTGTCAACAATTCGCGATTAGCTTTATACACAAAAGATACGAAAAATATTTAAAAACAAACAAAAATGTACAAAATTTTCTAAAAATTAAATTTAAGAAAATTACACAGGGCTGCAAAATTTTGGGTCACTGAAAATTGTCTGCACTGTTATAACTGATATTTATGTTGTTTGATGTGCTGATTTCAAATATGACCACTATTTGTCTCTATCGAGTAAGGTTTCATCCCAAAGTGAATCCGAAAATATGGGAAAAGAGATTATTAATACGCATTCTGGTGGAAACATTTGCAAAAAAAATTTTTTTTAATAGTTTCATTTACAAAATTATGGATAGAAAACCTTTCTCAACACTTACTCGCCTTTACCAGGTCCTCATATACTGACTTTTCCGTTTTCCCTCAAAGCTCCTTTTGGTACTTTTTCTCTTGTAGGCAGCTTGCGGCTCTTCTGTGTGCAGCATCCAACAGTAGTCCGTAATCATGTTGACTTTCCACTTACCCTGGTCTCGGTTCCATCTCCTTGATATCTTGATGAAATCTCTCCCCCTTCTCTTCACTAACAGCACCAAGATTTTGGGGAAGTAGTCTAAATGAGAATTCAGAAAGTGCACCTTCAAACTCATCGAACAACTCAATACTTGAAATTCATCAGCATGTTTTCCGCAATACCCTTAAAGTTGGGGTCTTTATAGTTCCCAAGGAATTTCTGTACAACTTCTTTGAAAGCTTTCCAGGCCTCTTTTTCAACTGTTTCCATTTTTGTTCCAAACACATCTTGATCATCTTTCAGAAGTTTCCGAATATCTGGACCGGCGAAAACACCTTCTTTCACTTTTGCCTCTGACAGTCCCGGAAAATTGTTGCGCAGGTATTCAAAACACTCTCCTTTTGTCAGAGCCTTTAAAATTGTTTCATCAGTCCAAGTTTGATATGAAGTGGAGGCAGGAGGACTTTCCTTTGATCGACCAAACTTTCCCGTACTACATTTTTGCTTCCGGGTTCTAATTCTACCCTACACGGCCACTCCTTTTTGATCCAGTGTTGGCCCCTATCCCGGCTGTCCCATTCACACAAGAAGCAGGGGTACTTGGTGTATCCTCCCTGCTGTCCAAGAAGCATGGAAATTACTTTTAGATCGCCGCATATCGTCCATCCATGATCCTTGTATTTCAGTTCGGTGAGAATTAAGGCTAAATTCTCGTAGCATCCTTTCAGATACACAGAATGCCCTACTGGTACTGAAGCGTACTTGCTGCCATTGTGAAGAAGCACAGCTTTGAGGCTTCATTTTGACGAGTCAATAAAGAGCCTCCACTCGTTCACGTTATACTGTATGTTAAACCTCCATCAGTCCAGGAACATCGCTACAGTAAAGAAGGTTACCTTCTTTAGAAAAGTATGTAACGAAATATTTTTCTCTATTTCTAAACCATGAGAAAGAGGTACCAAGGGCCATCAAGTTCTTTTCCTTTAACCTAGAGCCTAACAGTTCTGCTGCATCTTTAGGAAGACCCAAGTCTCTGACTAAGTCATACAATTCAAGCTGTGAAAACAGTTAGGGCTCGCTGCTGCCTGAAACATCGTGAAAGTCCTCATCAGAATCCTGACCTTCTTTTTCAGAGTCTTCAGGCGTCTTCTAGTTTTTCTGGGGGTAGAGGTACTGGTATCCCTGGGCCATGAGGTACAGGGCGTATTGTGGACGAGAGGTTGGATAGAAAATTTCTTTCTCATTTTTTAGATTGAACCCCTGTACATTACACAAACAAAAGTAACAGTCATCGCTGTGACTCCGGGGTTCCCTCCAGATCATAGGGATCCCAAAACGGAAATACTCTTTCTTACCTTGAGACCAGTGTCGGAGTTCTTCCACACCAATAGAACACACTTCACGTGGGGTCCAGGACTTATCCTGGTCACCAAGCTTCACACCGAAATACGCATAATACACTTTCTCAACAAAGTCTGTGATGTTTCCTCACTACAAAGTTCCCACAAATGCAACAAAAGTCATCAGGTGCATTAAGACACCCACTTGCAGCCCTTTAGTACATTTATCACACTGGTTATGACAGAACCTTCTCACACAAAGATCTTATTGCAACCGAGTCCGAGTAGGGAGCGTGGAGAGGGGAAGCAAAAAGGGGTGAGTAAAAAAGAGTTTAAAAAAAATTAATTATAATTAGTTTTTTGTTCAGAAGTTTAATACAGTGATTCTGGAGAAATTTAAATCGAAAATCTGAGTTTGTGTAAAAATGGTACCCGATGGGATTTTTTAAGTATCTTTGCTGAAAACAGCACCCTGAAATCTACAAGAACCAGCTGTTAGTTGTCGGACAGTTTTTCCATTGCAGGCCTCTGTTATTAAAGTATATATTATGATCCACAACCTAAAGAACAATTAAATTTTACCATAGAAAAAGCATTACATCGCAAGGGACATAAAATTCCTGTCTTTGTCCATTATAAGCGGAGAATCCATCTACCATCGTAGAAAACAAACGAAGTGGCGAGAACAGGCGCTAATCATTCAGGAGCCCATTATTAACAGGTAATCACGATACGTGGCAGCCGTATATGAGCTCACACTGGAACCCGATCAAAAAAACAGTCCGTCCGTCGCAGTAGATCCATCGATACGTCCGGAAGATACCGACCGAAAATAATGAGGGTTAAATGGCAAGAAGAGCACCGATCGAAAAGTCCGTCAAGAGGCAAAGGTTTGACCCAAATAGCCTCCCTACCTTCCACCACGTGCTCTGCCGACTCCAGGTCGAGAATTACGGAATTTTTGCCCCTTTTTACTGATTTTAAAAAAGGTTTTGCTTCCAAACCGCAGTATCATTTGCTAAACAACCCGCGTGTCGGTAAATGCGCTTTCTTCTCTCTACGTAAGCGAAATTGCTCAACCCCCCAAAAAGTAAAGAAATAATCGTAAATGCGGTACCAAACCGATGCCAGTTTTCGGGTCAGCAGCATTAAAAAAATATATATATATAAATGCTAACTCCGCCCCTCACAAACAAACCATGCTGCAGCCCTTCCCGAAACGTTATTTCCGTCGACTCTCGTTTCTAACGCAGCCCCCTCTTGTCAAGAAAACTTTTCCGAACGGGGAGAGATGTGCGCGGAAAACAAGCGAGTCGCCAAAATTGGGGGGGGTGGAGCCTCATTCCAGCCATAACTGGAATGTTCAAAGATATTAAAACCAGTAGCTGCCACATTTCGATCGAACGCTGGAAACTCTGAAATCCAGCTTAATGATGCTCGAACATAAAAGGTGCATTCCGTTGACTTTAATCGGGTTAACAAAACGGATATCTTGGAAAGAGAAAAGCATTAACATTCAGCGTCGATCGTATCGCTCTGGTATTGGAAAGTACGGGTTAGTTCATTCTTCCGTTATTGTTGTTTCTATCCCTCGCTTGGTGCTTTTGTTTCGGATTAAAGTTCTCTCTAAGCTGCAGCAACATTGCCGAATAAACGACATTTATCTACACGAAGAAGCTCGGAGAGGAGGCGAGTATAAAAACAAACAAACAAAACGGCAGTTTAAGTTCTCTAAGGGAAATCGAAGGTAGAAAACATTTTTAGAAACATTAAAGCCGACTTGATAAAATAGCAGATTTGATTAAAATTCCTCTGGCAGTATTTTGGAAAGAAAACAAGACAAAATGTCTCTTGGGAGACGATGAAGGCGAAGCGCGAGAAGCGGTTAAAGAAATAAAGAAAAATCTTTGGCAACATTTGTTGGCGAAACACACCTTTCAATGAGTCGGGCAGATTAAGTTGTTACGTTTGGAAACCAAAAGAAGCCGTTGGTTTAAACGAAGGCGAGGCGAAGAATTAACGAGAATAAAAGGTCCGCCGATGAAGTGGCAAAACGGTTAGAGACGAAGCGGACCGCGCTGTTAACTTTTGTTGCTGCTCGTCGTTTTGCAAATTTGATGAAACAATTTTTGTTTGTTTGTTTTCTTTTCCTTGGTGAAATGAATGAGGAACGTTTTCCAGCAGGGTAATCGGTAATCGGACCAGGTATTGTAGTTTGGAAACAAATTACAGCGTGGAAGACTCATCGTTGGAATCATCGGCGCCATGTGGTAGATGAGCCCACCAGAGACGACTGGCAGCTCTTAATAACTGGAATTCACGAAAAGGTTTCTGTTGGCCAGCTGTTCGCAAAGCTTCGCTTGTAGACACGAAACCCCAAAAAGACTCGTTTAATGAACTTCTGTTTCGTCGGATTGCAATTTCTCAACACGAATCAGTCCGCTATCGGCATTTTTTAAACGTAACAGATATCGACCGCCTTCACTCCTTTATAAAGGAAAGTAGCTATTGTTCTGTTTCTTTATCTTTATGGCTCGTCTTCTTTCGGTAGTCGACTGAGTAAATAGACAAAAGACGACGGCTGGAAACCGCGATATCACGCAGAGAATTTTAAAGAGCGTTTATTGACATGGCTTCTTAATCAAGGGCGATAGTGGCGCCCCCTTACCGGCAGACAACTAAAAGCCCGCACGTCGACAACGCGGATTCCTAATACCGAGCTCAGGACTGCATTTTTTTTTCCTATTAGAATTAATTACTAGAAACGAACAATAGTTTTTTGTTTTTTTTAAATAAACACTGATTGTGAGAACTTTGGATGATTTAATAAATAGACGAACAGAGCTTTTTACCCTTGGTATCTTTGGAAATGAATTTTTTTAAAATTATTATTATTATTATTATTATTATTATTTATAATAAGAGAGAAAAAGATGCATGATTTTCAAGCGATTTCAATTTTAGTTAATGTGAAATATGGGCGATCACCCTACGATTTGATTATAAGCTAAATGAAAAATGAACGTAAGCAAGGACTACGTCAGGATATAATAAAATGGCGCTGACGGACCATCAACGTGGAATACCGCGACGCTGATAGATGCTGTCTATTACTTAAACACCTTACTCTTAATTTTATTTATGTATCTATTGTATGCTCCTTCCCTTGCAGTAATGGTATCAATTTTAAGTTCAGAGACGAAAAGTTACAAATGAACTCTGCTTTTTTTAAAATGTATTTGTTTATTTTTCATTACTAACTGAAGAGTTCACAGAAAGGGGAGGAAAATCAAATATTTTTTTTTAAAAAAAACCTTTAGCCAATAAAAACAGTTATTTTCTAATAAAGTTTTTTTTTTTTCATGTATCTTTGATGTACAAGGGGAGCCAGCATTTTCTGTTAACGATTATTAACTTGCTGTGGACCCTTAAATCAAATTATTAGCATGTAAACTTAATTAGTAACAATTATTCAAAGCCGGAAGCATTTGTCAGTCAGCAGACCCGGCGCCTCCGTGGTCAGATCGCCATTCCGAGCTGTCTGATATCGTTCTATTTTTGTGATAATAATAATAATAATAACAACGACAACACAACAAAATAAAAAGATTCAGATCAACCAAAATCAGTTCAAGAAACCCGAGTTTTGTCGAGCGGTAATCGATAAGTATCGAAGTGGAAATGAACTACTGGTTTAACATGAAGGCTATTAGCCTTAATTACTTTTGCCGCACAGCAAATCAATGGGATATAGCTGAGGTCAAGGACAAAAGGTCAAGGACACGCCGGGGAGTCGGTTACATGGTGAAATAGTGCAAACTAAAATGCTCAAAGCGAATGCAACCAACAGATGAATTTGTTCTTCATTCCTGACAAAAAATGACTAGTTATGATTTCTGATCATCGTCTGTGTTCTATTCCATTAAATATCAGGAGGATATTTCTAAACGACACTTTGCAGCATCAGTATCAAGATTCAGAACAAGTTTCACTTTTACCAAATATGGAAAAAAATATATATATAACGGATTAGCTCCCTTTATTAATTATTATACGGGCGAGAGAGACAGACTCGGTTTATAATGTGTTTCATGTTGATCTCATCCTCCTCCTACGAGGCACCCGCTGTAACTTCAGTTACGTGATCGAAACAAGAAGCGGTCGATAAATAGCCACGATCGCTCTCCACTGAGGATAACCGACGACCGATCTTCTTTCTGAAAGTCTCCTGGCTTTTCCCCCCTCGGGGGGGGCGCCACTCGTGACGTGGCACGCATATCTTGTTACGTCAGCCCTTGACGTTCTGCGATCACATGGAAAAAACAACTCTCCGTGCCTCGCAGTATCAGCATAATCCTCTAAACTTTAATAAAACCTGACCGGCACGCCTTTTATTTCCGTTTTAAATAACATTTACAAAATTTATCTTCGCCCCAACTTTCGCCTCCAGACGTAGATATTCTTCTGTCAGCGTTTTAGCATTTCTAAACGAGAATGGGTTTTCATTTAACCCCCTCCCCCCCCCTCTGATGAGAACGTTGCTGGGGTCGCAGTTGCCATCGATGATCGATGAAACTCGGAGCGTGCTAATCGACACGTGGATGACCAACGTGTCACTAACTGAGCGGGTGAGTTGTCCTTGCGCCCAATTTTCGGACAATAGCCAAAGCGCTGCGACCTTGACCAAATGATCGAGTGCGCAAGGCATGCCGGGTATTCATTTACGAGATTTGCGTTTTAATCGTTACTTACAATATTACAACAAGTTCCTCTCTCTTTGAACGTTAACAAGTTCAGCAAACTAAAATTGCGCAGAATCTAAGGTACGCCAAACAGAGCCATGCCTGACCGGGATTCGAACTCGGGCCCTCGTCCAAGACAATCCAGTAGGCTGGTTATCGGCCGCCAGAAGTACGCAAGTACTGAAGTCTATAGTTGCGTCTCCACAGGAAATCACTGCATCGAGCATCTTTAACACAGATGCCCTGTGAATATTAACAGAACGTACAGTTGGCTTTATTATGTTAAACTAGTATTTTTACATCGCCACACATCATTGAAAAGCTCACCCTTTTGTTTAAAAACACGGGATTGCGCAATAGCTTTGTCTACTCAGAAAAGCAAACTTAAAATTCAACATCATCTTAAATAAAGGGGCCTGTGGCCCAGTCGGTCGGGATAGCGGCAAAAGCCTTAGATGTACAGCTGAAGCCTTTAATACGGTTCGGACCACAGGGGTGCTCTATATTATTTACATCTGTCGTGAACATCTGGAATTTTTAAGAAAAAAAAATTTTTAAAGAGACCCGGAGTCCTACCAACTTCAATACGAAACATCGGTCGTCGTACACACGAACAGAGGAGGATATAAAAAAAAAGAGAGTCAAATTGACTGCTTATAAATAAAACAAGAAAATTAAATTACCTCAAACGTGGCGGGGGTACAGCTACCTTAATCGCATACGGGATCACCATTTTTTTTTTCTTGACAGGACGAGCGACAGCGGGAAGAGTACCCTGCGAAATATCCGCTCAACTTCGGACCTTTTATTCATCTCGGACGGGGATGAACTAACTGATGCGGCCACGAACACGAGAACTTCGTGCCAGGCTGAGGAAAAGTCGGTTCTGCTTTGTGTGTGTGCGTGGTTTTTTTGTTTTTTTTTTAATTTAAAGGCGCATTAACGAGAATTCGTGACTGGATCCTATGGCGCTGGAAAAGACTGCGTAAAGAACTGAGGGATAGAAGAAAACCGAAATAGGCCCCTCTTTATACGGCCAAAGATTCGTCGGGTTGTTTAGGAAGACGTCCATCGTCGGAGATGCAGGCAGAGAATGGTAGTTATCGATCAGATTATTCAAAGTGAAATTACAAAGGCGGAAATGCAAAGGGAAATGCTGCATACAAAATTACTCAAATTAACTTACATCGAGGAGGACAAAGGAAACTAGTTATACCGATAAATTACAAACGTGTATCTATAACGCGAATTACAAAGAAATTCTATACACAAAATTACTCGAATTATAACGCGAAATACAAACAGAATTTTTGCACAAGAAAATTTTTTAAAAAAAAATTAAAATTTATTCCAGATACAAAAATAGCAATAATAATAATCAGAAAATTACAAAACTAAACTGGTCACGCGAAGTAGAAAAGCTTGCAGAATACAGTTATAACGCGGTTTTAAAACAGAACAGTAGTTATACCAAAAATGACTAAAATAAATTATGACACTAGATCGAACGGGAGAGTTATAATACAAAGTCACAAAAATGTATTTATAACAGCAGATACGAATAAAATGAATGAAACGCAAAAATTTGCAAAGGAAGAAATCAAAACGTCAAATACAGAGAGAGTGTCCAAAAAGTACAAGAGTTGGCAATGATGACTGGATGCAGACACCGTTGTGATGCCTCAGACTCGCAACAATCATATTATACGGTCAGATACAAACTGAACAGCACATAATTAGAATAAAAATCACAACGGTTATACCACGGAAATGCTATTATTGTCCGAGACACATACAAAACGGTTATATCACAAAATGCGAATAAAATACAACTGTAGCGCGATGTATACACAAGTATAATATTTACGCCATAGATAGTCTAATTAGCAGTACGGGGTGTCTAATGAAGAGACGTGTTCACGCTAGAGCGATCCTGTTCATCTCATGCATGGCTTCTTCGACCTAGACGAAAATCGAATTTCTCTTAAAGTTTTTGTTTTAATTTTTTTTTAATATTTCCCCTCTTTTGTTTTTCTTTCACATTTTTTTTTAAAGTTTGTTTTCTTTAAAAAAAAATATTTGAAGTTAATTATTCTTTCTCTTTTTTTTCTGTCCGTCCGTTCGAACGTGGGGTGGTGTGGTGCGTGTGTGTGTGTGTGTCTTTCCTTCTCCTGGTAGAGCTAACTAAGACACGTGACCGGTCCTAGTCGCGTTAGCGGTTAGTATAAGTTCTTCCTGGGCCCCCCACAGCGACATCTCTGCTCGCGGATGATAGCGAAATCGGCGGTTTTCCATCGAGCCCCGATTTTAGGGGTTTCTTTTTTATCTTTTATCTATTGGCTCCCCGACCCCGCTCGCTGTTCGAGCTTGTTTCTAAGCTTTAGGGCCGAATAGATAAATAAGCTCCGTTCTTTACGCCACCCACTTCTGGTTGAAATCGAAGAAGATGATCTCATTTCCAGCACTCAGACTCCACCTCCCTTTAAAAAGACTCTGCTTTCCGGAGCGCATCTGCGTTGCACTTAAATCGGTTTCACTCCAGAAACAGAAGAGAAAAATTGGATTTCTTCGAAAATATACAGAATCGTATTAATTAATGTACTCGGTCTCCTTTTCTTGTTAAAAATTGCCACAGGAGGAAAGGCTAGTAAGGGTTAAATATATCAACATTGACAACAACAACAACAACAACAAAACACGGATGTATATTTTCAGAATAACTAAAAAAGGGTCGTTTCCAGTCGCCGTTACGCTGAGCATCGCGTTTGTAGCCATTAATGTCAACCTAGAAACAGGTGAAATAGATGGTATTTCTCTCCTTTTTTCCGCGGTTGACTGCTTAAAAACGGGAAAACGTTCTAATAAATCAGTTTTTTAACCCTTTTCTATGATCCGGTGTCTTGAATTGAGAGTAGAGTGAGATGGCGCTAACGATAGACGGTTGTGATAATCAAAGTTTTAAACAGAATGTTTCCCTTTCCCGTTGGAGGTCACGAATAAATCGCGATGGCTTTCCGTCTCCTTGCAGCAATCAAGCTGAACTAGATGGATCGTCTTCACACACACGTTTCTAGCTGGTCCGGAACTCTTCATCAGGTAGGAGCCACGTGTCCAGGAACGAGGTTCGAAAGGTTTGGTGCGTGGGTAAATTGTCCCCAGGATACCTTTGAAATCACTTCCCGGTGAGAAATGAATAAATGAATTATCCCTTTATTTATTGACCCTGTGACCTTTCAAAGAACCCGAAACCAAAAAGCTCATTTTAAAAGTATGTTTGTTAATGCCTCACACGACATACACACAACCGGTGAAAGGAAAGGGAAGGGACCAGCGAGTAAAAGGTCAGTAGTTTGTTCTCAAGTCGGTAAGCGCTGTTCTCTGAGATCTATACATAGCGAGCGCCGGAAGAGCTATTCGCGGAATGTTATTGGTTGTTTTCTGGTGGTGAAGACAGTTTTCGGGTGTCTATCATCGCCCGGCAGCCCGAACCCTGGCGCTTTGCTCCATCGGGCGTCCAACAACGGCGAGCGGTGGACAGACAGACATCCAGACATCACGCGATTTCGAGAACGCAAGTTCAATAACTACAATGGATCGGGCGAGAGCCGGCTTGCGGTAGGAAACCGCTCCCCCCAGTCGGGCCTCGTTCTGGCCGGAAGCACTGCGCGTGCGCGGGCGTAGACGCGCGAGTACGCGGATAGATGGCGCAGTGTCAGCAAGCGATGATCAAGAGAGGAAGGAAAAACACAAACTCGCAGATGGCTGCCGGTATTCCACGCAAAGCCGCTGCTGTAGGCGGGTGGTACGGTTAAGACTCGGTGTGAAGCCCAGAGACGTCTGTATTTTTTTTGTTGTCTTTTCCGCGCCTGATGCGGCTTCTCGGCGCGGTTTTGAGAGCGCGCGCGACCACGCGGGAGCTGGAAGATCTCCCGAAACTGGGGTATTTCGAGAGCGGAAGTACGCGTAGCTCGGTCTTCAGTACGTATGGCGTCCGAACAGAACCTAGGTCGGCGCTCGAGCTTCGTTAACGTAGGATTGCTTTCATCTCTTTCCTCCTTCCCCCAACAAAGAGCTCAACGGCAGGTGCCGACGTGGAGCGTCTTCAGACTTTTAGTTCCGGTCTGTGGCAGCAGCCACCCTGAGGGAAGTGGGTTTGGGAATTTACCCCGGGCGTAAAGGAAGTGAGGAGTTTAAGGCTTAATCCAGCCAATTCACCTTCTGATGCCTTTAGGTTTGTGTTTAGACGAGGGGGAAAGCCATTTGGCCTTCTACGTCGCTTCATTTAAATGTAAATGCACTAATAATCACCCCTCTTCTTTCTCTATCTGAACTAGCCATAGGCTTCCATACAGTTAAGTCAACAACAACAACAATAATAATAATAATAATAATAATAATAATAATAATAATAATAATAAATAATAATAATTTTTGTTCTTGTTTGCACTAAATAACGTAGCAGCACAATCGGACAATGTAACTGGTGGAACACGTAGCTACCTAGCACCGCCTTTGACTCCTCTTTTCGCAAGATTCCGGAACCAATGGGTAATTTGCCAAACCCAGGATTGGCGAGAGAGAGAGAGAGAATTAATTATAGATTTAATCTTTCAGCAGCTTATTTAATTTCACTGAGTAAACACGAAGAGCTCGATCTTCTCAGTGTCTCGCGTAGCCGGTTTGGTCGAGGGGGGGATCATGTCAGACAAAGCCAACGAGTTTGACATATCATTGCTTTGGTGTCCTTTAAAGACGAAACAGCCGCCGAGAATCTAAATAAAAACTAACTAACTGACCGATCTTACCGAGATGGCGATTATTAAAACCCCCCGGCTAATTTCTCGCGCGCTTTTTGTTTCATCTTTCGTTTTTTTGTTTTTTTTTATTACAGCAAAGAGCTCGGGCGACGATGAGTTGGTTGGCTATCTCGCTCTTCTCCCTTTCTGGGTCCGCGCGGTGCCGTTCTAACGGCGCTTCCCCGTAAGATAATTGGCGATAGCAGCGGAGTGTTTATCGCAACATAACAAAGGCGACTCCAGCTAACTGGAAATAATCGCAGAGTGTAATTACGTCTATTAGGCGGCTATTAGATAGCGGGGGGGACAGTGAACTATCGAATGAAAATAAGATTTCGCACGCGTCGAGTCTTCTTGGTCCGATGTGTCATGAAATTGTCTAGCAGGAAAATTCCTTGTACTTCTGAGTGTTTCAATTCCAACAGACTTGATTCTCTCTCTCTCTCTCTCATCTGTACTAACATCATCATCATCTCTCGCTCTCTCGCTCTCATCTCTCTCATCGTACTAACATCATCATCATCTCTCTCTCTCTCTCATCTGTACTAACATCATCATCTCTCTCTCTCTCTCTCATCTGTACTAACATCATCATCATCTCTCTCATCTGTACTAACATCATCATCATCTCTCTCATCTGTACTAACATCATCATCATCTCTCTCTCATCTGTACTATCATCATCTCTCTCTCTCTCATCTGTACTAACAACATCATATCTCTCTCTCATCTGTACTAACATCATAATCTCTCTCTCTCTCATCTGTACTAACATCATCATATATCTCTCTCATCTGTACTAACATCATCATATCTCTCTCTCATCTGTACTAACATCATCATATCTCTCTCTCTCTCATCTGTACTAACATCATCATATCTCTCTCTCTCATCTGTACTAACATCATCATATCTCTCTCTCTCATCTGTACTAACATCATCATATCTCTCTCTCTCTCTCATCTGTACTAACATCATCATATCTCTCTCTCTCATCTGTACTAACATCATCATCATCATCTCTCTCTCATCTGTACTAACATCATCATCATCATCTCTCTCTCATCTGTACTAACACCATCATCATATCTCCCTCTCTCTCATCTGTACTAACATCATCATATCTCTCTCTCTCATCTGTACTAATATCATCATCATCTCTCTCTCTCTCCCCCTTCCTCCCTCCTATCAATCGCACGCGTCACTCTGGTTACCCTGAGCCGGAAACCTCACCGTGAGGATTTAACGACATCAGTTATAAAGAAAAGCGCGCGTGCTTAAAGGCTTTACTCAAATTGCCAGACAGACAGACAGACGGGGGCGGGTAGCGGGGTCTGGTGCTGAAAAGCAATATTTTTTTTCGCATTTGATAACGTCAACGAATTTAAAAAATAATAAAAAAAAACAAAAACAGAAGCGGAACCGAATGGATGTGAAAGCCAAATGGTTTTGTATCGAAACAGTATCCACATCGAGGCGTCGTGATGGCAACAACAGCTCGGACGAGATGGTGCAGGCTGATACAGGGCCTTAATTATTAATGGTTCGAGAAGAGCTTTCGGTACCGGCCTTCATTCCCTGGCGATTTACGAAAGTTTACGGGAAAATATTAACGAAGCGAAGAAGGCATTGCTAACCCTAACACGGAAATTCCGTTGAGCGACTACAAAAGACCGGGGAGTAGAGGAGGAGGAGGAAGAGGGGGCGGCGGCGAGTGTCAGGCAACAACGGAAAGCGGATCGAAGCCAAGAATCGTCAGCGGGACAAACGGCCGACAGATCGGCGTCGACATCCGCGCGCACCGCAGCGCTCTTCAATCTACAGAGGAACATCAAAACCTGTAAATATTCCCCCCCCCGCACATTTTTACGTGCCTCAAGTTTAATTGACGATCATCCGCCAGAAGGATCGGCGCGCGCTCTCTCTCTCTAAAGTACCCGTCGGGTTGTCGCCATTCTCTCTGCGGCGTCAGCAGACCAGTTCTCCCGACACCTGGCGGTCGCAACGAGCTGAGCGATTGGTCGGTTTTTAGATTTGTCTTTCTGCGCCTGGAACGTGTATTATCCGGCTTACGTTTGACCGAGTTCCGTCATGGGACCTACAAGGGTCCAGTCCCCCCCCCTTTTTTTAGGGTTATGAAATATTCAATGTTTTTTTTTCTCCAGGTAACAGATGGAGAACTTATTTATCGAGATGGATTTGATAACACCGTAGATAATGTCTATGCTAACTACACTCGCGCCTGTGTATTTCTCTGTTATCCATTGTTCCATCTCGCTAAGAGAATCTAGGAGACCAGTTTCCATAACGCCATCTTATTATATATATATATATATATATATATATATATATATATATATATATATACTTTTAAGCACCTCTTTATTCACATAATACTGATCATCGCGTCTCTGATACAGGATGGCAGTGCTAAGGACAGTCGGCTGCTACAAGTCTTCAGCGAACCTTTCCATTGCCACCGTCTACACTATCTACTAGGGTCGCTTAAGTAATCACTACACCGACGTGTATTATTTTTGTTTAATTTTAACTTTCGCAATATTCATTTGTTGCTTGTTTGAACAACAGCGATGCTAATGTATCGACAATTTGGAACTGTGCATGTGACTGTTGTCCGTCAAACTTAGATCAAACCTAGGAACTGATCCGACCTCAGGCCTAACGTGAGGATTTGGCACCGATCTGTTAAAGACCCGTGCTTTCTTTACACGTGTAGGGTGGTGTGGATGTTCGCGTTTCTTATAATTGGAAGCACAAAGTACTGACGACATCTAAAACGTTTTACTAGACTGTTAAGGTTGAGGGTCCGAGTTCGAATCCCAGTAAAGATCTGCTCGCTTTGGTGTGCTTCCCTGACTCTTACAACTTCGCTTTCTAGCTCACATCCGTAGAATTTCCCCAACAATCAGCGCAGGGATCCACGAAGCAAGTAAGGAAACCATCGAAGTTTGAAATTTTAGGGCATCGTTTATGGATTCCTTCTAAAATATTCTTTCAGGATATTTCCGGGTTTAACGGAATCGAAGATTAAAATAAACTGATCCTCACTTTTTAAAATACCATTAAAAGTTAATATTATTCTCGGTATTTAGGGGATACATCCATGGCGACAAACTGAATGTAAATGCTCTTTAAACCCTATTTCCTGCTGAATGTGGGAGTGCCGGGGCCTCGCGAGAGTTAGAAAGGGCAACAACGCTTGTTAGCGGTAACCATGGTGCTATGCAATCCCATCCGGTGTGACGTTCGCGGAAGAGAATCTGTATTTGAGATGTAATTTTTAAACAGCACGACTTTTAAAACAAAAAAATACGATACTGGAACAATGGCAAAGTTTTAAATTCCTTTCTTTTTTTTTCCCCTAATGTGTCGTCTTTCCTTCACTAGAACAGCCAGAAGACCGAGGAAAGGAGTAAAGTCGCTGCGCGGATGTTGTTGTCTCAAGATCAGCTCTTTATCCGAAAAGATCCGGTATAAACAGGTTTAAAAGAAGCCCCTTACCTATAACAGATAATCAGTGCTGTGTATCGGTGACCTTGAACTTCAGTCTAATAATAGCCGCATCACGCCACGTCAGTTAGTCATCGATCTACACGCGCTAGAGTGAACGTATGTTTAGTGCACTTGGCGATTTGTCGCAAGTTGAACAATGAAGGATCTTGAAGGGCGACGTGTTTGTGTGAAATTCTGTTTCAAATTGGGAAAAAATTCCGCAGAGACTTTTCTAATGTTGCAACAGGCCTATGGGGAGGATTGTTTGAGCCGTACGCAATGTCACAAGTGGTACCAGCGTTTCAAATCGGGAAGAACATCCACCGAAGACAATCCCAAATCTGGACGACCTTCCACGACAGCGGACGACGATCACATTGAGAAAGTGCGAGCTGTGATCCGTGGAAATCGTTGCCTGATTGTCCGTGAAGTTTCCGAAGAAGTAGGCATCTGTAAAAGTTCGTGCCACATGATTTTAAAGGAAAAAATTGAACATGCATCGTGTAGCTGCAAAATTTGTGCCACGTCTGCTGACAGAAGAGAACCGAGTCACAGTCAGTCAGGAGCTCTTTGATCGTTCGAATTCTGATGAAAGCTTTCTGAAAAGTGTCATCACAGGTGACGAAACGTGGGTGTACGGCTACGATGTCGAAACAAAAAGGCAGTCGTCGCAGTGGGTTGGATCATCGTCGCCGCGACCAAAAAAAGCACGTCAGAGTCGCTCAAATGTGAAGGTGATGTTGATCGTCTTCGTTCATCACGAGTTTGCTCCACGTGGTCAGACGATCAATAAAGAGTTTCACTTGGATTTCGAGAGGCAGGGCGAAGGAGGCAGCCTGAGGCATGGAAAAACAAAAGCTGGGTGCTGCACCACGACAACGCACCTGTTCACGCGTCACTCCTTATCCATGACTTTTTGGCAAAGCACGAGACGTCTCTCTTCCCCCAGCCGCCCTACTCTCCCCATTTGGCCCCTGCGGACTTTTTTTTTTGTTCCCAAAGTTGAAATCCACCCCGAAAGGTCACCGATTTCAGACGATAGAAGAGATCGAAGAAAATTCTCTACGAGAACTGCGCACTATCCCCGAAAACGCGTTCCAAAACTAGAAATAACGTTGGGAGCGGTGTATCAACAGTGGAGGGCACTATTCTGAAGGAGACGGGGCTGATTAAATTGGAAGTAAGGCAATAGATTTTTTTTTTTTTTGTAAAGTTCGGTTTCTTTTTGGACGGACCTCGTACATCAGACGCCTCAGACATTATACACTGGAGTAGATGGTCAGAATGTCCACTATCGGCACCTACTCACGGACAACAGAGCGACCCATGTTTTCACAGGAATAGCTGCTGTGTGGCACCAAACATTTTCTGATGGAGTTCGTGGGTGGTAGCCAGCTGGCTTTGTGGCGTACACATTGCCCTTCAACACATTCAACTGGGAAAAAACATAAAACTGGTCCGCGTAGGTCCCATCCCACCTGCCGGGAAAGCGTTCAACCAAAAAAGGGCCGGAACTAAAAGCAGCCGAGGTCAGAGGTTATGTCATTGCGTTATGCGGTACCGTCATCTGTCAGCTTCCGGATGAAGCAATGCCTTACTTTTGCATGGTAGCGACCCTACGGGTAGAACTTACGTTAGACTACTTTGCAGAAACAAGCGAAAATAATCGCAACTTAATTTCAGAGTAGTGAGGAAACTTTGCTGGCTGCATTCGCGATCCTCCACATGTTCTATCGCTGCACAAGATTCTTCCGGTTTGTCCCATTCAGCTACACAAATGATCTCTTTGAAATCTCTTTGTAATCTCATTTATAAGCCTGGCATCGCCCATAAAATATTGATATTGTGCACAGGAATCCGGATTATGTTTCACCCTTTGGTCTTGTCATTGCATTTAGGTTTCAGCCATAAGCGGTCGCTGCAGGCTTCCTGACTATTTTACTACATCTTTTTTTTTTAAAAAAAAAACGCTAACATTAATATTCAATTTATACTGACTGATTGCGCTCGACGACTTGGCTTTAATCCCTTCTTCGAATGACTGCGTCCCGATTACTTCATTCCGTTGGTTTTCTTATACTTTCCAGCTTTCGCCTTCTAATAATTCAGCCTGGAGGAGGAGGAGCAGCGATGTAACATTCTCAGCTAAACTAAATTAAAATTCCTGGTGGTGACTGCGAGATAAGCAGACGGGTCGTGCGACTGTTCCTTCAGCCCTTGCCGTTGCACTGCGTGGAGGCGGACCGCGGCCGACTAAGGTAGTCAGCATCTGGGTGGCCAGTGGTTCCATGGCAGAGTAGCGGGACTGCTACGGTGGAGGGAGGATCCATGTTCGAATTCCCGCCGACACCAGCTGCAGCAAACACCACCGGAGTTCGCCGAACAATCACGAACGAAACTCCGCGATGACGTCATCGCGGGCGTTAAGCTCGGCTTCACTTTTAGAAAACAGAAACTAACTAAGAAATCGAACGAAAAGCGTTCCTCCAAGAACTAAAATAATGCTGTTTCAGCTCCTTGAAGACCATCACTAAATTCTACTTCCCTATTTTCGGAAATCACATCGCCATTTCGAGCGCGTTTTCCCTGGCGATTTGCCTCCACTGGCGAAATGCATAATACCATCAGAGATGCGAAAGGTCCGATTGGACGAGGACTGTAACCGATGGAGGCAAAAGTCTCTTTGGAGATGCTGCGCCACAACGCGTAGTTCGTTTACTGTATATTCGTGTGGCGAAGTACTGGGGTCCGTGGAGAATTAACAGAAAATTGGTACAGTTACGTACGTACTGGAGGCTCAACAGGGTATCACTTTTTAAAGCTTTTGTAGCGCAAGAGAGAGAGAGATTTAGTGCAGTATAAGGTCGATGACTCAGTACACTTCGCCTTCTACATAAAACGGTGCCCACACACAAACAACTTCAGATCAAGTTCGTTAATATTATTGATAAATTAATAGAAATAAAATTGTTAGTAATTCTTATTATTTAAATAGAGATGTATGGTACATCTAATGAAATTCGTTTGTGTATACTGAGTTATATTTACTTGGTATCCTTGCTGATAAGTGCAAGCTAATGTTGGGCAACATGGCCAGTGTTGACAGTAATGGCGTCAAGGTAGGTCTTTAATGACTCGTCTAGTTGTATGTTCGAATAAAAAAACATGAATTTGACACATTTCAACGCATTTTATAGTTTGTGAAAATTGTATACTTTAAAGAATGGCATGTGTTCGGTGTACAAAGCCTGTTATGCAAGAATTGACCTTCAGGTGTTAGTCAGAAATAAAATCTAGAGTGACGATACCACGAGGAGCACCGCAAAGCTGTGCCTCGGTATCGGTCTTATTCTGGGGTCGAGTTGTTCGAAAACGAGGCTCGCTCCTCGAGACATAACTCCTCTGTACGTTTGCTAGAGGTGTACATTTAACTAGTTTCTTCTTGTTGCTATGATGTCAAAGGGGAAGATTTTACATGCGTTAAGCCACTGACTTGATATCTGACTTCTCTCTCAGCTTAATATAAAGAGAGAGAGAGCAATTAAACACAAGTTCTCTTCGGGTTTTTTTGTTTCAAATTGGCTGACGCCTCTGCAAGCAAATGCTGAAAGTCTGCATATCCATTCATTCGCAATTCTCTTCTGCTCTCTTGTAAACATCTTTGAATATCAAGCCTCGCAGACGGTAAGTGACTAATTTATAATTATTTTTTCCTTGTAATGAATCCCAAAAAGAAATTTGTAGTATCGGTCCTGCCGGTGTTTGTGTCCCGTATAAAGACTTTGCCCGGTACATTTCTCGTGGGGGTCAATTAGAAGAAAGCCCCCCTCCCTATGCTCTACACAATGAGAGCGGTCCTATTTTTACACCTTTAAAGTGATTATTTATTTACCTGTTGAGAACTTTCTGCTTTACTCCTTACCCGGGTGGTGGCTCCAACATCCCGACCTCTGGAGTTTGTGGCGCTGTACTATGGCGAGATCGGGCGATCGGGCCGCGCGCGATACTGTCCCGCAACAGGTGAATAAACGTTCCGCTCAGTGAATTAGCACGCATGATATTTGTTTTGATGATTCGAATTAAATACTAATAAAGTTCTCTTAGTCGAGTTTGCATACAAAGTCGAAACAAAAGGGTGTCACTGTTGTGTTGGTTGTTCATAAAAATTCCAGCATCCAGAGAAGAGAAAGTTAAAATAAAATTCCTTTCGACAAGAATTCCGTGTCTTCAGTCTTTTCCTCCACAACGCTGGATTTCTAATGATTCAGCCACATTGTTTTTGTAGAGCCTGGATAGACACTGTTTCGAGTTCTCCGATAGCTTTCTTCCTCTTCTCCGACCGCGCCACCTTAACGGCTCCGTTTTATCTTCCCGGTGCTAGCCTAGCCATCTACCTACGACGCGCGAGCTCCAGGTGTGTCAATTATGCTGAAGAGAAAGAAATATTAACGCCTCGTACGTGCACCAGAAACACGGAAAGAAAGAAGACATCTGATATTATTAGGAGAGCTGAACATGCAGTAGCGTCAAATAGCCGTACTATCGGATCCGTGACAAGTGATTAAAGGTGTTTGTCGTGTTACTTTAAGCCGATAGGTGAAAAAGCGAGTTTGCCTAATGACAGTGGCAGTGCCAAACGGAAACTCCGAGTTGGCTATGCTAGGAGGAGGCTATACAGTAATGAGCGAGAAGATGAAACAGGAAACTATGGGGAAAATGCGTCAAAGACGTTTTTGGGGGGGATTATCCGCTAAGAACCTAAAGATATTTGCTTTTGATCCAGGTAAAAGGTATAACAAAGCTGCAGATTTACGGTATGTTAACGAACCTGCCGGACCAGACTGGTTGGGGGCAGTTTCACGAAGGGAACTGATTAAGACTAACCGGTGACTGTCAGGAGCCCTCTCTCGCTGTTGGTTTCTTCTTTCTTACTTATCAATTAAAAATTGATGTTAATTTTATTATACATATTAATTTGGAAACCCCATAAATCAATGCATTTGACCCAAACGTACGCATTTTATGAATGTCTGTGCATGTACTGGACGTCTCAGTAGAGAGAAAGCAAGTGGGCTCCTACCACCTTCATCAACCCGATAACAGATGGATGCCCCCCGAGTTTCTCCGTCTACAGGCTGTTCAGAGGGTCGCCGATGCGGCCAGACCCGCGAGTCCTGACGGAGCCTCCGTTCTTCTACTACGGCGAGTTCAGGCTTCGGAAATTCATTGCCTGAAAGTTGTCGCACCCGAGTTTGGAAAATACTCATCGGACGGAGTCTCCTCAAACTCAATGGCCCGCAGCCCACGGTCGAGTGTTGAGTGGACGGCGATTCTATAACGCGAGGGGCCACGCCCACATTCTTCGGGAAGGGACAGGGGGCGCCACGTGCCACGTCTCTCGCGTCACTGCGGTCAGGAGATGGAATCAAGGCATTCAATTTCACCGACTAGGCGAATGCTGTTTCCTGCTTGTGAATGAATTCGCGCATCCCCCTTCATCGCACCCCCTTTCCATTTTGTCAGCCGATACGAGACAGAAGGTAACAAACAAGCCATCGCTTTGAATTATTTCTTTCCATGGAAATCCCGTTTCTTCTCGCTCGTCTTCGAGCAGCTCCATCATCTCCCCCCCCCCCACGGTCTCTCTAGTTTCCTCCCACATCTAAAAACCCGAAGAGTTCTTGGTAGGGATTTCCGGGTCACCGCCACGGCGGTCCCGCTGGTAACCGTTGACCACCGGTCAAGAGACCCCGCCCCCCCAACAGCGCCCGCTTAATTCGTTTGGTCACCAAGACTAGTGTAGCTTCTTCCCACCATCCCTTTCTAGCTCCCTACTTCTGAATAGTTCTACACAAGCGATGTAGAGTCAGCACGTGCTCGGGGAGAGAACGAAATGAGTAACAGGATGAGATTAAATGAAGGAATTAGCTGCACGATAAAGGTTTATAAGGCTAAATCTCTTGGCTTCAGACCCCTTCAACGTTTAAAAGCATCACTGGCTCGCGCCTGGCGAACTGCGTTGCTAAAAAACAGTTTCACGAGAGAAGTAGGTCGATCACTCGGGGTGGAGCGGAAGCTGTTTATAGACCGATATCCACCCGGACAATGAAGACGGATCGATAATCAGGCCAGAAGGCGGAGCGCAGCCGTCCACGCGTCGGCGGTGCTCCGTCGGAGAAACGCTACGTACGTACTGCGATATGATGCCAGCTGTTCTCCAGCTAAATAGTCATCGGAATTCTATCGATCTTTAGAGCGTACATGAATTTTTCTCTGCATTAAAAACACCGACCTGGAACAGGTGTAGAGCGAATGAAAACGGGATGCGAAGACGGAAGGCTTGCAGCAAGAGAATAAGATGATGTTGTCTGGCATGAATAGGGTTGTAGGAGAGAGAGAGAGAGAGAGAGAGAGAAGAGACGGAGGGAGAGAGAGAGCAGAAGAGAAAATAGAGAAAGAGAGAGAGAGAGAAGAGAGAAATAGAGAAAGAGAAGAGAGAAATAGAGAAAAGAGAAAGAGAGAAGAGAGAGAAAGAGAGAGAGAAGAGAGAGAGAGAGAAGAGAGAGAGAGAAAGAGAGAGAGAAAGAGATGGAGGAGAGAAGAATGGAGAATAGAGAGAGAAAGAGAGAGAGAAAAGAGATGGAGAGAGAAAGAGATGGAGAGAAGAGAGAAAGAGAGAAGAGATGGGAGAGAGAGATGGGAGAGAGAGAGATGGAGAGAAGAGAGAGATGGAAGAGAGAGAAGAGAAAAAGAGGCTGATGGAAGCGAATAGAGAGGGAGAGAGAGAGGAGAGACCAAAGAGAGAGATGAGAGAGAGAGAGAGATGAGAGAGAAAGAGCTGGAGAGAGACCTAGAGAGAGGAGAAAGAGAGAGAGAGAGAGAGAGAGAGAGCTCTCGCGAGAGAGAGAGGAGCATGGAGAGAGAGAAGAGAGATGATGGAGAGGATCTCGAGATCGAAGAGAGAGAGAGACGCTCGAGGACTCTCCCTCGCGCCGTGGCAAGGATATAAAGCAGGAGATACCAGTGCGAGCCGAACAAATACCAGTGTGGAGTCAGGGTTATGTAGCTCTTTACGATGACAAACAGTTTACACAGTTTTAATACTCGCTGGCAAATAAAGCCCGTCGGAGGAAAAAGGTTACTGCTTCAGGGAAAGCTAATTAAAGGTTAGATTTAAAAATACGCAATTGAAAAACGGCCAAAAGAAAGCGAAAGAGGCCGCATATACCTGTGGTGAAGATGGACAGCTGATGGGGGCCAACGGGAAAACTGTTTGAAGATGAGGAAATAAATGCCGTTGTCTTTTGCTATTTAAAACTGGACAAACGGTTGGTATTCGTGGATTACAGATCAGCGGGTGTTGGGGGCTGAGTAAAGCGACAATGGATATCTCCGCTAGTTTCTCAATGTATCTTTGTTATTTTTTTTAAAAAATAAAACAAACGGAATGTTTCCGATTTATCGAGGCGACGTCGATAGAGCGAACAAACCATCACTTTTTTGGAGAAATCCAATAACCTTAAAACTCATCTGTGGAAATACGACGCGAGCTGGTTAATGGTTCATAAAGGTCGGGATGAGATTTCGGTTTTGGTGGAAGGGAGAGAAGCGAATTTGTTCCCGTGTGGCTAGCGGGATAGGTGGGGAACCGTTTCTTCGAGCCGCTGCGGTCAAGTGCGGCATTCGGGCATCAGAAGAAGCCCAGATGTAAACAGTTTACCGCTCACCTAGAGCTGATGAATTGAGCGGCTCGTTACAGGCAGAATCGTGACGTTTTCCGGCCCCTATCGATTTTGTGCCGTGGGATCGGCGAGACCCGACCTGGCAGTCAACTCCGCCAGCGCGTTAGAACTTGGTCTCCTCGACGGGCCGGCTTTGTTCCGTGCCGGGGAATGGTGCAGAATAAAGGCAGACAAACAAAGCAAGAGCGGAGGGGGGGTGTGTGGAGCTATCATCACGGTTTGCGTCCTGCTGTGATGCAGAGATGCTCTCTCTCTCCTCTCCCTCTCTCTCTCTATATATATATATGTGTGTGTATTATAGATATATATATATATATATACGTATATGTATATATATATATATATATATATTACTCTCTCTCTCTCCCTACATTTCTCTTACCCCCCTCTCTCTCTTTCTCCCTCTCCTTTCCCACCACAGGCGGGAGCAGCTGGAGAAAGATGCTAGCCTCGAATATTGGCCGCAGCTTGCGGGGCGGGCGGGCAGACAGACAGACTAGAAGCAGTAACGGGCTGGCTACTTACGGTATAACGTCAACAGGCTCCCCTGGCGCCGCTTTCGGGTAGAGAGACACTGCCTTCCTCCTCCGACGTACTCCACATGGCGGAACCGGGCCTGTCCGCCTCGACGCTGCCATCGCCATGTTTCAGACTACTCCACATGGTTCTGGCGATAGATCTATGTACGGACTGCGTGTCATGGAACTCGGTAATCACGTGGCTTCCGAGAAGGAACAAAAAAAAAAAAAAAAAGAAAGGTCGCGTGAGGATACACGCACACGCACACACACGCACTGACTGGGTAACGACAGGTAGGTGGGCGGTGTCGGGCCGACCGAGTGGTGAGTTGTTTGAGGCTGCTGCTGGTCAGCCTCTCTCTCCTCCGCCGCGCAGTTCGAATCCAGCTCGGGTGTTTTCGCAAAATTAAAGGCCACTTGCGGTATTCATTATGAGCCTGATTGTTTCCGTATTTGAATTTTTCTTCCACATCTAAGCAAAGAAAGCTGTGGTGGATTAAGATAAAACATCAGTTGAAATACATCGCAATTATTGTTGTTGTTGTTGTTGTTGTGGGTTAATAAACCATTACCGCGATCAGTCGCATACGTATGAGATGTTACTGTCAAGATAAATAACATGGAAGACGTCCTGGAGAATAGACGACAACCGGATGTGACAGAATCAGTTTCTGGTTGACAGACTGTCCCGTACTGCACGGACTAAATCACGGGTCCTAAATACGCGATAATCCCGTCTTCGAACAACTCGGGGATTAATTTATCCCTCCGCGGGACCAAATAAAATAAAAACTAAACAGGTAAACCTAAAAAAAATTTTTAGGATAAATTTATTAATTAGTGTTTACCGTCCCCTGTGATAGACGCAGACTAATACAAACGTGGCAAGGTTGAGTACCTAATTATTAACAAGGGCAGATAAGTCTGCCCCCCCTTTCCCGTTCATCCCAAAGAAGTGAATATAATCGTAAATAATTCAGTCTAATTGTGACCAGTGCGACAAGAGCCGAGAGTTGTTGGAGACGCATTATCTGTGGACAGTTAATTCGCGCAGCTCCCGTCGTCTTGTCAGTGGAACAAATTAAAGGACATACGCCTCAGCTGTCGCCGTACTGAAATATTCACAGACCTTCCTCTCGGTTAGTAGGAGCACCTGGCTAGGTTTTACTGTCCTCAACACTGGATGTGGTTGGGCTTCGCTTTGCTCTCCTGTCGTGTACTCTTGTCTTGTGGGACTCAGCTCTCTTTTGTGCCGAATAACCATTCTTCACAAAGCTGGATATCAGATGTCGTTTTTCCAATCCTTGTTTTGCATCATGACATCGTTTCTGCTTTCGATGAAAAGAATATAACTGTCCTTTTCTTGACTTCCTCGTGGTGATTGTTTTAAAAGTATAGGTAGCGTCCAGTTTGGATCTTTTTCCTACGCGCAATGGTAATCAGTTTGTCCTTTTACCTGAAGACCAGAAAATCCAAGAATTTTGACCATCGCTTTCTTTTCCTATGATAAGTTTGACAGCTGGATGAATTTTGTTTAGATGTTCTAAGAACTATTCTAGTTTTATTCTATCATGCGGTCATATCGAGGTGTATGTGTGTGTGTGTGTGTCACTAACTATCTTAGCCACTATTCCTTAGCTTTCTTATCTGCGAATATTACTGCTAACTATCGGTCTGAATCTTATCTCTACGTATAAGCTGCTACTTTGCGAGTTTTCGAATCGATTTCTTTCGTATAGATATTTGCAAGGATAGGGGAAAGAGGTGACCTATAGCCATGTCACAGAAGACATCCTCTAACCGAAAGTGTATTGTTTCTCCACGGAACGTTGTCGATTCCTCTATTTTCACGTCTATTTCTTGTGATTGTTAACACTTTGTTACCTGGAAACTTTGAGAACAGATTTTAGCATATCCACGGGTAGACAGCCGGGGTGGGAGATCCTTTACTGATGTTTACGAAAATTATAAGGGTCATTAATGCATGAGGCACTACCCACGTCCAGCTAGTTGCATCAGAATCTTCTGAAAATGCTTTGCCAGAAGATGGCAAGAAATCCAATACAACTTATTATGTATGGTTCCCAGTGGATTATCATCCTTTTGGATTTTTGGAAGATTATATATGTGTATGCTTTTTTATAAGGCAGATAGATACATCTAGTTATTTCAGGTAGAGCATCTACGTTTTTAGTCTTCTTTCAATGAATGATGTTGGATCCAGTTCCGTATATTTTCCATTTTGTAGAATTTCATAGATATTAGCTCTGTTTATTATTATTATATTAATTATAACTGTGACATTGGATTATCAGCTGAAAGGATTATAATGATTTTATCCCCTTTGAAACTAGGAATTCCTTCTTTCTTCTAAGTGAAATGCAGGAAGGTGTACTTTTAATCCGCCAGCAGAATAAAATGTCTTTAGCTCCTATAGCAGCAGAAGTATCGGCCTTATTGCAAGTTTAAGTCCTTATATAGCATCTTCTTTGTACACTGTCAAATTATGGCCACTGGGATTTATCACACTTACTAGAATCTAAAAGCGGTTCGTTAAACGTACACCACCAAACGGTCCTCCTCAGGCAACATTCTGGTAAAGGTGGAAGAGAAATGTCTTCGAAGGGTAGGTTCTCTGAATGGTTGTAGTAACAAGGTAGTCGGAAACTCGCGAACTAACCGTCTAGTTTCGGCATAAATCAGCGATAGTTTTGTCGTTAGGGAGCCGTGTTTGTACTCTACTTATGTCGTATTAGCTAAAGGCCAAAAAACCCCACTTCACTTATTCCTTCCTCCGTATTAATAACCTTGAAAACGAACTCAGAATACTTTTGTTGTCTGATAAGTGCTTCGTTTACTTCATTAAAACAGTTTTGATTTACAGGTATTTTTTTTTTTGTATGTATATTTGTTTAAAACAAGAATATTCCACTTACTGCAACTGCCTGTGGCCGAGTAGATGGTTTCGAACTGAACTGATACTGACGTATAACAGTATATAACGCGCCACGTGCGAACTGAACTGATGCTGACGCATAACAGTATATAACGCGCCACGTGCGAACTGAACTGATGCTGACGTATAACAGTATATAACGCGCCACGTGCGAACTGAACTGATGCTGACTCGCATAAAAGTATATAACGCGCCACGTGCGAACTGAACTGATGCTGACGTATAACAGTATATAACGCGCCACGTGCGAACTGAACTGATCTGACGCATAACAGTATATAACGCGCCACGTGCGAACTGAACTGATGCTGACGTATAACAGTATATAACGCGCCACGTGCGAACTGAACTGATGCTGACGCATAACAGTATATAACACGCCACGTGCGAACTGAACTGATGCTGACGCATAACAGTATATAACGCGCCACGTGCGAACTGAACTGATGCTGACGTATAACAGTATATAACGCGCCACGTGCGAACTGAACTGATGCTGACGTATAACAGTATATAACGCGCCACGTGCGAACTGAACTGATGCTGACGTATAACAGTATATAACGCGCCACGTGCGAACTGAACTGATGCTGACGTATAACAGTATATAACGCGCCACGTGCGAACTGAACTGATGCTGACGTATAACAGTATATAACGCGCCACGTGCGAACTGAACTGATGCTGACGTATAACAGTATATAACGCGCCACTAACGCGCCACGTGCGAACTGAACTGATGCTGACGTATAACAGTATATAACGCGCCACGTGCGAACTGAACTGATACTGACGTATAACAGTATATAACGCGCCACGTGCGAACTGAACTGATGCTGATGCATAACAGTATATAACACGCCACGTGCGTAACCCGAGCGCGGTTAGAAACCAACCACTCCATTATAACTCGTACGTCTGTATATAACCATTAGATCAAGAATACTTGTCCATGTATAGAATGCAAATCTCTATAACATGCCAGAGTTTAAAACGCAACCATATTTTGTAGATTAGGACAGAGACACTTAATCACTCAAAATAAAATAAGCATTGTGCGTCAATTAGCGGAGTACTCCCCCAATCCTAACAGGTGTCAGAATGTATAATTATAATGGTAAATATAAGTGGTGGCTAACCCGAACAGGCTTCAGATGGCCAAGAAAGGAAGCAGTGCGATGGTACTTTGGGTCTTGTGCGGCAGGTTCACCAGATCTTCTATCGCCGACGAGTTGTTTTTTTTAACATCAGAAGATTTAACTGATCGGTGGTCAGAACGAGGCAACTCGTTTAAAAGGAACTGGCGCTCTTTGCATAAATGCATTTTGAAATACTCCTTTTAGCAACGGAACTCGTTGATTGCTTTACTCTTTGCGGGTCTTTTTTTTTAAAACTGTTATTTGTAAGTATCCATATTGTGGTAGCATTAATAATTATTTGAGTTAGAAGACATCACTCGGATAAGAAGGGAAAGTAATCGGTGTACAGAAAGTAGGGGATTAGCTTGAGCGGGTCCCGTAATTTTTGTGGATAGTAAAATTCACCAATAATAGTGTGATGGAAAATTCCCATAATCACTTCCTACGTTTTTTGTTGTTTTTTTTTTTGTGAATATTATCCTAATAATAATTTTAAAATAATTATCCGATAAAAACCACGTGGTATTTACTGCAGTGTTTACTTTGGGCAGACTGTTCCTGCCATACTTTCGGGGAATAGATGGAAAGAAAAAAATCAGTTAGCGGTAACTCAGTTTCATTTGAGGGACCTAATGGAAAAGATCCTGGCGCGTTCCATAAGTCGAACTAACATGACCTTATCTTTCCGGTAATTACTGCCCCCTAGACACCACTTCGCCGCAGTTCGAGTCCTGCAAACTGCTTTCAGAAGTCTGCAACAACAACAACAAAAAATAGACCCTTTGATCGTTTTTTTTTTTTTTTTTTTTGGTGCCCACCTCCAAATATAGATCGGAACATGTCTGTTGCGTTCTTCGGTCGGCGGTCCGCGTCATGCTAAAACGACACGGAGAACCGGCAACAGCCCTCCAAGAAACAATGCTGTCTATACCGTTGACGATACTTCGATCTGTAACAAATCGATCATCAGTAAACAACGTTGATTATAGTTGGTTTTTGGTCTATTTTTTTTTCTTTTTTTCTACCCCACCGCCTATGAGATACCCTGTCCACGAAAGAATACGTGCCGACACCGGCAGACTTACCGGTAGGTGGCGCTCTCAATTTTTTTTTTCTTTTTTTTAAAACAGCTTTGGCGTTTCTTCATAGTCCGAAATCAGTGAAATCAGTGACAACTTCTTCGACGAAAATTCAGAAAGAACAAAAAAAGAAAGCTAAAAGACTGAGTTGCTTTGGCATGTAAATTTTAAAAAGATGACTTACTGACACCGAAAAATTCTACAGACAGCAAGCATCCCTCACAGGTGAAACTTCAGTGCATATATAGATAAAGATATAAATAGCTTATGAAAATCTGTCATGTTTTATTCCGAAAGAAACATTATATAAATTATTATTATTATTATTATTATTATTATTATTATTATTATTATTATTATTATTATTATTATTATTATTATTATTATTATTATTATTATTATTATTATTATTATATAAGTAGTAGTAATAGTAGTGTTTATTTTCTCAAAATTTGGCACTAGCAGGTAGAAATTCGTACTTTATACATTTGTGATATATTGAACAAGACAGAAATGTAATTTTTTGGTTCACCATCATCGTCGTCTTTAACAAATGAGTTGAAAACCAGAACGGAGATGCTCAGAGCGTTTTTCAAGAACAGACAGTGTTTTTAACTCGAGGGAACTGGGGGACAGTGGCGAGAAATCGCCAGAGAATACAGCAGTTAACTTAGCGGACCGAGAGATCTGGGTGGTCGGAGGTTGTGCCTGAAGTAGAGTCTCACGGTCCCAGAGTAGGTCCGAGCTTCCTTCCCTGGCCTAGGGGCGCCGCGGTACCTTAGATACGGCCACCGCAGGTATACTAAACAAGGAAGCAGGTTTATAATAAACTTCGCTCTCTGGCTAAGCTGATTACTGATTTCAGTGTCGCGTATTAAAGTTAACGGAAATTACTGATTGCACTAATTTACTGATCTTCGCAGCGTTTCCGCTGGTGAAACAATGCAATCTAGCTGACAACAGTCTTTGTCAGGGTGGCAGATTAGAAAAAAAAAAACATTTAATCAAGCAACTTCTGCTTGTTATTGGCGCATTCTCAACATCGTCAATTCTAACCGTTTGTAGAATTTGCTTATGTTTTTTTATAGCAAACATAGATGGATTTATTTTATCGATATCAAAAATCGTAGAAATACCGTGCAACATTATGCACAACTATGACGCAAACCCGAGTGTCATACAACATTATGCACAGCTATGACGCAATCCCGAGTGTCGTGCAACATTGTGCACAACTGTGACGTAAACCCGAGTCCCTCGAAATTAATACCATAAGAAAGCTTTTTCGATATGGAACAAAAGATTTTTCAAGCGGTATGTATTTATAATCTCGTCCGTATATTACGTAACTTGGAATACAAAGCAAGTTGTACAGACTTGATGTAGTTCAATGTGAAATACGGCAGAAAACCGGCCGTTTGTTCGCCCAAAAATAAATTACTATTTCTTTGTAAGAATATTTACTAGTAAAAACGTCATGTACAATGTACAAAGTTCACCCTTTTGCTGGATGTAATAAACAGTTCCAAACGTCTCGAATATTTATAGTAAAAGAAAAAAAAATAAAGTTAGCTAAGAATCGGTAGAATGTTTTTGGAAATTGTTTAGATTATAAAATTCCAAACCGATTCCAAATTATTCTTGCAAGAAATCTTGTGCAACTTTTCCTTTTATGACCGTTTAGGAAATGATATTCAGTCTGACATACCCAAACCATCTTCTGACCCTTGATATCAATTGTGTGTGTGTGTGTGTGTAAATTCTTCCGGATGGGGTACTGGGTAAACCGGAACCGTTCGACTTCCGGTTTGGGGTCATCTGCCCCGACTGGTGCCGTCAAGCAGGTCTTATGACCCCCAACTCAAGGTCAGAGACTATATGTCATTAAATAATAATTTTCATTAGAACGGTAAGATGTTTAGTCCTTTTGTGGATATTTATATATTTTTTTTTTAAAAAAATTCAATTTAGCGTTTAATACCTGCATTTATTGCTCATACATCTGTTAATAAAGGATTTACATTAGGTCATCACCTGAAACATTTCTCAGCCAATACTTCTGAAGTGAATAAATCAGTATTTCAACAAAGTGTAGACTTTTTCAAAAAATATTCCAGCCGTTTGTACCACTACTCCAGGGTACATTTATTTTTGAGTTCCTACCTTCGGCAAGTAATTCACTGAACAACTTCTGACCATCATTGTACTTAGTAATTTGCAAAGAAAGGTTACAAAGCGCTTTTGTTTCTTTGTTTGCTTATTTTAAAAGGCTGAGCCGTGCCATTTAACTACATAGTGTAGTTATTTTAACCCTCCTTGTACCACATCAGCACTAGTATTTGTGTTGAACTGGCTGCACATGTCGTCAAAACATTCGTAAGGCGAAACGCGTGGGGCTGAATAGTCAATACGAAAAGTTAAACTAATGAGGAAGGTGTTGCAACAAAGGTCCTGTGACCCAACCTGCGCTGAGTAAGACCAATTTGTCACCACAAAGGGTTATATTAACGACAAAGTCCCTGTGGCCCAACCTGCGCTGAGTAAGACCGATTTGTCACCAAGGGTTATATTAACGACAAAGACCCTGTGGCCCAACCTGCGCTGAGTAAGACCGATTTGTCACCACAAAGGGTTATATTAACGACAAAGTCCCTGTGGCCCAACCTGCGCTGAGTAAGACCGATTTGTCACCAAGGGTTATATTAACGACAAAGACCCTGTGGCCAAACCTGCGCTGAGTAAGACCGATTTGTTACCAAGGGTTATATTAACGACAAAGACCCTGTGGCCCAACCTGCGCTGAGTAAGACCGATTTGTCACCAAGGGTTATATTAACGACAAAGACCCTGTGGCCCAACCTGCGCTGAGTAAGACCGATTTGTCACCAAGGGTTATATTAACGACAAAGACCCTGTGGCCCAACCTGCGCTGAGTAAGACCGATTTGTCACCAAGGGTTATATTAACGACAAAGACCCTGTGGCCAACCTGCGCTGAGTAAGACCGATTTGTCACCAAGGGTTATATTAACGACAAAGACCCTGTGGCCAAACCTGCGCTGAGTAAGACCGATTTGTCACCAAGGGTTATATTAACGACAAAGACCCTGTGGCCCAACCTGCGCTGAGTAAGACCGATTTGTCACCAAGGGTTATATTAACGACAAAGACCCTGTGGCCAAACCTGCGCTGAGTAATAAAGTTTGAAGGTCAGCACGTAGTAAAAATGCAACTTTGTTTAGTTAGCGGAAGAGCCGAGTCATTCACTATGTGAAAATACAGTAAAATCAGGAAAGTGCTGTTATTTCCAGAGAGAGGGGAGGGGAGGTGGGTTCGTGACGATGAGTTACGTAGGCAAACCGTTGCAGACCGCCCGATGGACCCCAGGCAGTGGCCAGAAACTGCCTGAGCAAGTGTGATGCCGTGAGCGGTGCGAGGAATGGAGAGCGGTCGGTTGTGTGGAGGGAGATGAATGAACCTGTCACAAAGCCAGTACGAGGAATGGTAACGGATCGATCGGATCGCTTCACAAACGAGTCCGCTAATAAAATCTAATGAAATGAATAAAAGAGGAAACTTTATTGCTTAATTAGGCAGCCGGGCAACTCGTTTAACCCGGAAGACGTTTGTGAGGCGGGCGCGGGCCAACAGTTAAAGGGACTTATTCTCCTCCGTTGGTCGCTCAAGCGGACGCGTTTCTCTCCATCCCTCCACCCCCCCCACACACACACATCTCTCTACCCCTCAACAAAAAACCTCCTAGAAAGCTGTAAACCTGACGTTGCGCATGACCGGTGTATTCGGTGTATCGCGCTAAAGGGTCTGCTTCTCGCCCGTTGCGTGACTTACGTCACCGAGCGACGCGCAGGTCTACTAAGCTCTGAGTCACCATGGTTACGCCCGATAGGCAGCAATCGAACCATTTATGGGAAATCGTTGGGGTTATCTTTTCTTTTTTATTAAAGTGAAATTCTTCTATTGCAGCTGAACGGCTTAAAGCGATACTGTAACGTAACTTTTAAATTTAGATTTAATTTCACATTTATGTAAGGACATTAATTATAATCTTTTTTCTTAAAGTCAAAATTTCCATTGCTATATTCCAGCATGACGGAAGAAACAGAACGTTATTGTTCACCAAGACAAATTCTTCTATATATTTTTAAAGATAGAATTTCAAAGTTGAATGAAGTCTGCTTGAATTACTCCAATTCGATAAAAACAAAATTCAAAGCTTGTTTTATTATCTCTCTACCTTCTGCATTTATCATAGTTTCAAATAAAAAAATTTCCACAACTAAGTCAGCACCAGAAATATAAAAGTAAGGAGATATCATTTTCCATTTTCTCTGTGTATCAAAAATTGTTTTAATAATATTAGTTAAGCAGAAAACGCTTACAAATACAAAAACTATGTTTTTTTTTATTATAAAAGACTTTTTACTTTCACTTTCCTCTATGAATGCACCGAGTAATAGCTGGAAATTTTTCTTAACCAGTGGCCGCCAGTTTTTTTCTCCTTCTTGGAAATTCCAATTCATTTTTTTTTCTTTTTTTTAAAGCTGAAATCATTCTTACCTTTTGATTTTTTTTTAAACTCTGGATAAATACACAAAGGAAAACATTAGAATCTGTTTTACGTATTAATTTTGTTTGGAATCCAGTCTTACAATAGAAATTGTGCGACCGTTTTCCTTCACTTTGTTTTTCTTTTTAGAAAATAACGCAAAATACGGTTTCAAAAGCATAAGGTTTCTTATTGCCAATTAAATTTTTATGACCGTTCAACAATAGCTTTTCATGTCTGT
Organism: Nautilus pompilius; assembly: GCA_018389105.1. Lineage (NCBI taxonomy): Eukaryota > Metazoa > Mollusca > Cephalopoda > Nautilida > Nautilidae > Nautilus > Nautilus pompilius. The sequence continues at coordinate 71,315 of JACATO010001558.1, forward strand.
GTATACCTTCTTAGATCCTTACCTGAAGTTGCCTTTAGTGAACGGCCATCGTCGTTGGATGTATAGCACCGCATATGGCGGCGCTGCCGATTGCAGAAACCAGAACAACCAGAACAATAAATAAAAAAAAAAAACTTGTGTCAGATTATCGCAAAATAAACAAATAAATTAAAGGAATTATAATCTATCTATTGCTTATGTTATTATTCTTATAGACTGGTCTGAAAACAAGTTTGGAAAGTTTGCAAAAATTAATTTCCAACCAACGATTGGTTTCACGAGTTACCGACGACTTCTGTACTACCCCGAGTTTTCTTTCCTCCTTCTAATTCATTTTCTCAATTTTTCGAATTATATGTTTGCTCTTTTTTTTGGTCGCTTACCGTCACCATTTGATTTCTGCCGTTCCTTTACATTATTTCTTTTGCTGACGATGCACGTGACTTCCCCCAACGTGACGTCACAACTTCCGTGATAATTGACGTTCGCAACCCCCCCTAACGGCGCCTCAACAACCCTGACGATAAATATCTTTGGATGGATACTCGAGACGTGCGACGGCAACTCCTTTCGTAAATAAACAGAGCGCCTGTTACCATCCTACTATTCTTCCCGACTTGACTTATATGGAACCCTCGTCAGCAAACAAACGCCTATCCAGAGTATTTTAGGCATATTTACTGTGAGCAAGATATTGCAAGCTGTTTCCATGAATCAACTCTGGAATGATATATGGACGTCTTAATCTACTTCAGGACTTAAATAACTTGAACTGTTGCCCCGGGCAAAACTATCCGCTGAGGCCGAAAACACCGAAACCTCTGACTGGGGAAGTTTCTCCCAATCGCTTGCACCTCACACCTAGCGGACCCTTTAAAAATTCAATGCAAATGACATTAACCCTGACGACACCAAGCTCCACTGAATGATAAGATAATCTCTACCTCAATGACTGATAGAACCTGAAGATCGTCTTCACCTGACATCTACCTTGACCGGTTTTTTTTCTTCCTTTGTTAATAGAATTATTTTTCTTTTTTTTTAAAAAAAAAAATATTTTTTATTCAGAATTTGGTCAGCTTTTCTAACATTGTCCGAATGCAGTCGTGCGAGACCACCAATTCTCTAGTCTATCTCTGCATCGCTGCGTCCCGGATATACTCGTTTGTCGCAGTCGCTTCGCGCAAAACCAGCGTGAGAAATACTAGGTAAAAATAAAGACTCTTGATTTAATTGTGGATTGAGAGCAAAAACATTTCTCCTCTCACATATGTAACTTTGCTTGGATCTATTTACATTTAACCGCACAGCAGAACGGAAGGAGAATTTCTAAACCAAATACACGCTAAGCAATAAATGGTAGCGGGAAAAAAGACTTTGAAGAACCTTTTAACTCATTTCACTTCCGCCTCAGTAAAAAAAATTTTTAATTTGTTCATCTGTAGTGAAAAGCAAAGAAAAAAACTATATTACAGACGGACAATAAGCCGGCCATCCGCTGACAAAGGCACGCTCCACGCATTCGGCTTGTTCCCGCATCACTCTGTATCAAACTTGCAGTCATTTGATGCTTCGGTATCCCACCATCACTGGAACAATGCCTCTTTATAGCCGCGTAGCATTATCGTTGTTTTAAAAATTTATCACCCTCAAAGTACCGGCACTTTATCCTCGCAGTACTTTCATTATCCGGAAGCTGCGTCACAAACACTTCCAAGCGGCCGCCTGGCGTCGACAATACTGGACTATTAGAATATTCATCAAGCGTTCGTTGGTCAATGAGTGCTCGCTTGTGGTCAATATCCCAAGTTCTGGTGATGAGCCCCCGTCGCGAGATGCTGTCGAACTCGAAAGTTATAAAAGCTCGCCTCGTCGCTATATTGTCAATCACACGATCAGAAATTCCTATTTCTTTAAATGGCGCGTGGGTGTCCCGGCAGAATTTATTAGAACTCGCGGCGGTGGCCGAGATCGCGGACTCCCCGGCGAAATAACTCGTCAAGCGGAAAGGAGGGCATTTCGGTAAAACGAAAAGAGTCTGCGGACAAAAGTTCGGCAGTGAACGTCTCGTACCGTGTCAGCCCGCACTGATGCGTCGGTATGGGATATTTTCATCGGTAAGTTGTCCGTGGCTGATGATCCGGGTGCTCCTACAAGTGTGTCGATCGGATCCATACCAGGACTTTGGGGATGGATGCCCAGAAAGGACGTTGGGTTCGTTAATATTCCTCTTCCCAACGGCGGTCGGAGAGAGTTACAGCATATGTTACACCACTCTCCAGAAAGATGCAGACATCGAATCTAAGTACGACTTCTTGGTACACCCGCCATAAACGAGACGCCCACCGACAAACACCTGTTCTGTCACTCCAACTCGCCATCAGCCAATACCTTGACACTCCCACCTCCATACTTAGCCGTGGACTGATGGGACTGACGGTCTCCATCGGGTCTTCTCCAAAGCCCCAGATGCAACGCCCAACATGAATATCTGAAACCTAGACTCGTGGAAGGCCTGGGGTGGGTGGGTGGGACAAACACCACCAATACTCGATGGTGACGTCAAACATCTTCCCTCACTACATCTTTCCGGGCGATTTATCCCTACTGCGTGCCACGCCCCTTTCGTAATCAAGTCGGTGGAAGTGACATCGGACCGTTCTTCGGCTCAACCCTGCTGCATGTCAGGAATATAATCTTGACGGTGACTGCGGGCGTAACGAGTAATGACGGTAGCGCGTTCTTTTCACGGTGTCACAGTCGAAAGACTTTCCGCCATTTACCCCGGGTATCGTCGCGATAATATAAGAGCCACTGGAAATGACCAGATCTTTGGGGAGCCTCCTTTGTCGTCTATTCTTACCGCACTCCGAACGACCTACAAAAGAACCTTCAGCAAAAGGGAAAGCATCGCGGAATATCCGCCTGTTTCTGACATGGCAATAGAACACACCGGTTATCTGCCCACCTACGCGCTCTATATTTACGTAATCATAGGTCGGTGGCAGGGGGCGCTCGTGTTATAACCAGGTAGATGTACATCAAGGTGCCGAGAATTACATCTCAGAGATTCTTCGCGGAGATCCCCAGATAGTGAGTAAAGACACAAACAAAAAAATAGCAAATCTACACGATCACTCAAATTGGATACCCCAAATTAAAATATAAAATATGGCGTGCATGGAAAGTGATAACACGGACGTGACTGGACGGGAAGCAATAAAATGGACCAGCTCGGTGGTACTACTGTAAAATTTTCATATTCCTGTAGCAATACTAAAGCGTATCACTTGGTTTCTGGAAAATGCCAGCGCCGATGTTTAATAATGGGCCCGCTCCTACCATAGCTATATAATTATTCAGGAATCTCTCTGCGATTATTGAAATCCTTTCAGCAGTCGTCGAGAATAAGAATGCTAGATGTTTAAATCCGAGCGAACTCGCAAATATCAGCCGAACGTGGCAACGATGAATTCGGGGGAAAAAAGTCAAAAACGTCCACCAGCGTTATATTTCTAAAGGCGAATTCTCTTTGTTTCGTTTGCAAGTCAAAGGGTTAATCGATTGCTTGTTATTTTTAATTATCTAATTAGCTTTTGAAGACAAAATTTAGACTCTAACTCGCGCAATATCCAAATCGGTTTTTCTCCACACCCACCGCGACTTATTGTTATTTACTTTATTGGGATTTTTCTTGAAGAAAATCCGTCATCTTGCATTTGGATTTCAATATATCTCGTAAAATATCCACAGTGGATTACTGCCGATACCGACCTCAAGTCAACTCCGCCATCCTGCATGGCCGAAACCTTAAAGATTTGTTTAGAGAGCCGACATCAAAATCGATATTAAATAAAATTAGCTTGCGTTTACTACACGCGTAATTCTTCACTATCTGGCACTGACAATACTCTCCATCTACACACCGAGGAATTTTCGATATCCGGTTGCAGCTTAAAGGTTCAGAAATACAACAAAAAAAAACAACACAAAACTAATAATGTTTCGGGCAAAATGGCTATTTAAAAAATAAATAGATACATAAATAAAAATAGCACGCACGGCCCTTGTCGCTTTCAGCTTTGCGCAGCAGCTTAAGTGGTCGTATTCCAGAAGAGTCGTAACCTTTTCTTCCCTTGTTGGTCTTTAACGGCATCGCGACTTACTCGACGATTTAATCAGACCGGTTTTCGACAAAACTTCCGCCGAGTCGGGTGTAACGCAGGAAATCCACTGGTGGGGGGGGGAGAAAAAATGCTGATCCGACAATGATCCTTAAAAAAAAAATTGTATTCATTAATTCATTTATTCTTGATGTTTTTAATTTTGAATTTTAGCGGTTAAAAATTTGATACACCAAAGCAGAGCAAATGTCATGCATTATACGCTGTCGCGTCCGTACACAAGTCTCAAACAGGCGGAGATAACCTCTCTTCAAGGGAGACAACCCAACCCTAGTAAAGGGAGCTTAGAGCCCTGGTCGGCCGCCAGAGCGTTGTTTCTCTGATGCCTCTGGGCGGGGTATATAATACACAAGAATATAAAACTGGATTAGAAAGTCTAATTACGCTATAGTTGTAAATAAAGTGAATGCAGCTTGTTTCGTTTAAATTGCTCTTTGTTGTAGACAATATTTGATTCTTTCATAATAATTTTTTCGTGGGGCTTAACATTTTTCTGAGTCATTATATATATATATATAACCTTTAAATTCAAATCGATTTAATTCCACTACGTGCCCACCCACACACACACACACACACACACACACACACACACACACACACACACACACACTGGTGTGTTCGGAAGAATGAACGCATCAAACGAAAGCATTGTTATCTACCTTTTCAACAATTAGAACGCATTATTCTGGTAAAAATCATGAAAAATCAGATGAACCGCGTATCTGGATGTATCAACCATTAATTGTTACCTCCTGAAGTTTACCCCCTTCCATTAAATACTTACCTTTCATGCATATAACTAACTGCTGCACATATTCTGGGCACTCTGTTCACTAACCTTTCAAAATATTGCCCTGTAGGTGGCAACCCCGACTTCCTGTTTGAAGTGGTTTCTTATCTGAGTTTTGGTTGGACCTTTTTCTTCGACTTTTCGATCTAATTCATCTCACATACGTCAAAAGGGATTTAGATGCTGAGACATAGTGGGCGCTAAACCTCGGGTGTAAGAAGTCCTAATTAAAAAAAATATATATATATATCAAGGTAATGAATATTAAGCTTTAAAATATACTTCGAATCACCATCTTCTTGCAGTAAAAGCTTATCAACAATCAAGCGACACCCTGATAGAATTCCATGGCGTTGCAGAATATTGCACCATTTTATGTTATTTACTGAATAAATTTATTGCATTTTTTCCGAATATAAAACTGCTCTGAGATTTTTCCAGATATATAGTTCTGATCCCAGGTATTTAAAACTATAGGTAGCCCAACTCTCCACAAGTTAGAAACCTTAAGATATGTTTATTTGGTTGTTGTTGTTTGTTTTGTTTTTTAATTGCTCTCTCCCCCCTCAGACGACCGATATCCAGACTCGGCAATTTTAATGTCGTTTCTTAGCTCATTATATTCTTAACGTTTCACATCTGGGACCGGTATCAAAAAAAGAATTCGCTGAACTATTTCTGATAATTCTTCATCCTCTCTTAAATATGGACCCCCTCGTCTAGACAGCACGGTTAAGATGCAGTCGAGCCGAGAACATAGCAGAAACTAAAATATCTATGCCTGTGCATAATAAATACAGTGGCCGTCCCATTTTTTTTAAAAAAAAAAAACCTACTTCACATATGTCCAAAATCTTCGAAATTCGCTCATTTTATAACTCACGTGATGTTATTTTGAAGAGGCTGCTTTACTTCGTCCGTATCTAATTGTCGCAATGTTATCGCGGGCACTGTCAGTAACTTAATATGCTGTTAAAACAATATGATTTCTGCGGTTTCCTCGATTTACTGTAAAACACTGAATTGGTGGCGACAGCTGTTGACTGATAAGTTAGGCCTGATGCATCGACTTTCAACACATGTTCTTTTAAACTCGAGACAAGTGGTACAGAGCCTGTCTCGTCGGAGAGGTTGCACAATGCATTCTGTAAACAATTCCCAGTCGCTCGGCGAGAGAGGAGGTAGGAGATAGATTAAATCTGTTGTTATAGTTCTCCGGTCGAGCAGTTTGTGTCTTTGCACCGGAACCAGTTGGTTTTTTCCGACTTTGTTCAGATTATTATTAATTATAAAGTGTTTTAAAAATTCCTATCAGAATAGGGAAAAAAATGAATATTAGCATTAAAAGATATATATATATATAGAGTTTACCCATAATTCCATTGCAATGTTTCGTTCTACATTATAGATTTACCGCCAAGTTTTCATTCTTCCAAGAATGTTGCTTCTGCTTAGTGGAGAAGCCAGTGAGAGTAATCCCGACTCTGGCGAGCCGCAGATGAATGCAGTTTTTAAAGAATAGCTGCTGTGTAGTTAGGGGCTCTATTTAACCCTTGCAGCCCTGCCCTGACTTTTCTGTTCCTTGTCGGCAACATGCCAGCGACTTGGATCGAAGAAGTTTTCGTCTCTCTCTTTATTATTCTATTTTATTATTTTTTTTTAATGTACATAATAATCTCGTGGACATTTCTAAGTAAACACGAAGCCATTCCGCTCCCGTGTTTATCTACCCGTTATAGCAAATACAGACCGTTGTTTCCATTACTATTGTGAAGATGACTCGGTGAACTGGTGTTTGCCATGGGCGGAAGATGGCCGCGGAGTGGGTCTCGTCTGTCCGGGAAGGTATTTCCGGAAGAAGAGTTTTTTCATAGAAATAAATTTTTTTGCGTTGCTTTTCACTTTTAAAGAAATCTTTTAAGAAAAAAAGAGACTGCTGAGGCTTACGTAGTTTGCGTTGTTATTTTTAGTCAGTTCAAATAAAAAGAAATAAACCCTCCAAAAAACAAAACATTCGCTTGATGGCGTCGACTAAGATGCGTGTTTCCGTAAATTTAGTCATTTAATTAGCACTAAAGGTGTAACCCTCCTAATAACATGCTACCAATAACGTGCTGTTTCTAAATTTATTCCGTGTTTTAACTTTTCCTTTTCTTTCTTTTCACCGCAGTCAAGCCGTGGGGCCCTGAATGCGAATGGTTTCCATGGCAACATCAGGACCGAGCCACGCTGACGTCTTCATCGTTAAGACAGCAGGCGGAGACTGCGGAAGGGGAATATTTAAATACCGTTAAGGAAACTTCTCGCAGTTCACATTTAAATCTGATAACCGATGTTTGCTCGCACACAGCAGCTCCAGTTCTAAAGGAAGACGGGGTTCTGGTGCTGTCTTTCTTCTTATTCCTTTCCCCATCCTTGCGACCAATTCCCCCTCCCCTCCCCAGTTTATTTCTGATCGTCGCCAGATTCGCGGCCCGCATCGTTAATTATCTGTTTAATGAGAAACCGCTAATTGTAACCCGACGGAGCCGCACAAGAAATAGCGAGCAATGTCAACCCAACTACTGTCAGCTCTCCCTCCTCCTCCTCCTCCTGGTATTACAGTCGGCGCACGCAAATTTATCTTCATTATGCACCAAACTGGCGGCCTGAATGCTGCTGAAGTTGAGAACGTTTCGCCTCGAAATGGAAACGTAAATAAACATCGGCTTTACAGTGACAAGGAAAGAGCTACGGTGACGTTTTCGAGGCAGAATGCCAGCAGAATTGCTGTCTAGAACTGCCGGCAACACATTTCGCCATATAGGATGGTCCGGTTCGACAATTCTCCAAAAACAAGTCATACGTAATTATAACCAGACTACGGTCTGAAGTGGTGACATCAACGGATGCTTGTACAGCAAAAAATTATATATAGATAACATTATCAAAGATGCATTATCCGGTACCGCCAATATATCGTAATGACTAATGATAGCCGAACAGAAAACTGATTAGTGGCATCAACGGATGCTTGTACAGCAAAAAAAAAAAAAAAAATTTATCATTATCAAACATGCAGTATCCGGTACTACGACTATCAAGGTTGCGGTGTGGCGTTAGCGATGGTCTTTATAATAATTTGTTAATAATATACGATGGATCTAATCCATGTTGGGCTGTCTTTCTTTGAACCCTTTCCATCTGCTATATATTTTAACGAGCCAGCGCCATCTGGAGAAAAAGAGGCTGTGGTGGAGGGCTGTTAGGTGAAGACTGAGACCATCTAAAGGTTCCATTTGTTTCTGTCCTCACCGGGCGGAATGTGACGGAAGATGTTATGCATTCAGCAGATAAATGAGAAAATACGAGGTGGGGTTGTCTCTTTGCTGTAAAACGAAATTAGATCTGAGGGAAGGGTTAACGAGGACTGTTAAGAACGGCCGGAGTTCCTATTGCCAACCAAAGGCATTAATGGCGTCCCCTAATTTCATTTTCTTGACGATAAATTTAAAAGGAAGAAAGATATAGCGTGTAACGTATAAAAACAAGGAAACAAAAATCGATTTCAACTTTAAAAAAATTGCCAACTAAGCAGCAACTGATGCGATAAGCCATCTATCTGCCCACGGTCGAAGTTCGATAGTTAGATCTTCTTGGCGCCTTGATAGAACTACAAAAATCTCTACGATTTCCCGCCCCCATCTCATGGATAAGCAAAGAACAAGTGGGGAAATTACGTGCAAACTATTTAGAAAAGCCTTGAATTAATTAGTTTATCATTGCTTTTATTTAACTTGTTTTCTACTAGCTTTTCGTGATTACAAGCTATCCCTGAAACACGATAGGCCTGGAGCTCCTCTCTCACCTCAAAGTTCGCCTCCAGTCTGCATCCACGCGCTTCTCGTCTCTTTATCGAAACAAATGCGTTCGACGATTTTGAAAACAACACAAAATAGCTGAGAGTAACATTAGTTTTTGTTTTGATTTGTTAGGATTGACGCATTAATATCAGAGTACTAAAAGCTCAAAATAAAAGTAAATATTACATATACGTATTAACGGACAGATAAAAAAAGTCGCCGACTCGTAACATATTCGAGGTTTGTCCTTCCTACGATCAAATCGATAGCAACAACACGACGCGAGCTATCTCCATTAAATGAGCCATGCGTTAGACATCTTGAGCTCGTCTGATAAAATGTTCTCCTTTCTCTCTCTCGCTCTCTCCATCGCATCTCTCCCTCTTTCCCCTCTCTCCGTCTCTCTCTGTGTACTGACGTCATCTCTCTCTATACCGACGTCATCTTCTCTGTGTACCGACGTCATCTCTCTCTGTGTATGACGTCATATCTATCTATACCGACGTCATCTTTCTCTGTGTACTGACGTCATCTCTATCTATACCGACGTCATCTCTTCTCTCTGTACGACGTCCATATCTTCATATCTCTCTCTCTCCTCTCTCTCCTCTCTCTCTCTCTCTCTCTCAAGCTATCAGTTATTTTCTTTTCTCTTTAACAAATCAACGTTCTGTTTGCTTTAATACTACTTTGGGCTGGACATCAAACTAAAGCGCAGTCTCTGTGACGTTACTCACCGGCTACATCTTATGTTGACCAAAGATGCAGCTGAGACGTGCGCTCAGAAAACAGTCGAATCTACGGGCAGGGAATCACGGGAAATCGAACGCCGAGAGAACCGACAACAAAGAACGGGAATTTGAAGTGTTAGCTTAATAGGATGCTTGCGGCTAGATGTTGAATAACTTATTAAAGCGACGAAAATTAGAGGATGGGCACTGAAATTGCCGATACGCGTGAAAATAATGAAAACAGAACAGACAGGAACAGACCGGTAGCACGGGTCTGTTATTTCTTTCATTAAGCTGAATACGTACAGTTTAAACCATGGCGAGCCCGAAACATGGAAGCGGCGTCATATAACTAACTACTCTTTTGTAGCTGCTATCAACTGGCTCAAATTTATTAAAGTTTATCTCTAGCTTTCGTTAGTGCAATACATATCTAACCGACTGTTTGTAGCTAAGACTGGCACTTAAATATTAACTGAACGAATTAAGACGGCTTAGATCTTAACGAGATCGAACACGAGCAACTTGAAAAGCATAGCTGGGATTCCGAATTATGTCTGCCGTCCCATAATGCACTGCTGTTCCTTCGAGTTGGGTGCGTGCAAAGCGAATCAATAATTCTGACAGTTACTACGATGCCTGTTATTCGCGCTATTGTCAGGTGTATTAACAAATCGTGTTAGATATACATAAAAAGTCAGGCGGAAAATCTAATCTCTCTTTTTTAAAAAAAAAATGACGCACACTGTCTGCTTTAAATGTCTGTTTGGGCGAAGCATTTCAGTCTACATAGTTAATAAAGAGCCATATCCTAACATCTAATCAAGAGTTTCTTAATGTGTGGCATCAGGCATAGCAACAGTTAAATCCCCACAGAAGCCATTACTTTCCAAGATAAGCAACCGAAGCTTCTTTATTATTATTTTTTTTAAATATACATTACTGAGATTAAACGTGTTACTTACTAGCAAACCTCAAAATTTCTCTAAGATATCTACAGCCTTCGTATGATGTACATTCAGCGTTCTACTAATTCAGAAACGTCTCTCGCTAACGGATGATGCAGTGAAATTTATAACTACCGAATTTCTATTACTTACAAAACGATTTATCATACTCAACTTTCGGGTGATTCTAGTTCATAGGTGCAGCTTACTTCACTTGAATCAGTTTTACGACAATGGCACATTTGCTACTTTGTTTGAACAGTCCGCTAAATGATTTCAATCAAATTCTATAGGCTTCAGTAAAATAGAGATCTGGTGATGGAGAGGAGAAGAGGTGGTGTCGAGTGTAACTTCATGCGAGAACAGCTGCTGTCGGGCCGCTGGCAGAAGCACAACCCAGAAGGTGATAATCGTTCAGGGCTGCCATCTGTCCCAATCGAACCTCCACATCCATCCCTGCGTCGTTTCTGCTTAGTTCCAGCATATTGAGCTGACCTCATCAAGTGTCATTACTCCTGCACTCTTTCCTCCTAACTGCTGCCGATCATGTTACTCCATAGAGAGAGAGAGAGAGAGAGAGAGAGAGAGAGGAGAGATCAGTGGTTCAGTGGCACTTCTTTCTTCTTTGTAGTGCTTGGTCTCCAACTTCCTTATTTTAACCACAGGGGGCTCTTCCTAACCCCCCACGTCCATTTAATTTTATCCCTTGATAAACTTAACGTCATCTTCACTATTAATTTCACCATATGTTTTAGTATCACCTGTGAATTCTACAACACTGTTAAATTTGACCATGAATAAATAGCATTTATGCACATTTTTAATAGAATAAGTTCAAGAACGGAACCCCGGAGAACGCTGCTTATGTCGTATCAAGTTTCCAGACATGATGCCCTCTATAGCAATTTTCTGAACTTTCATTACTGCATCAAATACTTTACGAAAATCGAGGTAAATTGTTTCTATATTCTTACCTTTGTGAAATGCTGCTGGCGACATCTTCGACAAAATTTTGTGCATAAGTCTCGATAATTACATTTGAGCAGTTTATCTGAAGAGTCTCTATTCTATATCAGTTATTATTAATCATCATAATAGCAGAAAAGGCGTTTAAAATAGAAAACTGCTACTTATTCGCGCCTTCACAGCTATCACAGATGAAACCCGGATGCGTCGCTGGCTCGAAAACTGATTACGCAAGTTTTAAATTTCTGAAGACGTCCACCACGGTAAATCAAGCACCATCACGACTGAAAAACAGATAGATAATAAAGTGATACATGGGAGGAAACGTTCCTTCCATCTCTCGACAGTGAATGGGTCAGGTGATACGTCTTCTCCAGGTATCCCGACATCGCAAACATCATTTAGTGTCTCACAGAAACTCGTCAGGACTTTACCCGACTATCAAACGAGAAAAGAACCACAAGTGACCCAGTGGTTAGCCTACCGGACAACCACGGCTGGGTGCCTAAGTCTGAATCTTTGTACACTGTTTTACTGGAAAAGTTAGTGTGGTGTATTATAGTTAGGAGGCAGCGATTGCATAGCTTTCTAAATCTGTTTGCTACAGCTGAGCACCTTAAGTCAGCAGCAATAATCTTCCCTATCCACGGCTTGATGATCTCGTATGTTCCACAGTTCTAACTAAATAGCATCTGAAATAACTGACCAGCTCCCAATATTCGATTTTTGAAACAACGGCCATCCATAAAACGGGACTTTGACATCCCCGATAATTTAAGTATTTAGCGTCAACAACGGAGGTTGCTGAGGTTACCAACCCGACTACTGTAAAAACAATAATGCATACTTTTCCTAGGCTGAAGCCCAAAGGCTCTTATCAATCCCTTATACTGCACATGGCACCCGAGTTAGATATTGTCAGTAATGGAAACAGAATAACGGTAGACGCTTGATCAGTCAGCTTGTTAGTATTTAAAAGAGCACGTGCTTGAACCAACAATTCTTGGTATAACCACAAGAATGAAGAATTAGACAGAGAAACACGGAACCTTTCTACATCGCAAAAATCAGTCTTTAATGTTATACTGGTTGTTTACACTGAAATTCGCAAAACACATGTATATTCCCTAATCAGAAACAAAACTGTAGATCTTTTTTTTGTAAAATAAATCGCATACTGCAAGAGAATATATTCTAATAATACTGCAATACAAATCAAGTAAATGATCTTCCCTGATTTTAACCATCTTTTAAATAATTTTTCAAAGTTAGATATCTTCATTCGTTGTTTTTCTTCTTCCATCAAAACAATTCATTGGCAGAATTTTGCAATGTCACAAGTTCTCGAAGTTTATGTAAACCGAGCAATCGTCTCTTTAACTCTTATTATTTATTTCCCTGCCTGTAATGACACCGTGTACAGAAATGGATTTCCGACCTCCCTGTATAAGTCGACCAAAAATTCTGTTATAAATGTTACTAATCTGCAATCGGCCATTTGGATAATCGGAACATCTCCAATGCTTCGAAAACCACCTGCACTGCTTCTTATTCAAATATCGGTAAGCTGAAGAGTTTTCTGTTATTCTCATAAGTCAATAGATAGAAACTAATTGTCAAGTGCAGATCTCGTGGAATGATACGGATTCTTCATGTGAAAAAGACAGCGAAGGACAGGACTGAACTAGAATTTTAAAGAGAAACAAGGAAATAGCAACATCCTGAGGACGTATTTAACAATGCGAGTCACGGAAGAATTTATTGGGGGAACAGATTTCTGCCATAAATTATATTTACAAATTTCGGGTTAAAACGGCAGAAGTTTAGCAGCAACAACAACAACAAAACAAACTCTAAATTAGTTTTCGTGGTTTTTTTAGGTAAACAAGTACAGGCCGAGTTCACAAATCAAACAACATACGTATATACCAACCCCCCCCTTTTTTACAAAATTTCGGTTATCATCTTCGCTTTGCGACCGAGCATTAAACACTTCTTTAAGTCCTATTCATTGCAGACTAACTCGATGTTAGCCAAACTCGAACCCGTTCACAGTTTTCGTTGCACATAAAACTTATCAGGGATTTTTTTTTTAAAATAAAAAAAAAAAGAAAAGCTTCTCAACCGAATTCCTTCGCCTTCTGTTTTCTCTGATCGTCCCAAGAATTGGACGGGTTTGTTTTCGCCAAGGTTTTTGCCGATCTCTTCGTTTGTCGCAAAGCCGATCGTTGTTGCGATAAATTCGGGCCCTGGGTTCAGCGGTGTGGCGACTCGAACGAAGCAATCCCTTGCCCACGGGGGGGGGGGAGAGGAAGTACCCACGAAGAAAACTTCCGATCATCCAGGAATATTGTGGATTGCCGCTACTCTGGACGGGTAAGGGTTACGACCGAAAACAACAACAACAAAACACAACCAATCATCAAGCAACAAACAAGGAGAAGCTTGTTAGATTTTCAAGTGCGTGGGACGAGCGTCGGCATTTTCTGGAATTACTCGGGTTTGCCGTTTTCCCACCCAAGGCTTCCCTAGATTTGAGCCGCGATCGCGAAATATGAACACGTCAAAGCTTTCACGGTAAGTGCCCGAGATCGCCCGTCACATAAAACCAGACCTTGAATAGTCCGGTCCCCGCCACCTCTGATCTCCTGTCGACAAAAGGAAAAAAAACCCTGAGACGGCCGAGAAAACGCGCGACCGCGTGGGGGGGGGGAACCTGGAGTGGGCTTCGTTCTCCAAACGACGATTCCGGCAAAACTTGGCACCGAAGTGTCTTCGCGGCCACATAGGAGGAGGAGGAGGACGGGCGTCGATAAGCTACTCCACCCTCTCGTAGTTAGCATCACAGTGCGGTCCAGGCTCGGCGGTCTTCCCGGTGCGCTGCTACCGTGACCACTGGCTATTCAGGTGGCGCTTCCGCTCGATAATCAAAATTCCACATATCAGCCGGGAAATCCTTTCCCTGTGTTATTTATTGTCTTCACACCCAACATCTCGTCCTCGAAAGCAGCAGCGATGGCAGCAAACAAACGAAAAGAAAAGCTGTAACGGAGTTCTTTTTCTGCAAGAATAGAAAACATGGCGGCTCTCTCTCTTTGTTTCTTTTTTTAACGTTTCGAACGCACCGCCTTGGTCACGTGATCCCACGCCAAGTCAAAATAAATGCAGAAAAGCCTCGCGTTTTCACAAGGAACAAAAAAATAATTAAAAAAAAAACAAAAAAACAAACCAACTAATTCTACAGTACATCGCCCTTTGCAAACCGGTTAGCTACTAAAATGACTCAAATAATGTATCAAAAGCTGTTAAATATGGTTGTAGTGTTTACCAACTAGCAAATAATTATGTCAGGAAATAACATGTCGTGTGCAGAGACGTTTAAAGTGTAACTGAAGCCTCGGTAATTAATATCTGATGCGCCAATCTTTATTAGCAGAACGGTTGTTTCGGTAATCCCTTCGACTCAGAGGTTGTCGGCATCGCCATCCACAATATTGCTTCTTTAGCGCTAGTCAAGTCTTCTTTCACTTTGGGGTCCAGGTGATCCCAACTATTTTCCATATAATTTAGATCAGGGCTCACGAGGAGCCACTCCATCACCGCTAAGACACTTTACATGATCTTTCTGGCTACGTGGTCTCTGCACAAATTCGAAATGCGCTTTGAGTTATTTTTCTTCTGGTGAGTAGAGCTCCTCTCAACCCTTATTCCACCTAGCTTTCTCAACCCATTAAGGTATGTAAAAGATGCAGCCGCAAATACTGATCTTTCCCTACTCGTGTTAGCTCTTGCCAAATAGTTCAGATTTGGATCTCGTCAATGAAAAGGACAGTTTCCCACACAAGAATCCACGTATTGGCCATTTTCTTCCTTGCTGCCACATAGCATGGTGTAAGAAAGGTTTTCCCCAACAGAAATTCTAAAGCCTAGCAGTCTGGCGACGATCCCGGAAACTAGAAACCTAAAGTTTCCTAATCTGTATATTCTGCATCAATTCAACAAAAGAAGCATTAGCCATTTCCTTGTAATTCCAATTTAAAATTAATCAGGCTTATGTCAATTTTTATTCTTCCAAATATTTAAATTGCGTATCTCAAATAATTTTGGCGAGCAGTATATATTAGAAACATGCAAGTATCGTTGTGCAGTACGGATACGCCGATGATTAGGTAGACATGTCATTTCTGAAAGAATTTTGTCTTACTAGAAATAATTGTTTTTGATGTATTTCTTAGTTATTCTAAATCAAACGTGCGGCGCCAGCCAGGCCGATAAAATTGATTAGAAAATAGAGGAAACTCAGCGAGAACTGCCCATGAAAACCGCTCCGTGGGTTGGTCAACGAATAGCTGAAACTCTTAACTGCGGCTGTCACCTCCAACTTCATCTTGATGAGCGCTGTACCTTTGTGTTAAGGTGAGTTATCTTCTTGGTGAGCGCTGTACCTTTTTATTAAGGTGACTTGATCATCTTGATGAGCGCTGTACCTTTGTGTTAAGGTGACTTGATCATCTTCATGAGAGCTGTACCTTTGTGTTAAGGTGACTTGATCATCTTCATGAGAGCTTACCTTTGTGTTAAGGTGACTTGATCATCTTCATGAGAGCTGTACCTTTTTATTAAGGTGACTTGATCATCTTGATGAGCGCTGTACCTTTGTGTTAAGGTGACTTGATCATCTTCATGAGAGCTGTACCTTTTTATTAAGGTGACTTGATCATCTTGATGAGAGCTGTACCTTTGTGTTAAGGTGACTTGATCTTCTTCATGAGAGCTGTACCTTTGTGTTAAGGTGACTTGATCATCTTCATGAGAGCTGTACCTTTTTATTAAGGTGACTTGATCATCTTGATGAGCGCTGTACCTTTGTGTTAAGGTGACTTGATCATCTTCATGAGAGCTGTACCTTTGTGTTAAGGTGACTTGATCATCTTGATGAGAGCTGTACCTTTTTATTAAGGTGACTTGATCATCTTGATGAGCGCTGTACCTTTGTGTTAAGGTGACTTCATCTTCTTGATGAGCGCTGTACCTTGGCATTAGGCTACAGCATAAATGTGTACGGCACAGACCGCTTTATTTTATTCTAATTTTAACTCTGAAGTTAATTCATATAAAAATTAAAACAAATTATGTATCGTATATAACCTGGATAGCCAATTAATAAACTAGTTAACAGTGACGAAGACGGTCTGCCCGATGCGGCATCCTTTGGTGTGAGCGGAAGCCGATGCTGTAGACTCCGCAGAAGTTAACAGGTAAATGACACTGCTAGGCCGCTTAGCTATGTAACTGCGTCCCTCTGGTGTAGATTTTACACTTCTGTCTTCAGACCGATCTCATCCTTGACTTAGATTTCTCCTGAATGAGGATCGATACAAGAGACTTTAAGGTTTGTTTTCAGCGTGTCCTTATTGTACCGTTTGATTTGCCCACCACGCAAACGAGAGCCTGTGGAGACGCAGCTGTAGAAAGCAAATTTCGATATCCAACAATATGACACCCTTACCACCTGCCCAGCCCGCCGGAACCGGCCGGTACAGGTAACGCTTGGATGGCACACCCCTCGAGGACTGACAAAGCGTCCATGGCTCCGAACCGCCCAACAGTGACGTAAGCACGTACGACGACCCGGTAAACGGCAATCGCTTCCATTTTCGCTCCATGGTCGGACCAGAGGCGATGTTTTAGTTCTGAGATGATGTGACAGTTTAAACTAAACAACATTCATTCATTTATTATTCTTAGGTTCTGCGACTGCTGAAAAGACCCCCCTCTTTTTGCTGCTCTTTCTTAATCTGCTCGTTGGCTTCCCGCTAGTGACGTCAGGTTTTTAACGAGAATAGAACCTGCTTTTCAGGGCAAAAAAAATTTTTTTTTTAAAGTTGTTTAATATTTTAAATGGGTTTTTTTTTTAAAAAAAAACAAAACATATGCAATGTGGGTATTTCATTAAAAAGCCGAACAAGCCGTTCAGGAAAAGGGCACGTAACGATTTATCTCCCTCTCCTAGTTTTCCGCGTGACCGTCAGGAGCTCTGCTGCTCGCCTTCAGAGAGACCACGCATGTGTATCGACACGTGTTGGTCAGGCGAAGCAATTCAGCTGCACAGAGACCACTTCAGCATGCGAACGTTCCAGCTGCTTAATTACTTGTTATGCAGTATTCATAACACAGGGGTAATTAGAAAATCCAGCCGATCACTAAACCAATCTTCAGACTCCTAGGAAGCAGCTGGTTCGAGACGAAGCCATCTATTGACCATACCAGCCCTTTAAAACAGGATTGTGACTTAACGAATAAAATCCTAATTTTATAGGCGTTTAAAAAAATCATAAATGTCTCTTGCTTAATGGTTTCATTATCTGCATCATTTCCACAGCTTTTACTCTCCTTGTATAGTTTACCGGCGCCATTTAGTCATCTTCGAGAGTAAGCCGTCAGCAAGTATGGCACGGGTCCGGAAACAGTTTCTACGAGAGCAAGGGGAGTGAACCCTGAGAAATTAGCGCCGCCATTGAAGCTGACAGACATGAAGGAAGATCTTCTAGAGCGCAGCAAAACATCATTCAGCACACCTTCAGACCTTAAACAAGGATTACGAATCGAGGGCATGGGTATGTGAGCACTCAAAAATATGAAGTTCTTCAAATAGGTAGCGGAAGAATTACAGCAATTATTATAAGGAAAACACCAAAGTGAAGACGTGGACTTATAACCTATGTTTTAGAGAATGTTATTAAGAATGATGTTACTTACGGAAAGCAGTAGATTTTGGCTGCCAATAAAGCTAATAAAACCCCAGGAACAACTAATGGGGACAGGGATTCCATGCCAAATATATAAAAATCACTTCCCTTTGATCTAGATTCTAATTGAGCACGCACACACACCATCTAATTTTTATTTACCTGGTTACTATGGAAACGACGGTATTTAACAAATCATGAGCAAATTTGTAGCGACAATTTCTCGCTAACCATTCATTGGTTTCAGTCAGTCTTACTTTTACAATTTTGATTGTATTTCTTGTCCCAGTGCGGTCTCGAAGCATCTTTTTGTTGATCTCAATCCATCATTTTTAAAAAATTGATCACAGAGATAAACTGTTTGGAAATTCAACTTCGAAAACTCTGTAACCCCTCCTAAATTACAAAAGTGGATTTTAAACCAAGGGTTATCTTTCGTTACGATATTTAAAAGAAAACAAAACAAAACAGCCAAGTGCGTGGAGTGATTTAGATGGGAGCTGGAGCTGCCAAAATAAAGTGATGGGGTACCCCTGGAAACATTTACTAAAGCAGCCAGCCAGCTGTAATTTAATAATTTCAAGGGGAAAACTTTGTTTGGCGACAACTGATGAACTGAGATGTGTTTCCCAATAGAAACCATAATTTTACAGAAAATATGGCAAAGAGTCAAATTCTGACCCGGTTGTTCTTTTAACTTAACAAACTTAAAATAGTGAACTCCATAAAAAGAGTCATTTCTTTACAGGCTGTGCGCTTTACTTTTCCCCTCATCTTAAACGTGTTGTCCAATCGTGAAAGGCCCGATTTAAAAATGGATACCGAATGCCTGAAAATAGTTTACCATAGATTTTTAAAATGTGTCCATGCTTCAAGCATTTAATGTATGAGAAGGGTCTCAAAACATAAAGTTCTCAGGCTAGTAGACAGTAACGAATTCCTACAGTCACCAAACTAGCGGTGGTAATTTTAAATTGACTAAAGTTGTATTGCGATTTTGGGGATTTGTAAATAAACAGACTGATGGCGCTGGTTGTATGTAGTTTAGCACATCGCTATTTCTTTCTGCTAGGTTGAACGTTCTTGTACTAGCTGTAATTTCAAAATAATATTTTTCAAAAGAATTCGTCTGTTTAGATATCTGTATAAAGAGTGGAGTAGATTTAAGTGATTTCATGATTGTGAAAACCCTAATAAGCTTAATGAAAAGTTTAAAATAATACAAGTCAACTCTAAAATGACGGTAAAAAAATTTAAAAACAACAACAACAACAAAAAGACCAAGAGAAGGAGTATTACGTTACGTCAGCCACATAAAACCTGTCCTGTATAAGATGCGATAATGGCTGTAACGTGCCAAGTCGAGGATTCTCCCTTGACGTGTCAGTCGTGCTGGGAATTACCTGGCTTACAGGTGCCTTGTCCGATAATTTTTCGCTGCTTTCATGTTACGAATAAAGTGACCGAACGAAGACTTTCCGTACATATATCGAAAACGATATAAATAAGAGAAAAGGTAGAATAATGTAAACGGTTCCAACAGAAATATCGATCATCGTTAGCACCACGGCAATACTCTATCGATATCTGTACATGGGTTTCGATATGCAGACTCCATCGCTTCCTGATTATTAGTATATCAAAACCCCGCATATTATTCTGACGTTATGAAATAAATTTTTTAAAAAAGACGGTTGTAGAAATATGCTATCAATAATTGTTCAGAATTTAATCGATTAACATGTCGAGATAGATATGACGACAAACTGAGTCTCTCTCTCTCTCTCTCTCTCTCTCTCTCTCTCTACCTCTCTCCTTCTGGTTTTCTTTAATGCGGATGCTGAAAACGTTAAGCGGCAAAGATTGGATGCAGTAATCCCCGCCGGCTTTAGATGCGATGGATATTCAAAAGTTGAGCAACAAAAGCGGTCTTGAATGGTTCAAAAGGTGGGGAGTGTTCGCAAAGAATGTAATTTATACATTAAACCTCACCAGCGGATATCATGAAATCAGGCAACAATCTCCAGTGTACTGACTGAGAGTAGCAGTAATACTCAATCCGGTAATTATGCACGGGACCGATGCCTGACCTCTGTGTACGGCTTTGAGTTGCATCCGAAGTGTTTTATAATATTCACTTGATTTGATTTTACCACTGCTCCGGTGAGTAGATCTGACAATGATTCTTTACAGTTCTCTACGTCAGGTATATGGCAAGAAAGGGGGAACAACTCTTTCTCTCTCTCTCTGCACTGATGTCATATCTCTCTGTACTGACGTCACATCTCTCTCTCTCTCTGCACTGATGTCATATCTCTCTGTACTGACGTCACATCTCTCTCTCTCTGTGTGTGTGTGTGTGTGTGTGTGTGTGTGTGTCTGTGTGGTCCAGTGGTAAACTACTGGACTATTAAGGATGAGAGCTCCGACTTCGAATACTATTCGGGACCAACTCAGTTTGGCGTACTTACCTCACATATTTATCCTCGGTCTTCTTCACCAGCCGGCCACCTCCAGGCTCTAATGTTTCCTCCCACATTTGAAAACTGAAGAGCTCCATTAGGGATTTGCTGTAGGCGTGCGGCCAACCTCCGTACCCTGTGTTCTTCCGCTCGGTTTAAGAAACCAACGCCAGGATGTTTCGTCTGGTGTGGAGGTTCGAAACGGTATCTCTTTCACTCTCTCTCTCTCTAGCGGCTGTGAATATGCTAGATCTATTAATAAAGCCGTCCCCAAATGGTGCTTACCTAAATATGAAATTAAACTGTTTAAATGATTTTAAAGCACCTTGGTCAATCAATAAGAGCTATCCTTGCGTTCACTCCTAACAGACTTATTAATTTAGCAAATAAGCAATACAAAAACCATAAACCTGTCCATACTTAAAAAGGCATTATGTTGTTTTTTAACTTCCACCAGGTGATTTGGGTTTTATTTTAAAAAGAAGGAAAACAGATCATTAAATTCGATTCAGTCACCAGGGCTATTTCCGGACTAATCTTACGTTTCTTATTTGCAAATAACATTCTTGGGGTAGGGACCGCTTTCAACCAAAGGAAGAAAATAATAATTCTTGTGATCGAGAGGATGGATTTATGCATTTAAACGATTTTTTTCCCGTATATATTTCAATCAATATATTCACTGGGGAAAAAAATAATACCAAGTAATCGTATTACTGTCATTTAGCTTCTAGACAGTTCTTGTTCAGAAAACCTTTTACTCCTTTTTCTTTTCAACAGCCTGCAGTATATAAATAACCCTGCCTCGCTTTGGCGAATGGCAGTGTCACCTGACCGGGCGCCGCTTTATCTTTCTCTTTGCCGTCCGGTCCTGCATAGAAACTCTGATGGTCAGCTTCCCGGTAACGTACAGATATTATAATTAGCCGACGAATGGTAAGACCCAGAAGCTCTACACATTCTGATCTCTCTCTCTCTCTTCCAATGAGTGTAGAAATGTATTAGATTTCGTCCGACTCACCCAGTCTTTGTACGGAAAAGCCGTTTTCCTTTTACTTCGATTTCTTGTCTATAAACCACACAGCCCATCTCCCGGTCCATTAAGGTTTTAATAACGCACAGTTTCTATATATAGCCGCTGAACCATCTCATCGTCAGAAAGACATTATTTATAGCTGGTCTCTCATCCATGGCGAGTCGATGTTCAATAATCCTGCCCGTTTCCGATCATTTAACAAGTCTAATGACTATCGAGCTGTTAAACATAAAGCTGGAGTAGACAGGCTTTTTTCTTGCACCGTCTTTGCATATGGATTAGACGGCATGTTGGAAGGTGAAGGCGAATCTGCGAAAATATTCGTTCCTACTTTCAGTTTTGAACATTTTACTTTTTTATCATCAGCCGGTTGTTGGCTGTAACATATTACAATTCTATCAGCTTCGACTGTTAGATCGCAGCTTTATCAATAGCATATTACTGTTGTTGTTGTTTTTTAACTGAATGTCATTACTGTATTACAGTGCTTGGTTAAATGCTATTATTTACTATTTGCCCATTAAACAGAGTTAATCAGTCGAGACCGTTCAAACGACGCATTATTGAAATTACAGACCAGACATAATTTGGCACATATCAACATTATACTCATTTTGTTATCCCTTTAACTGAATTTCATGATTATGGCAATATTAACGCTACAATTGTGGTTCCAATGTTACCAGGACTACGATTTTACTGACTTATATCATTAGTTTTACAAATACATTCGATATTAAGTTCATATTTCGATGCGAGCCAAACAAGAAATGTTTGAACTAATCTTGGTTTATCATTAAACAAATTTACTTCCGGACTTTTACAAATCAACTTAAATTTAGTACCCCCCCCCATAATTACAATACTGAAGCGTACAATATCTGCATATTACTATGATGTTATTTCGGTTTAATTACTAACATTACTAAGAACAAAAATTACCAATTACATAAAGAAATAATTAGTTATCTCTTATCGATGGTTTACTGATCGTTAGTTTCTCCTCTCTTTTCTTTTTTTTTTTTTTTGGCTTTCTCGAAGTGAGAGTTTAAAAAAATTAGTCCCCCCTTATAAACTCGGCGCCATCTCTAAGTCCATCTATCCCACAGCGTGAAGCATTTTCCTCTCGTGATAATCCGCTGGCATCGTTGATTTAAAGAAATCCAACGCACGCGGGCGATGCCGTAGCTCTCCTGTGAAGAAGATCACGCATGCGCCGCAGCTGCGCGAATTTTTCTCTCCTCCTTTTGGCGAAATACAGAGCGAGGCGAGCCTTGGCCTTCACTTTCACTTTTCACGTTCACTTTCACTTTTCTCTATCGCGGTTTTGGTTCTTCCCTCTTCCGTTAGTTTATATACTTAGAAGTGTGGATATAAAACTGTCGCTTTAACGGCTCAGTATGTCGCAAGCGCTCGTCCGCTAAACGCAGACTCGGGCGCAGCAATGGCGAGAGTACCTCAGCCGGCCAGTAAAAGAAAAATAGGTAACTCTGGCACAAACTGAACTATTAAACGATTCCGAGCATCCTAAATCATTGCACCGACATGCGACCCTCAGAAGGCGCAAGTTACCCTTTCTCACATGCCCCTTTCTGTCGGGCTTCCCTTTATTGTATTGAGAAACTTCAGGCCCGCGAGGATACGTGATGGCGCCCGGAATTTAGAAGGTGTGGACCTCGTACGGCCCGAATATGATCTATATCTCTGTTCTTGTACGCTCTGGCTACATGGGTCGATGGACTTTCTTCCTGCGTGTCGGCTAACCGCCTCTGATTTCATGTAAAAAGTCGTTTTTTTACGACTGACTCGCACAAGGGAATAAACAACACGGCCAAATAAGGGAGATAATCGCCTCGCAGCCAGTCTTGTAGTGACCGGTGTAAACGCCAAGTAGGTGTGCGCATCGGGAAGCTGAAAACACATTTACGAACTTTCCAAACTCTTTTGCATTTAATAACAAATTCTTTTTCTTTTCTCTTCCCTCCCGTTGGCATTTCACAGAGATGGTATAAACTGCTGCTGATATCAACTGAGTGGAATGTATTTAATATTTATTATTCCCATATTTAAAGGGAAGTGGGAATAGGCGCTAAACGTTCGTGCGTTAGTCCATTCCACTGGACGAGAACGCAATTCATTAACCCATTTCGAACGCAGCTATAGAGTGGAGAATGTCCGCGCACCTGTCAGGGAACAAATCAACAGAATATAAAAGTTCTCAGCAGGCATATAACTTTAATCCTTACGCATTACGGGTTCTTATACCTGCGTGGTGATCATACCGCGCTGATATTAAACACCAGCAATTAAAAAAAACAAAAAAAAAAACCACGATATCGCACGGATAGAATTCTAAGACAGAATTTATTCATTATCAAAAAGTTTGCTACAGAGGAAGTATAAATTAGCAATCTAACTAAATCCAGCTCGTCACGCCAGTTCACTCCCGACGCTCGGGAAGACAAAGGTTATTAATTAGAATTTCGGAGGAGCTCGATTAGGATCGCGAGTTCTCGGAGGCTGCGCTGACCGTGGCGATCGCGCTGAACGAAGACATTGCAGGAGATCTCTTCCGAGTTGAATCGCACGATCTTATTCACAAGGTGCACTGAGCTAAAAGAATGCGCTCTAAGATTGGACACCATCCGTCGTCTTCAGACATCGCATTTCCTCGATCGATCCAGATGAAGCCATGATCATCCTCCTACCCAGTTTCGAAATTAGCCACATGCGCTTTAAATATCCCTGAACCCCTCGAGTGTCTCAGGATACCCGAGGTAACTGAGCCGCCTGTTCCCGCCCACCATCAACGTTACTGGCTAGTAATGCGGTACATATGAAACCAAAAACAGACTCCTCGGTATATACATCCTTAGTGTAAGACTGAGGTTTAGCTCTTTGTTAACGTGTTACTGAAGGCAGGGGCGTAGCGAGGGGTTCTCAGCGCCCCCCACCTCTGAAGTGTTCTGATTATCTGTCTGTGACTCGTTACCCACTTAATGACAACCACAAAGAATTGATCACCGCCTTATAAAGAGCTAATTTAAAGTCACAATATAACATCTCACAATATCGCAACTGTAAACCTGGAACTAATGAGGTGTCGCCTACTAGGTTTACTTACATAATTTGTTAAATTATAAACCATTTTGATATTTATTTCATCTAGTATCGTTCAAAGTCACACAGCTAGAGTAATCTTTCAAGAATGCAGTCACTTGTGGTGTACATGTATTACGAAACAGATTGATAAAATACTAGTTATGTTTACAAATAAATGTTATTAGTTTACAAAACTGTGCATATACTTAACTAGATCTTTACAGCTAACATCCTGGTATTCATTGCTACATTATATATGAACCTTTCGTGCTTTTGCTGCTGCAAATGAACCAATTAAACTATCAAAATTTAAGGTATTATGTCTTTTTCAATACTTAATATCGCCAAGTTACTCAGTCGTTCTTGAGTCATTGAAGTTCTCGAGTATGTCATAGTTAATTTCAGCTTGCTGAAAGACCTTTCACAACTAGCAATAGAAACTCCAATTGTTAACAAATTCTGCAATGCAATTTTTAAATTTGGGAAAACATCTTCACCATATGAAATTATAAATGTTAGCAAATCAGTTGCAAACTTTGGTTCAGGAAAATCGGTCTGTGTTCTCTATTTATCAACATTTTACAGTCTTTAATTTCTCTGTACAATTATGGTCCATAAATATCACCTGGTTAACTCTTTGCTAAGTCAGACTATTTTTCTTGCAATTTTCCGTCTTCAAAACCTCCAGAAACAATATTTTGCACATCTAATAGAAATCCAAACCGTGAATCTAAATCTCGTAAGCGAGAAGGTCACTCTCGCGATATTCTAGGTACCCGGATTCTATAATCTGCATTTAAATTTCCTGGATTACAAACATGATTTTGTAACAGTTATGTCCTTTACTCCAGCAAACTGTATCGAGTGCACGAATATGCGTTTCCCTAATTTATCAATTAATGTGGGAATTTAACGGGCGGAAGTGGCTAGTTATTAATTGACATAATTTATAGGCCAGAGGAAATTTGGCGCCCCTTCAGACCTGCCCCCACCCTTGCTACGCCTCTGACTGGAGGTAAAGACAAGAAAAACAGTGGACCTGTGCCAAATTCTAGCAATACATTAACAACAGTAATAAGTGTGTCGTGAGTGGTTATAGCTGCGATATCCAAGACAACAAAGACAGGATTGGTTACCACATACAACACAACAGCAGTAAAATGTCACTGCAAACCAAAAGTGGACACGAGCGGATATAGTTCCTTAAGAGAAGTGCCGCTAGTTGAGCAAATACCTAAAATTACATTTTAGTCATTCGAAAGGCTAAAAGAAAGAAAAAAAAAAGGTCTACATCACCGGATTTTAAATGTCATCTTTGCGGCTAAACCAAGGAGTCCTAGTCGAGGTTTTGATGTTTCCTGCTAAGAGCGGAAACGGAAGAGCTCCCCACCCACCCCGCGCATGCACGCCGCAACACGCAACTTCATCAGGTCATGACGCCTACAGCTGTCAGCGATGGTGAGTGCAGAAATAGGAAAAAGAAGACGCAAAAACTTTTAAAAAAAAAGTATGGTATTTAATTGTCATTAAGTATATAGGATAATAAATGCAATGTTTAAATGCCAACTAAACATGATCTTTTGATTCTTTGAGTATTAAAGATGAATTTTTGTCCCGTGGAATATGAATAAATGCGAAAGTAAAAACGAACTTTTTAAATCTGTAAAAACCTTTTAAAGTTATACACTTATTTCGCTATTTTTATACCTACTTTTTCTTTTTTTAAAAAAGCGTGCTTACTAATTATTATGATTTCCCAACCTTCCTGTTCAGGTTACGTTACTAAATGGTTCCCTGGCTATTTATACAGCTTGCTTTCTTTTCTCTAGATTTTATCGGGTGTTGCAAGCTCCGAAATCTCCTTTAACAGCTTACCCATCATCAGTATGGTATAACCTCTCCTGCGAGCAGCCAGGCGACCCTCGGCGGGATGGAGATTGTGAAGCACACACACACCTCAATCAGATTGGCATAATAAGTTTTTTTCTAAAAAAACAAAAAAAAAGCGGTCAAACAGAAAAAGATACAGAGGCGATGCTTTTTGGTTTCGAATTAACGTCATCATATCAGCAGCGGGGAATCACGCCTCGAAATACGGAAATACGACGTCTGTCCGATAACGGGGACGAGAGAGAGAGAGAGGAGATGATGATGATGATGATGAGAAAGAGAGAGAGAGAGAGAGAGAGAGAGAGAGAGAGAGAGAGAGAGAGAGAGGAGAAGAGAGAGAGAGGAGATAGATGAGAGAAGAGAGAGAGAGAAGTGAGAGAGAAGCAAAAACCCCAGCTTTTTTAATTGAACTGGCGTAATATCACGTCAAAACACGCAAGGAATAACCCGAGGAATTTATCCCCTAGTTTATCTAGTTGTCTTCACTGCCCTCGATTAAGATGTTATAACGTAAGTAGATGTGCCCTATTAAACAGATAGAGAACTATGTGTGTGCTCCCTGGCAGCCAATTAGTGGCGTAGCTGTCGAGGGTTAATGCTATTTAACTTCCCTGTGCACTGTGGATTTATTATCCAGATCGGCGAAATACGGCAACTTTAAATAGGTTCAATCGGCCTGAAATTGGTAATAATTCAATATGGACGTTTATTAGCATGTAATTCATGAAGGGTAGTAGCATTTGAGTACGGAGTAATAATTCCTACAAATATTCATTGCTACTGAAAAAAGAAATTGAGCGCAGTATTTTCCGTTTTACGACGTCAATTATGATATCTTTCTCGATGATCCAAAATAATATTAACACTCATTATGATACGCTTCTGATATTATCCTAACAACCATTTTCTTCATCTTCATCTGCCTGACATTCAGTAGAGAAATGAGTTTTGGGAATACCAAACGAAGCCGAACCAATCCGATTTCTGGATATATTTCCTAACCGTTTTTCCCCGCAAAGTTCCATCTATTTCAGAAGGAAGATTTGCTCGTGTTAATGGCGAGCAATGGAAACATACGTGAATGTCTGACTAAAATAGGTTTACTGAGTTCCTTATGGCATTTCCGATAATTATCCTACCTTGGTGAAATAATATTATCTCCCCTTGTGAGATTTTAAAGTTAAAATAGTTAATCATCTAACAACGGTGTGACTGCCTTTGTGACATTCCAGTGAGTCATCTCATTTCCTGCAGCAAGACATTGCAAGAAAAAAACAACCAAAAGTACACGTTTTCTGTATATGCATCTGTGGAATACGAAAGGAAGACAAATGTGTTTCTCTCGCTCTTTAATAAGTAAAGAAAATATACCAAGAAAAGGAAAGTTTGATGCCAGATACTCTTTTATGTGACAGTACTAATAATAACGACGCGACAAAGTTTCAGAATGAACCTTCTTTCCGTGTCACCAGCTGATCACGGCCATTGTTAACCGTCGGGCCTGTTGCCATAGCGTCAACAAATGACTCAGTATTCGCCCTCACACGGGTAGCGCTTGCTAATTCTCCCGTATTTCCCACCTCGTCGCCCGCTTCTAGAACCTCATTAGCGCGACGCAGTTAAGCCCCGTGTTCGCGTCACGCCCAATTTTTATTAGCGGCGGCGGGAGAGAGAACTCGATCGACGGGACACCGGCTCTCGGTACTTCACGGATCCCGGTCGAGTGCAGCGACAGAAAGAACGGTCAGCAGCGGGAGGCTGCCTGGCTGGCAGCTCGTACCACGGTGACCCAACCGTTAGGTACGGCCGTCCGCGCCATACGGTACTTATAAGGAATCCTTCTTCCAACGGGCTCGTTTTTAATTGATTTTCCATCTTAGTCAGCGCGGCGGATCGATAAGAATGAGTTCTGTATATTCTTTGAAATAAATATCAAAAGCGCTTTTTACACCGTGAGGAGAGATTTACAAAAGAGGGAGAGAACAAACAGTTTTTCCTTTTGTCAGGCTGAAATAATGAGGCTGAAGTGGAAACTTGCTTTTTGTTTGATCCGACTCTTGAACGTAACAAAATTATGTCACACGTATATAAATGTGTGTGAATTTAATAGACATTATTTCGTATAGATTTTCGAGAACGAATAATATAGCGTATAATTATTGGGCATAAAAAAAAATAAACTAATAATTTCTGAATGGTAAATTAAACGTTCAGGTTTTTCTAAGGTCCATGAAAAATTTTTGCCGCCAAGACAACTCATCTCGATAGCTGGTTTAACGTGTTTTCCCACTACAGGAGCACACGTAATCCTTTCCGGGCGTGGCGTCGGTGCGTAATCTGTTTCGGTAACCATTTTGTAAAACGGCCGGCAGGTGGCTTTGTCTGAAGCGGCAGAGGGCTCTGACCACCGAGATGCGGCGGATGTCTACCAGAATTCCTCCGGTTAGCCGTGGGAGAAAACCCACGCCGAATGACCAATAAAAAACAAAGGAAGAGAGAGAGAGAGAAGAGAGAGAGAGAGAGAGATGGGAGAGACAATAGAGAAAGAGAGAGATGGGAGAGACAAGAGAGAGAGAGAGAGAATAGATAGAGAGAGAGATGGGAGAGACAATAGATAATAGAATAGATGGGAGAGACAGAGAGAGAGAGAGAGAGAGAGAGAGATCGAGATGAAGAGAGAGAGGATAGAGAGAGGATGGGATAGACAAGATAGAGAGAGATCAGTTGGGGTATATAGAGGGTGGGGTGGAGATATAAGCTATCTGTTCGGTAAGCGAGAGTAGAGTAGGAGATCTCTATCTCTACTGTTATCGTCTCGCGCGGGCCTAGCTCGCTAGCCGCGGTTGTATCCACACCGCCCTCCCCTAAGGTAGCGCGAGATCTCTCATCCTGCTGCTCGCGAGATCAGCTCGAGAGAGAGAGAGAGCGCGAGCGCTCTCTCTAGGACGCTCTCTCTCGCGCGATCGCTGCAGATGGGAGTCCGAGCTCGCCATTGGTAGCTCTCCTCTCTCTCTCTCTCGCTCTACGCGAGCTCGCGAGCGACTGGGCGCGAGAGCTCTGGGAGCGCGCTATCGCTCCTCGCAGCGCTCTCTCGAGGCTCGCGCTGTGAGCTCTCGCGCTAGAGGAGAGATCGCTAGATCGCGCATCTAGACGCCGAGAGCCTCTATCGCTCTCTTCACTTTGGAGCTCCCGCTGGGCGCTCTCAGATAGCCTATCGATCTCAGAGCTCTCTCGACTGTGATCGCTCGATCGATCGCGCATCGCTATCGCTACTCGCTCGATGCGCTCTCGACTGGTCTCTCTCCTCTCGACTCTCGCCCGATCGCGCGCTGTTAGCTCCCTCCTCTCTCGCGCATCTCTGGGCGCAACTCGCTCTCGGACGCTCAGCGTCTCGGCTCTCGGAGCTCTCCTTTGGAGACATCTCGTGTCTCTAGACCTTTTAGAGACCCGATCTCTCCAGAGCGAGGTGGGCAGAGAGAGATAGAGAGAAGAAGAGATCCGTGCCTCTTTCTCGAGCGCCAAAATTGATGGCTCCCAACCCTCCAAAGATACCATAGTCCGGCGGAAGAGAACGATTTTAGACAGTGGACCATACTTCGTGGATCCCTAACCCGACCTTCCCTATTCATTCTACCCCCCCCACGATCTACATTACCAGGCGAAACCATCATCCCCCTCGCACTAAGGTGCTAGCAACCAGAGACAAATCCACGCAATACCCGTATCAATTACTATATCCAATAAGCTCCCGCTAACTATGATCGCCGACCCGGAACAGTCAAAAAGACTATACGCCGCCTCCCTTACCCAACTCAGCGCCATCGTACACCGACAAATGCAGCCGAGTTGTAATTTCCTGCTAAGTGGGTCGCTGTCACACGTTAACCGTTTTTATTTGTCGGTGTTTTTCCTTCGCTTTTCTTGCCTGTTTTTTTTTTTTTTCTCAAATACTTGTTTCTGCTGTTGCTCTCGAACTAATTAATTCCTTATCCCTCCAGTACCATCTCGTGCGCAGCGGTCGGCTAAGCGTTATACCGTAACATCCCGACCTCCCTCTGAGATTAATGAAAATACCTGAAATAATTTTTTTATTTATTTTTTTTTTAATTATCTATTTTACTTTCCTTGAATCCTTGTAACTCAGCGATGTAATAGCAATTAAAATACGAGAAGAGGACGTTGTTGTGGTCTGCGTTCTATGGTATACGTTCGTTATTTAAAAAAAAAAAAAGAAAGAAAAAGTTTAACCCGTCTCTAGCACCTGGCGGCGAACCCACGTAACGACAGATCAGCATCACTCGGCATCCTCATTAAAATAATTACTCTTTGGGACAAGAAACTGGTATCGCTCCAACGCCACGTGTTTTGCACGACGAGCGTGTACATTACACACACCGTCATTCCGACACGACGAGTAACTCGTCAAAAAGAGCTCCCTGGGGCGCAGGGGTCGGGCTCTACACGTCATGACTTGGGAGGTTAACGACCTCAAACGTTAGCAGATGACGCAGCTGCGTGACAAATATTAACCATTGTGAATACTTCCTGAATACTGGTTTTAAAAAAGGGGGGGCAGCAAAATGACTGAAGCGGCGAGTTATAGACAGTTTTCTCCAAAACAATCAACATTGTGAGTCTAAAAACTTGGGACTACGTAACCTCACTTAGTCTGTTAGGGTCACTGACACCCATAGCTTTTAATCTAACTCCTGTTTATTATTTTTCACTTACGAGCACCTTACACGTGTATTAATTCCATGTTGTACGACGGCTCAGTTTGGCATCAAATCTAATCAATTATTACTTTGACAAACTGTAGAAGTCTCTTTCCAAAAGATCGACATCTTAGTATCGATCTTGTCCCACCGCCCCCTGATCTTTCATCTTGAGAGGGTGCTATAAGCTGACTAAAAAACAAAATCCTTTTTTATTCTTTGCAACCTAGACAAGTCAGAGAATTAACACATTTTTTTTCTCCTTCAAACTGTAACCTCTGGAAGAAACTGAAAAACTATTCGTCAAAACACGGGCGAGCAGAGTGTGAATTTATTTACAGAAGGTGCGTTTGTTTTTGGTACGGGAACATGTCAGACATTTTGGCCTGATGCATTTAAGTTGCTCCAGTAAACATGTTCGCGGGCGGACTATCTGATGAGTGATCACTTTTTTGGACCTTTTAACCTAATAACCGCTCCCTTGCAGAGTGCTTATAAAATCTTCGAAAGGTTTCAGTGTTTAATACCTGTTTAACTGAATAAGATAGAATAACTGCATCTTGTGGCTTGTTGGACTGGAAAGCAAACCTCCGGGGCGCATTACAACAAGAATCCGCCACCCGACAGCTCCAACAGCGGTCGGATGGAGAAGCTTAAAGATGCGGGTTCGGTTTATGATTGAAAACTCTCTCGGGTCGGGACATCATCGCAACAGCTATCGAAGAATCGTTTTCACGAAGCCCATGTAGATCGATTTACCGTGATGCCTCACGATAATTGAAGCCCCACCACCTCCTCCTTTTACGACAGTTAATAAAATATTGGACGTGAGGTTGCACCTAAGCAGTCACCAGTCATATCGCATCGCAACAGTCCAAGATCTCGGCCGAAAACCGGGTCGGGCGTGGCGCCGTCGCTGAGTCACGAAACATCCAACACGTGGTTTTGTAATACATTTCACTTGTTTGTTTTCTTATGTAACCTCCTAAATGACTTCAGAAATCCTCTGTACTTTATACAAATTCCTTATTCTTAAACAAAAAAAAAAAAAACAGGGAAATTTTAATTCCGCCTTCATAGGCAAAAGAAAAATTTCCAGCACAAATGCATCAGTCGTGATGTCAGATCTGATTAAAATAACTACATAACTTCTCAAAAAAGGCACAGCACCTGCTTGTTGTTGTTGTTTTTTTTTTAAACTATGGGCGACAATTCGGGACTTTCCTTTCCCGTAACAACGTGGTTAAGCGTCTGCGAGAACGGTCTCTCTGCCCGCAGTTTAGTTAAATTATTATAGTTAAGTTGTGGAGAAAAACGCAAACACATATTCAAACAGTGGGAGGGTATTAAGAACTTTCCCGACTCCCGGTAGCAGACCTTTGTGTGCGAGGTGATGACCGTGAGAACAAGACAATTATGCTAGCGGCGTTTTCGATTTCTGCAGTAATCCAGAGACTGCTAACGGTAACAGCTGTAACGTCTCGATGTAAGCTGCCTATTTATCCATTCATTTATTCGATTATTGTAGCCATGAAATGCTAAATTTCCAACAAACGTATCGGGAAAACGTGAAACGTCAATACCTCGTGGTTTGGCGAGAAAGATGACGCCAGAAACGCGTTCTGGTCATCCAAAAAACTTTACGAAACTTTATGCTTAAAGGAGGTCGGTGTCCGTAAAAGTCTGGGTGGTTTGTCTTTGGCATAATTTTCGAAGGTGCCCCGCAGTAATCGGGCCCTTAACCGGACAAACAAACGACGGCAATGGGTTGGTGGCCGCATTTGCTCGTCAGATTCGTTAATTTAGTAATTCAATACGCTATAGAGTTCGCGAACAACTCTGAAATTACAATCTTTCCAGAACGCTCGTTGTCTTTGCGAGAGGATGTAGGCGGCCATCGCTGACGAGTTCCAGGTTCTCTTGTTCGCTCGCGGTCCTTCTTCATCTCCTTCTTCCGGGAGGGTTTCTTTACCCGCCCGCGCGTAAGGCGCTCGCTCGTGTTGCCCATTAAACTAACTCCGCCAACTCGCTACTTACCAGCAGAGGAGAGAGAGAGAGAGAGGGGGACGACGACGACCCGCTGTTCAGTCGCAGCCGATCCTCGTTCAGTTCCCGCTGGGGTTTCCGGCGCCGACGATCACTTGTTGTTCTTACCCGCCAAGTCAACAAACACTCGGCCTTGACACGGAAAAGCGCGCGCCATGTTGTCATAGCATCGTGATTTCTCCCTTCTATCGTCACATCGCTAATCCCCTCCCTTTTTAAAACTGTGCGCAGCTCTCCATCATCACCAGTATTATTCACCCGTCGTCAGGCAATGGATGAAATTGCATAGCAACACCATTTCTGCGTCCTAAAGCACTGTCGCTTGACCTTTGCCTTCCCGTGACCCCCCCCTCTATTTTCGTTTTGTTTGTATCTTTGCCAGTCCACCTGGCGGCGCGATCTCTCTCGCTTCCTCCTCCTGTTCTCCTCCGCTCGGTTTAGGAAGCGGTCACCCGAAGGGAAAGGTTTCCCTCCGGTGATTATTCTCTCACGTGGGCGCGTGCGCAGGTTTGAAGGAGCGAGAACTTCCACTGCCTGCTGGTGTGCGGAATTCTGCTGAGCTTAATTACGTCTCTCTCTCTCTCTCTCCTCTCTCTCTCCCATCTCTCTCTCTCTCTCTCTGTGTGTGTGTCTCTCTCTCTCTCTCTCCATCTCTCTCGCTCTCTCTCTCTCTCTCTCTCTGTGTGTGTGTGTGGTCTCTCTCTCTCCATTTCTCTCTCTCTCTCTGTGTGTGTGTCTGTCTCTCTCTCTCTCTCTCTCTCTCTCTCCATTTCTCTCTCTCTCTCTTTTTCTTTCAAACCCAATAACCGTCAAGCACACAAAGAAGAAGAAGAAGAAACAAAAACCCTTAACGGTAATCATCACAAATAGTTGTTTCGTCTCGTTCCCCCCCCCACACACACACAACCACCACCACCACCTTAAAATATTCTCTATCGATGGAATTTAAGCGCAAATTTTCATCAGATTGGTCAAATTACTCCGTTTCAAAGGAACTAAGACAGTTATGAAAATAATCAGTCGGATTTGAATTGTTACTAAAGTTATTCGTCAACTCATTCATTCTGCAATAAAGGAATTAAACTTATTATTACACTCTAAATTTTCTATAAAAAAAAACCTAGCTGTAAAGCTATTCTGCATTGAAAGGGTTAAACGTGAAAAATATAATGGTAGTCGGTCGTCCTGTTTGGTCTCGTTGTTTACAGTAAACCGAGCGACTGGAAGCAGGACAAGCGACGAAGTCGGAAAATTATTTGATATATATATATATAGTGGATGAGATTGGTAATGTGACAGGAAATATATTATTAGTATTATTATTATCGTTGTTGTTGTTGTTGTTGTATGGTACTATACTAACGATATGCATTGTTTTGTTCTCCTTTTTGCTTGAGGGAGAAAATACATTATGAATAATAATAATAAGGATTTGTTATTATTATTATTTAAAGGAGAGTAAAATTCAATTCTTTCAGAGATGGTGAGCTGAAGCAAGATGACTTCGGAGAGTCGTAACATCAGACATGTACTTAGTTATCAATACGTTGTAGTATCAGTAACTAACCGCAACTGTTAAAGCTGGTTAAAACCAAACGTAGAGATTCATTTATTTATTGTAGGGTGTAGAGAAGAGTTTAAAAAAAACAGAAAATGAATCCTTTTAGAAATCCACGTTAGATTTCGTTATCCACACAGGAGTTAGACGCAGTACAATCTTCTATTGTTTGGCATTTACGAAATAGGCCGAAGTTTACCGATCCACTGAAATGAGCTTCGCGAATCTCGATGAGAACAAAGTCGGGACACTTTCTAAAATTCTGGTAGAATTCTATCCGGTGCGATAACATTTCTTAAATTATTATCGTTATTACTATTATAAGGTGAAAGTAAATAGTTTATTTATCGCTCCCCCCCCCCCAAGCGATTTCTCAAAATGAGGCTTGGATAAAGCAAAATGGCGGAAAGAGGAAATGCGAAAGGCGGCACAGAAGAAGCGAATGCTGCTACTGTATCCAAACAACTGGAAGACGTGAACTTGGCGGGGATACCCGCGATTGCAGCTCAGTCGAAGATACGCACGTTCTGTAGGACGTGCATTCATCCGTATGCTGGTGAGAGGGCGGAGTCGGGGGCGTATATTCTGCGGTGTACGATGTGCGGTGCGAGGGAGGTGATGCCGCCTCACGAGATCGACGGCGTGGAGCCGGGGGTGGGGCTGCCCGAAGGTAACCTCATCGAAAGTCGCTTCCTTAATATTCTGAATGATTACTGCGCCAGCGACGTGCAGACGGAGCTGAAGGATAGTGCGGGTCCCGGCGGCGGGGACCGCCTGTTTGAGGAAGCGTGGTCGCAGTTCCAGTCGATTTCCGCCGAGTACTCGGCGCTCCTGCTCTCGGTCGAGGAGAAGTTCCGGACAGCGCCTGAGAACGGCGGCTCCGAGCTCTCGCAGCAGTCGTCCGACATCCGAGGAAGCCTTCTGGACATGGACAGAAGGATAGACGACCTACTGGGGTCGCTCCGGTCGCGGCTCGACTCGTCGGCCGCTGTGAGGGGGAGAGAGCGGCGAAGCGGGAGGGGAGATTCCACGGGCCGACGACGACGACGCCTCCTCGAGGGAGGTGAGTTTCGCCGGCACCAGAAACAGACTGCAAGCCATCGTCGTGCTGATGACGAAAATTGCTGACGGTCGGAAGAAAATCCTGCTGGAGAAGAAGAACGAAGCCACGAGACGCATGAAGGAGCGCAGGGTCTGGGTGACTGAAAAGCTGAAGAAGATAGAAAAGGAGCTGACGTCCGAAATAGAGGAGGAACACGCGGCCCGATCGCAGAAGGTGGAAGAAGAAATCAAGCGTGCATGCCAGCGGAAAAAATACATCGAGAAAGCCGAAGAATTGATGCAGTTTTTTATTGATACTGCTCAGTATGATAAACTGGATGAATTAAATGCTGAACTAAGAAAGTTTTTGCAGAATAATTGAAATTTAAGGTGATGATACTTTTATTTTTTTAAACTTAAAACTACATAGAACAAAACTATTTTGTGCACTGTATCACTGTATATACGCGCTCTTCACAGTTCTTGATAAAAAAAGTGTTGTATAAAAATTTAAAAAGTAGTCTTGGAAATATTTAACAAACTCTAGGCATAATTTAAGAGGTCAGATGATTAATTGTAATGATAGAAAAGTTTACAACAAATTCTGATCCTCTAGGTAAATCTCTCACACCCTGAAAGTTAAAATGACTTAGATAGCTGTTGTATTTTGTATCAATTAAGAGAATGTAAGGTATAGACTAGAATACTGAATAATAGATTTAAAAAAAAAAAAAAACCTTGAAATTAGCTATAGATACTTTGTTTGGTCTGTCAGTGAGAATTTTTAAAGAAAATGAGAAATATCTGTAATGTCCCCTTATTTATTAAAGAATGATTATGGTAAACATTTCTTATGCTGTTGAAGAAGTTTTTTTTTAAAAAGAGACTAATGGACATCTAGCTCCTTAACATCTAGACAGAAGTGTACTAAGCATTTTCACTCACTGAAACCTTGACACGTAAAACTGTGTTATTACTTGATGCAAATAAAAGTACAACATGAAACTAAGGCTTGCACTTAGAACAGAATCAAAATTGTTTTGTAGGCAAGATTGTAGTTCTCTTTGGCTATTACACTAATACAAAATGGCTTTGCAACCCACTTAATATGTAAACACATGTTCTCTAATCTTAACTAATAATAGGCTTCCACTATCCCTGTAACAACAGATATGTACAATGGTTGGATGATGAACATAGTTAACTGATATCTTACTAATGACTTAGATTATTTACTTTATACATTCACAGTGGGATTGATATGAAGCCATTTTAATTATTATTTGCTAGTTAACTGAGTTTTCCTTTTTCAGTTGCACACAATTATGATGCTTATTTAATATTTTAACTGGGAATTGTTGATTTGTACTGTATATTTGTAATAATCAAAACATTCTAGCAGTGGTTAAATATTGCAACTTTGCCTTTGGTTTGAACTGATGCCATGGAAATGTTGGATTTAAGACATTTGGCCCCATGGTATTGGATGTTAATTTTTTTTAAAATTTATTAGTACTTGCTATCTGCAGAGGATTTCTCAATTGTTTTCATCATTGCAAGCTTCTCCAGTTACCAGATTAGGAATCGTGTTCTTATATATGACCACTTCTCAGCATGTGAGACTACATGGTTTCCTCTCACATCTGAAAATAAACTTTATTGACACCCATTTCTGTATTGTTTCAACATAAATAAAAATAGAATTTGTTCTAATGAAAGTAAATTTAATTTTTTTTAAAATTTTTTTAAGAAATTGACTGATTATCTGTAAATGTACATTATTGTGTTTTTCTTAATTTCTCTCTTAAAAATGTAAATAGAGTGATTTTTTTAGAATTAAATAAACCAGTGAATTTGACACAAGTAGTGCATCTTCATGATTGCTATTACAGGAAAATAAACAAAACACCATTTTTTGGCATTCACTCAACGTGACAAAGTTATCTACGATGTGGTAGACATGATTGAAATGTGTGAAACCAAGAGAAGGATTTGCAGCTATATTACCTGAGGCTGGTCAGATAACCATCTCTCTCTTTCTCCCAAGAAAAAACTGCTTTAGGCATGGTTGGCTAAGTGGTGGAGCTGGACTGAAATACCTTGAGGAAACTTCATTCCGGCAAAATATTAAAAGATCTTAAGGTCAATGACAGTAGCAACTAGTGTTGAACCAGTTCTTCACATGACTCCGGTTACCAAAATTTCCTATCAGTTTTTTCTCAAGTCAAATGTTCAAAATGTTAAAATATATTTATGTTCACAATTAAGTAATTTGTCGTGTTTAGTGCATACATAATGATATATGCATATTTTAAAAACTACGTGTAAAGTTTTTCAATTTGGATGGCAAGTAAGGAATACTACTAAACATGTTTTTGAAAATTATCGAAAAGCTGATTTTAGGATATTTTCTTTTCTTTTTTCCCTCATATCTAATAGCTCTTTTGATAGAATAATGAGTCTATAGCATGAATTAAAGGAGAGTGGGAAAGTTGTATTATCTGAAGGAAATTGATCAGGCAGGTTTTGAAATAATGAAAAACTTGTGGCAGTGTTATGCAAATCATTACCTAGCTACTTAGACTGCTAGGGAGAAGGTGGGGTTCAAATAAAACCCAGCTGTAATAGCATCTGGCCAAGTTTCATTTGAATGTCTTTAATATGGATGACATTTTGTTTGCATTTGTATATACATTTTATTTTTTCCAGATCAAACTCGATCTGATGAAGTTGTTAAGATGATCATGAGATGTCAGATACCTCTCATCAAAGTGATAACCTGACTGAATATTTGTAAGAACTCTTGTTATGCTGACAAACATTTAACTAATTAACAAGATAACAAAATGAATTTATAACTGTTAAGTAAAAGCCCCCAAATTTTTTCTTTAAAAACTTAATTATATAGCACAATGTATGACCTATTTACATTGTAATAATAATTGTTTACAATAATTACATAAGTAACTATATATTGAGAGAGTATGTACAAATACCTATATGCGGAATTTTTAATTACTGATATTTTAAGAATTTGTTTACCATCCTATTGTTATTGTTGTCAATGAAGATAACCTTGTGGTTGTAAAACAGTACTGGGAAATGTTGCTTGCATATAATTAAATTAATATTTTTTTGTATTTATTTGTTATTGTTTATTTTTAACAAGAAAATGTTAAATTAAAAGGTGCTTAACAGGTTGATCCAAACTGAGAATTTTGTATTTTTTAAATTTCAAATACTATACATTTAATCAAACCTGTCTTGTTAATGTATTTAATCCCATCATATTTTTTCTTCCCTGATGAATTGCTTGTTTATTACAAATTCATTTTTATATTTTTTCCCCTAGTTTGCTTTTATTATTCTTTTAATCCACAAATGAATCATTTAGTAAACATTTGAAGAAGTTTTGAGAGCTTCATTGTACTGAAGCTGATTTTGTATTGCATAACCCCTGCAGGTGGGTTGACTTAATACTGATACTACTAAATCTGAATAAAGGACTTTTAAAGTTTATCTTTTGATTTAGTACCTTTTATGCAGTCCCACTTCCTTAAAAGAAAATTAATCCTTTATCTTCAAAAAATATTGTCACCCACTCTATTCAAAGGCACTTTTTAGTACTGACTATAAAGTTTTGTTATAGCACTGGTGAGTACTAACTTTTAGTTTAATACTTGATGTTATTAGTGAAAATACAGGAGGAATATGTCAAATTATAGTAATCCGTTTTCTTACTACATAAATGCATAATTGTGAAAGTTAACATTGTAGGCTTTTGTTGTATACTATGTGGTATAAAACTTTATTTTTAAATAAGTTTATGTTACAGCATTTTGCAACATAAGTGTTCTTGGAGTATTGAATAAAATTGGATTCTCTGTTCATTTGATGAGTTCCTTCCCTGTTTTTATTGAGTTATTTTGCAGTATATGCATCAGTGCTCTTGAATACTACTATGCTGTACAAGTTGTACATTTAAAAACATTTCATTCTCTAAACAGTGCTATGACTTAATGCTCACCGGTATACCGATCTGTCTACGAAACATCACCTCTGCATTGGTCATTACTGTTCACTTGTTTTGTGGTATGCTTTTCCATTTTTGTGTTGCTAATTAGGTAAAGATTTATACTCAGTATTTCTAGCATATAACAACTGTTTTAAAGTTTTAAAGGGTGCTTTAGAAATCAGTATTATTTTACATTGGAAATAAGTCATTACTGTAAAAAAGAACTGTAGGAATTGCTAATTGTTTTAAAGGGAAAAAATCACTTTCATTGAACTTTTTTTTATAAATGCCCTGTTATTGTATTTATTAGGTTTTGCTGCTGTCATCTTAACAGTATTTCATGTTTTACCTAACTTTTGCAGATGCAGTGTACTTCTTAGCACTAATATTTATCTTAACCATGGTGGTTGAACTTCTATCACTTGAATATAGCATAAATTCTGTATTCTGGTGCTATATCAAATGTATGCATACTTGAACCATGTTCAACTGGCCATCTAACAGACTTTCTAATTTGTATATTAGCTTAAGTTGTCTAGTCAAGTGTAGGAATGTGCCTTAATGTTATGTTATGTC
This sequence comes from Nautilus pompilius, assembly GCA_018389105.1. NCBI lineage: Eukaryota > Metazoa > Mollusca > Cephalopoda > Nautilida > Nautilidae > Nautilus > Nautilus pompilius. Next base: position 111,968 of record JACATO010001558.1, read on the forward strand.
TGGCTGGCTGTGGAGCACTAGTTGTGTGGGATGCAGGTCTAGGAGGAAAGTGATGTACATTAGGGTCAAGTTTGATCATTGGTTTGTTACCAAGTGTTATGAGTAGAAAGACACATTCAAAGCACATGAGTAGCATGTTAGCAAAATTTATTTTTTAACCAACCAATTAAATTTAATGCCACCCCACTGAAAAAAGTGACATTTTTTTCTTTAAATTCATATGAGAATGATTTCAAAACTTTTTTTTTCTTGCAGCACCAAAAAATCTTTTATTAGGCTCCTGAATACAGCATTGGCTGTGTATATTAACTGCAGACCTTATCTGTTCACAGCTAAATAAATAAAACAGCGTAATGTTTTTCGAAGCATCTCATGTTTTATGTTTTTTAATTTTAATTGCTCTAATAAAATAAATTGGTTCGTAAATATTCATATGGATACATTGGTCACTGTAATTTGGACTTGCCATTGGAATATTGCACAGTTCTCAAGTTATTAATGTATAGTTACATTATATAAGTGAGCAATCGTATCACTATTAGACAATATGTACATTTAAAAAGAGAAAAAAAAACTTTGTACTTTTATTAAAATATTCTTCTTGAAAGCTTGATGAATATTGGTAAGTCTATAATTATGGTCACCAGTGTGTATATTTCTATTATTAGTACTCAGAAATGGGATAGAATTTTTTTCTCATAACCTAAAATCGAAAAAGTAGCAGCTGAAAACGACTTTCTAGACTTGAGCTGTGTATTTAAGAAAGTGTTAGATGTAGCAGTGTCTTTTCTCTTGGACTAAAGTGTTTTACATCCTGCTTTATTTAGTGACCTAACAAATTTATATCCTGTTACTGAAAAGGAATTAATTTTAAAAAAATAAAAAAACAATTATCTACAGCTGCTAATTAAAATAGGAACTGCTACAATCTAATTAATGGAGAGAGTAGTACAGTATAATTTACGGTTGGTTTGCTGTAGGATGCTATAGTTAATTCATTCAAATTTATCTCTCTTTCTAAAATTTTATGATTAATGTTTTCTATTTATAATCAGTTAATGTGGTTGCTTCTACTTGCTTAAAATTTTGTCCCTAAGTAACTTTGCAAAATGTTTTTTTTCCATCCATGAAGATTCAAAATTCAACAGGATAAGCATTCTTTGAACCAAACTCAAATGTATTCACCTCAGTATTTAGTAACATGGCTCTTATTTTATTATTATGTCCATTTCGTTGGCTTCCCACTCTGGGAGACTGGCAGTATTATTTTCCATTGCAATATCTGGTTATACTTGTAGCAGTTCTTTGCTGCTGGTAGTGTTTGCAAATTTTCTAGAGTATAGATCTCATTGTTTTATCTGTTGAGATACTCAGAATTTGCCAGTACAAAGCATCCAGTTAATATATATTCGCTATTGTTTCTTAATGTTTTCTGCACTTTGGATGAACATTAAGCTTCGGGAGATGCTTTTGATGGCATCATGGCTTTTAGTCCTGAGCTTCTTAGCCATTGGTGAATCTCTTCTATCCTGATCATCCTGTTGTGTTGATTTGGGGTTGATGTTGACCATATACTATATTGACTTTTCAGTAATTTTGCTTTGTGTGCCATGTTCTCATTTTCTTTTCATGTCAGTCACTCCAGCTTTTGCTTTTAATTTAATTGCTACTTTGTTTCTGAATACGGTTTTGGTTCATCAGCTTCAGTAAAAAAAAAATTGTCTGTCATTTTTCTCTTGTAGATGCTAATCAAGTTTTGTAACTTCTAATTGGACAATGCTCCATCCTCTTTTGGTTTCCTGGTAGATACATCCTCTCTTCATCTTTGGAATGCTGTATTCTTTGCATTGTCTGGAAGCGTTTTCTTATTTTTAGTTCCTATTTTCATTTGTAGTGTTCAATTCACTGTTCAGAACTAATCTTATCCTTTGATTTTATTCTTTTAAAAAAAAATCCTTTCCTTTGTAGATGCATGTTGTATTTCTTCAGTTTCATTGACTCTAAGACACTTCTATGCTGCTTCCCGTTACAGTCCTCATCATTCAACATCAAATTGATTTTAAAAGTTAACCAAATTTTAAAATGTTAAATCTGAAATTAGCACAAAAAAACTGAAAGTAGAGACATCAAAGTATTTGCTGCAAGTGCCTATAAAATTTCATATAACTAAATACTGACGTGCAGTGAGTAAAAATATATAATCTTTGCGATAAAAAACACTTTCACCTATCTAATTTGGATCAGCATAAGCTCTCTTTCTTAAAATTCAAAGATGTGGATATAACTGATTATAAGAACAAAAATATTCTCTAAATATTACAATCAGGTATTTGAAACTGGAATGCTAAAAGAGCTTTAATTTATGCTTTGTGTGTATATATATAAATGTTCAAAATTTATTATAAAAAGAACTCAAAAAAAAATTTTTTTTTCTTTTAAATAGATGAAACAAAATTAAAAGAAACTCTTCAGGCATCAAATGAACATGTGTACGTACACTGAAATATTAAATAATATGTATACAGTATGATATGGTTATTGGATCACTAGACTAAATATTCACAATTGCATGACCAGCATATGAATTCCACATCCAGGTGTGAGGGGAAGCCACTGATAGATTCTGTTTTGTAGCTAGTTCATCGCACTAGGGCTTTCTCTTCCTGTTCTGCAGTTTGTGCAGATAATTTTGTTTGAGATATTTGTAGACTGATATTGGTATCTTATATAGCTGGTAAGAAAACTATAGGTCTGTAGTTCTGATTGTTTGTACCTTGAATCTTTGGTAAACAAAATAGTATGCAATCCCTTGTGTGAGCTATTCCTGATTTTTAGATGGATCTTGTGTATTATTGTTATTTTATTATTGTTATTATTATTATTTTATTATTATTATTATTATTATTATTATTCTTATTGTTATGTTGTTGTTGTTCAAAAGTCTAAATTATTATAGTTGTCTCTGGATAAAATTTGGTATTTTCTTAAGCTAAGTAAAACCTACTCAAGGGATTAAAATATTACTGTACTATTATTGATCTTGCCAGCCATTGCAGTAAAATTAGGATTTAGCAATTTGTTAGCTGCTCAGAATGATGTAGAATCCATCAATTTAAAGCTTCTACTCAAGTATTTAAATTTATTGTGACCTGCTTATTTACTATAAAAGAAACTTGTATTACAGACGTTACTAATGTCCTCTTAGATTGTGGATATTCTGTTGTTTAAGACTGATAAAGGTGCGTACTAAAAATATATTCTATTTTAAATAGATAATTTTGTGTTATCTAAATTAATATTTTTGGTCCATTTTCATAAACTTTACAAATAAAGCTTGTTTTTATTTATACTTATAAAAAAAAAGTATTAGTGACCCTGTAGCAAATGGTATTTGCACTGATAATTTTTGTATAAAATTTTTTTTTTTTGTTGTTACAATTGAAGAAACATTCCTGGGGTTCTTGCTTGTGGTGGTAGGTCCATGATGGTGTTTGGATGTATTGTATGGTTGTCTTGTTACCATGTCTGGAATTTTAAATGCCAGTAGGTACTGTGAAAACATTCTTGAGTGTGTCATTGTTGTTCATTTTCATGGTTGGCTACTCTACTAGCATCCATGGATGGCAATGTGAGACATCAGGATGTGGTTGCATAATATCTCCAGGGCAATGCAACTGAGCTGTTTTAATTCCTGCAATTCTGTGGCACGAATATCTGTATGCTGAGACTTTCTCTTGCCTGTACCTCTATTATTGCTGATCTAGTTATAGTGGGTGTCTGTTTACTTATGTCAAGTGTGCATACATAACTGATTGTTCTGTCTAGAATAAGAGATGTTTTTCTCACCATTCTATTCTTACATGTGAGCACTGAAACTTTTTTGCAAAAAGACTTCTACAAGACACTTTTTTCTATTAATATTCTCCTGTAGATCAAACTACATTTAGTGAAAAGAAGGGACTGATCATTTATACAAATCAATGAATCAGTAAACATTATTAAAACATCCTTGAATGGGGAAGGAATTTCCTTGTTTTATCACTAGCCAAAAATTGTTTGCTCTGATGTTTTCAAAATATACTGACAAACATTTGATTCTGAGCAGAGACAAACAGCTGTAGGCTCCCATCTGTTTTATTTATCTCAGTTCCATCATATTCCTGGCTGCCTTTAGGTACTGAATACTCACCAAAAATCACTAATAATCCCAGTGATTTCTTCTTTACATCACACCATTGTTTGATCCTAATTGCTAACAAATTATTGCCATCATCACCTGATATTTATTCCTATTGTTCACCAAACCAATCACAAGCTTTCAGCATCCACTTCTGCAATTTGTTTACATTGAAATATCTAATTTTTATCATCATCATCATCATCATCAAAGCTTCATTTGTTCAGTTAAAGCTTATTTATTATACATTATTATAATACTTCAAGTAACTTTAAAAGTTGGCTTTCACAATTTTGCTTAACTCTTTCAAAAAAAAGAGCAAAACTCTCATAAAAAAACTCTCTCTGTTGCTGTCTGTCTGTCTGTCTCTCTGTCTGTCTCTTTGTCTCATAAACTCTTCTACTGCAACCAGACTGTGAAAAATTTTAATGTTTAAATGTATTTACAGTCACAGAAATAAAATTTAATAAACAAACAAACAAATTTTGCCTGTAGCAATTTATAAATTAGGCAGAAAAGTTGAGTTGCTACATATTTTATGTAGAAACTCTCCTTCAATCATTAAAGATAAACCACACCTATATAGACATATCAAGTATTTACTTTTTTCTCAATATTTCCTTGCTAAAATTTAATTTAAAAACTGATTTCTAAGTTGAAAATCTTAATAATCCTTAAAGAAACTTTAAAAAGGAATGAAGAATCTTTGTAGAAAGTTTCACTTACCAAAATCTGTAGACAGACTGTGAAGGAGCTTGCTTTTTGTCTGTTAGATGGTCAGTAAATTTTTGTAGTAGGTGGAAGCAAGTTAGCATCCATTTTGTTTTTGTTTTTCTTATTTCTTATGGTCTCTCAGTTGCTACCATTTATAAGATAATACAGGGGGGGAAACTGATTAAATTCTGTAAGTCTTCTGTGCTAAGACTACCAAAACCAATAAGAGGGGGGAAAAGGCACCTGAGAGATTGTTTCTAGAGATTAAGCATGAAACTGGACCTCAAGATAGATGCAAATAATCTAAATTTTACTGGCAATCTGTTTTGTGTCAGATACAATTAGCCCTTGAAACACCTGAAAATAGTAAAGAAAGGAAGATGAATGACTTACCTGTTGTTTGTAATAAGTTATAAAAGACAGTGCTCAGATAGGAAACTTTTGCAGATGTAGAAAATCTTCAACTGAAGATGATAATTGAAGCAGAGTCAAGACAACTGAAAGATAAGAGTGACATGATTAGAGAAATATTGTTTGCAGTCCAGAAATACGATCTTTATTCCCAAAGCCACTAATTACTTGGCCCCTCTCTTTTGCTACAACTTGGTCTAAATTTGTCTTTGGTCTAGCTTCCACTCATTTGAGATATGCTGCTCATTGGAGACCGAGTTTTTGATCACATTGCAGTTTTCTGTTGGATTGGTAACCCTTTGTGGGTTGTTTTCAAAGAGGAGGTAACTCTCTCAACATTGTTTTCAAACTTGGAATGTGAACATTGAAAGTGAGTAAAATAATTTGACAAGTAGTTAAGTGTTTTCCTTTTTACAGAGGGGCAGGAAATCTTCAACTTGAACAAAACCAGTGATTCCTGCACATTTTTAAATCTACTGACTATTACACAGAATAACTGTTTTGGCAGACAGGTCCATGTATAAGTCCTGCATGAAACTTTAAAAATTGTTAGATAATGTCTCATAACTTAAGAGCCTGGAAAAAACTGTAATCTTGTCTATCTAATGATTACCTGCTGAAATTGTTTATTTCATTCTATTAGATCCCAGGTATACAAGATCCGAAAGTGTAATTTTTGCTAATCAAGAACTTTATTTTGCTGAAATGCCTTTGCACATCATGTGGATTATCACTGCCCCTAACAAGGATGGTTCAGCAAACATGGACTTATCTTTTTATTTCTAAATGTCACATTTAATGGGATTAACCATGAATTAATACAAGTATAAATAAATTAAAATACTAAAAAAAAAATAGTAATAATAAATTTATGATGTTGGTTTTCTTAAAATTTTTGTCAAATGTTTATTTTTACCTAAATATGGAATTTATTTTGTGGTCAAAAAACAATTTGATTCTGTTTTGGAGGTGTTCTCCAGCTGTCATTTTAAAAAAAACAGCCACATCTTTTGCTTATTTTGATACTTTTTATCCTGAGAGCATCTGTATGTAATTTCATCACCTCTTATTGTGGTAGGAAGTGCAGTGATACAGAGACCAGGAGTCATTAGCAACAGAACTTGGTATGGTCAGATGTGGACAGTCATCCTTCAGAGATCTAGTATAGCACAATTACAAAGGTGATTTTTTATTAAGCAACTCCTTATGTATCTTTTGGAATTAGGATTAAGCCTCTACATTCTTTCCTCTGGTATTAGTTTACATTTCCTTTAACAAATTGTTTATTTATATCTCTGCAACTTGAATATTGCAACAAATGTTTGGAATTTTTGGGGTTTTTTCCACCTCAATGCCACCTACATATAAAATAACTTGTATTATTTGTTTAACCTATAGTAGAATTGCTAGCATTGATTTATTTGCATGCATACAACATTCCAAAAGTATTGCACATGAAAAGAATGTCCAGTTATGTATGGTTCAGCAAAAATTTCATGTGTGGCTTTTGTGATTTGACAGCTGACACTTCGAAACTGGAATTTTATTGCTGCTGCCTAGAATGTCTTAGAGTCTCACTTACATAAACACATAAGCTAAATAGAGCTTTGCACTAAGTACCTTACCAATACAATGTATGTCTGGCTTTCCCAATCACTGAATGAGTTTAAAACCTTGCTATTGGTCCATAACTTTCCCAGTAAGTTCTTGCAACAATGGTAGTGGATAGAAAAACATCTCTAGATTGTTCAATAGTGATAGATCAGGAAAACGAAAGCACCATTGAAAACTTGTATTTTTTTTTCAACTGCAATATACGTGGAATTGTTTTGCCAGAACAAAACTCAATAATCCCTTATTTCATTCATCACAGGAAAAAGAATAATATTATTAGAATACCTTACTATGCAAGTCTTTATTAGTTAATGTTTTTTTTTTTAATCTGCTGTCATCATGTGAGGATATTCTTGTTTTTTGTAAACAGTATATATTACCATTTCTTTCATTTGTTAAAAGAAATGTATCAATTTAATTCACTTTATTACTAAAGACATCTTTGTTAATACTCTGAAGGCTATTTCAGTAAATTTGAATGTTTGATACTTTTCGAACATGGGCAGCTCATCTGTCAAGAACACCACAAACAGTTTTGTAAATCATAGTTATGCAGTTAAACAAACAAATGATGTTCAGCCATGTATAGTGCCAGATGATGTTTAGCTGTGCAAGTTCTTTAAGATGGTGTACTGTATAGGTTCTGGCATCATTGCTTCTACACTCACTTAATTACATCTAAAAACACACACAAGATGGCAATCTCCTCAGTATTGAATATGAGAATATTTATTTGATTATTTCTTATAGGTATCTGATTTTTTTTGTTGCTGTTGTTGTTGCAGTTTCTAGCTCTGTAAACAAAATATATAATATATAACTAAAAGTTTTGTAATATTATTTGTACTTATTGTTTAAAGATGATTTAGATTTAAAAACAAACAGTGTCGGATTGCGAAGTATAACAAACTCCAACCACCCCTATTTTTGGTGACTGAAATCTTTAAATTCATTTTCATTGTTTATTTTGACACCTCAACTTTAACAGCGCAGAGGATAACTGCTTAATGAATATTTCCCACAAATCAGATATAAGAGCAACTTCACTGTTTATAAACACACAGAGTTGAGTTTGGAAGAGTCATTTCCACGGTATACCTATTGTTTCTTGAAGTGTGTGTAATTTTCCGTATTTAGAGTTACCATAAATTTAAATTGAGCGTTACACACTTTTGCCTCGACTTCTAGCAAGTACTTTGAGAAACTATAGGTAAACATATATATAGAGACAAAATGCTATTATTCTGTTTATTTACGAATTGCTTATTTGATTCCGTGATGTCTTATTTGTGTAATTGCTTGTGCTTTCTCAAATGGGGGGCGGGGCGGGGAGAAATTGGTAACATCACCTGTCATTAGTATTCTGGGTCTTTTGAGAAAAGGGGTCAGAGGCGATGTATCGCCTCAATTCTCTTTCCTCTGTCAATGTCAAACTCCAGCTTCGATATGTCTCGCCCGATGTCTGACCGACTACCCTGCCCGTCTGCCCCAATCTCCTTCCACAAGGAATCCACCCCTCTCCGTCTCTTCAACAACGCTCCTCTCGGCCGTGTAGTTCCCATCTTCGCCGAACCGTTCCGCGGCAGCGACGGCATATTTCATTAGCCACCCGTCCCGTCCCGTTCGTTGCTTACAGTATCAAAGTATTTTATGTCGGCTTCAATTATGGTAATCACCGTCTCTCTCTCTCTCTCTCCCGCAAAGCTAACAGCGGGCCCCCGCTAGCTGGCCTGGAGACGATCGACTGACTCGCCGCGGGCTCCATCCAACATGGCTTCTACCCGCCGGAATGGCCGGCTATTGCTTTCTCGTGGCGGATGGCCCCGGGCCGGCTGCAGCCTCCTGCCTGCACCAGTTAGGTCGTCGTGCGACCCCTTGGAAGCGTCCGCATGTTTACTAGCAGCTATTCGCATTCGAAATGATTAGGTGATCTGGATTTATCGGCATGGCAGCCCGGGAGGTTCTGACCACGTGACCGTTTATCTCACTCTCATGAAACCGGAGAAGGAATTCTTTAGAGCGACGTTTGTTAAAATGGCCGAACCCGAACGCAATACGATGATGACGGCTGAAGGAAATAATAGCTTAAAAAATCATATATTTTTATTTATTTATTTATTTTTGCTTTTTTAAATGATTCTATTTTTCAGTAATATTTTACTGACCGTTTTTAAGCCGATCCTCTACTCGGATATCGTTTCTTATGATGGCGTCGCCATTATTTCTTTTGGAGGGCGCTCTGGAAAACGGTTTAATATCAAGGCAACAGCTGTTGGATTTTCTTCTTGTTACATACGTCAAGTGACGGAATAACCCGGACCAGGGCGTCTAGCCTGACCTGAAGAAAAAAAAACACAAACCCTAACTGAACTTACATTCACTGGTGTACTTTTCTATATATCACACATCACCATAGAATTTTTTGCTTTCGTGTTTTTAAAAGATAATTCTGAAAATATCTAGGTATACTGTCGTATATCACAAAATCGGGGAGGGGAGCTTTAATGAATGCCTATTAGGTGGAAAGAAAGAAACTAGTACGTCTTTAATGTGCGCCTAAACTTCACAAAAGGTTTATCAGAAAACGTGGCGTAAAGTCCGTCTCTGTCAGTAGTTATCAACCCTTCTTTATAAATAAGTTTTACGTGAGTATTTTATTAACGTCAAGTCCATCTTTATCAGTAAATGCCAAGTGAAGTCCACCTTTATCAGTAAATGCCAAGTGAAGTCCACCTTTATCAGTAAATGCCAAGTGAAATCCATCTTTATGAGTAAACGCCAAGTAGAGTCTCTCAGTAGTGAATTGTACCAGAACTATTCGTGGTTTGTTAATAATCTTTGGTTCTTTGGCAAATTTTGAGTAGTATATTACCAGTTAGTCTGAGTTAAAGCCCATCTCTGTCAGTAAATGTTTTGTTCTTATGAACTTTAATAAAACAACACTAAGTTGAATATGAATTATTCTATCTTTGAAATTAAACATTGATTTTAAAATATAGAAAACTGATTTTTGTTGATTCCCTCATTTTATTTTAAATTTCGAGATTTATCAAATCGCAAAGCAATAACTTCTCGAGAACCATATAAAACCCTGTCGACTGTCTATCATTTTAATGATTTGTATTTTCTGACACCTGCCATCTGTAATTGTTAAAAACCAACCCTGCTGTAACCAGACTTTAGAAATATTGAAAAGCGTGATGTCAGGTGAGAAATATCAAATTGACAGCTGAAGGGAAGCATGGTGCTGATAATGGCTTATCTTTTTGTTTAATGCCACAAAGGTAGGGTTAGGGTTAATGCTTCTAGGTGCAGCTCAACAACAACGAAACCGATTTCCCTTAACAAATAACTCATCTTTCACCAGATGGAATTTCTGTCTGTATCTCTCTCGTTTTTGATTTGTGATATTACAAAATATTTTTCTTTGGCCCAATTCAGTCAAATAAAACGTTATTGCGTTATTATTATTATTATTATATTATTATTATTATTATTATTATTATTATTATTATTATTATTATTAAAGGCAGGATCTAACCGCTCTTGATCGACCTTATTCGCCATCTCCAGACGAAGGCAGAGAGAGATACATCAGAAGCGAAGGGTTGTAGGTCTTTCAACCGTATCAGCCTATGAAATATGTCAATGACATTAAAGAGACAACGAAGATAGTGATGGACACCGGGGTACTTTAGGGACAACAATTAGTTTACATCCACGAATTTAGTTCATCGACGGTGGCGGAATATTTTAATCTAAGAAATAATAAAACCTTCGTTAAGATTTTTTTTTTGGCGTTTATCTAAAAAAAAGAATATTCTCCTTTGTGAATCAGTATTGTAAAAATGTCTACAACAAGTCTGTTCGAATTATTTGCTTGCATTATTAATAAATTAAAAGTTCGCAATTTTTCTTTACTATAAAAACCGTCAAAAATGTAGCGCAGTATCGGATATAAGGTGGGATTTATCGATTGGCGCGATGGAGCAGTTGTAGGTTCTCTGCACGCTGCCAGAGATTGTCATATGAGCTTTAAATTATCCTCAGCCTGGGTTAATTGTGTTGTCCAAACGGCTTCCTCTTCCCTTGTAAAAGTAAACTCGGGTGTCAGGCCAGTGACGTAGAACTAAGTACAGCCACGGCCGAAAGTTGTGCATCAGCCTAGAAACAACGTTTTCAAATATCCATCTTCACCTCTTACCCAGGACCGCTTCTAATCGAGCACCTGTCGCCGTGATTTATATTCGGGTCTTTCCGGAAATCACGTGTTCATATGGTAGATTTGAGATCGTCACATTTCACCATTGAGTACGGGGAAAACTACATAGCGGTGAGCCCTTCAACACGATAATTATGCAAATTAGGCAGGGTTTAATTCATCCTCATCATGCAAAATTAGACACTTCTGGAACGATGGAAAAACGTTTGGCCGTTGTGGCTGTAATTTCCAGCAGGCCGATGATCTGCCTTTTGTCCTGGTGCAGGCGATACAACTTTCAATGGCCCCGTTTAAAGTATTTTTACCTATAACTTAACCCTTTGATTAATTTTTCAACGAACGTACATTAGCAACTCCGCCCCACCAAAAGAAGACTTTTAAAAAGCGGAGCGGCGGTTTGTGTCCAGTTTGTTTGTTGAACTTAAAGGACATTCTTGGTCCGGACGTATTCTTAATTGTAACTGACCACGAAGAATACAAATAGAGCGGTTCCTTATTTAACTAAGCGCGACACTGGTGGGAATCAGGCCGCAGCCTGGCAGGCGACACTGTAGGGCTCGCTACAGCTCTTGTGATAAATAGCGCGGGTTTTTCTAGAATTTACCTGGGTATTTATTTACAGAATCGAACTGATTACGAACGCATCCCACACGCGGAACTTCATCTGTCTTTCTACATAGTAAAACATAAATTGCACTAATTACTGGGAGAGAGGCCAGGGAGAGGGTTCGAATCCCGGGCGAGTTTGACCGATACTCCCGTCGCTCGTTGTACACTTTTGTTAGCGCGTCCGTCAAACTTCGGTTCGGATCCCGGTCAACTTCGCGTTTGTTCCTGTGCTCCTGATAACTTGACACGGCATAAACGAGTCTAGGAAAGGCGATCGGTGCTGATGATGGAGTTGTCACTGTGAAGAACAGTAACGAATGGACCCTGGTTCGGTCTGAGCGGGGGACAGGGTGGAGGGCGGAGTCTCGCGAGAAGAAGTAAAGAACCCCACTGGTGATAAAGCATCAACCGCCAACACCGACTTATTTTCTAACAGGGGGGTGGGGCTAAACAAATCGAGGAGGAACTCTAGCAGACTTCACATTGTTATTTCAAAGTATCTACTTACGGCGTTACGGGCGCGTGAGCCGAAAGCCGAAAAAGGTACAGGTGCGCCCGTGGACGGCGCAGTACCAGCAGTCCGTCTGCACATGCATGCTGCGATGGCGTCAAGAATAAACAAAAGTTGAATGTCAGTCGATTGGAATAAACATGCATGCTGAGAATGTGCAACCCGATAGCTCCACGGTTGTCCTATACGTTGCGGCTTGCCCTTTACGCGCCTGTTTTCAAATACCTGAGTAGACAGCACTAACAGCTCTAATCACGGGCGGGTGCTTCACACCTGACTGCCTCCTCCCCCTCAACGGGTCATGTTTAGCCGATTACTCACCCCTGACGTACTGCAGCTGGGAACTTTGGCGACAAAAGCTGCGGCCCCCCTTTTTTTTTAATCCCGTTTACCCGACTCGGTGACGGAAACGTTGCAGTCTGCGACAGGGTGATTGCTCAGAGTCTGTTTAGAATCGTCAGGTAAACGCAAGATTTCAGGAAGTCGTTTTTGACGAAACACCTGAGTACGGGGAAGACGCATCGATGCGGTTTTAGGGGGGAAACCGATATTTTGTGCCGTCTCTCCTGAAAATGCTTACAATGGAATATTTGCTATTGTCGAGATTTTCAGGCGAGTACAATAATTAGTAACTGCGTGTTTAGCCGTCTTAAGCTGCAGATTAATTAAATAGAGTTTAAAGTTAAAATCTGGACAGACTCAATCCTTTCAGTGGTTCAGGTGTGCTGAGCCTTTTTTTTTAAAACAAGAAAGATCCCTGCACAGTATATTCAGTGTTGGGGGGGTGTCAAACTAAAACTGATCGCGATGGTAGGAAAACGTTTGGCTCTGCTTTGGCTTATTTCCAACGTGATGGTTCATACAGAACTCGAGATCACAAAATGCTTATCGACGCAGTTCTTACACTAGTCCATACCCAAACTATTAACCGCTATAAATCTTAGAAAGTTGATTGCGTCACCTTTAAATTCTTTCTTAATTGAAAATTTAAAAAAAAACAAAAAACGAGAGAGTAGCTTTATTTGCGTCCGAAATACACAGCTGAGAAGAATTTTCCGGAAAGGCATATCGAAAGTATACGCTGGAGAAATCTGGCTTCTTCTTTGCAGTAAATAAAAGATTGCAAAAAATTTTTTTGTTGCCTTCGTTTCAAATGAAAAGAGCAACAACGTAGGTTTATTATTTATTTACCTATGGCTATTGTATCGATCAGCCTGTCTTTTTTCATTAAACTAAGAGGTTCACCGTGTGTGTAAACGTCGGACGCAGAGTCGGGATCGTTCTCGAGCTATCAGTTATACCCGGTGACGTAAAAATACCTAAATGTTTTTGCTTAGATTTTCACATAATTATAACCACAATTCAACAGTGTATTTTCCTTTTTTTTTTTTAGGACCCCCATCAACCAAATTACCGGGCATCTATCTCTCTTAAACGATGCCGAAGAGAAATACTTTCGTGACAAACTTAGTTGTCAAAATCGATGTTTGACAAGTGCGGTCGTTAGACGGGAACATAGCAGAGCTGATTACAAAGTCAGCGAAAGTTCCGTTATTTCCACAACCTGACGGTATTTAAAAAAAAAAAACAAACAACTAAACATTTAATGTACACAAAATTTCCGGCTCAAACTTTTGTTTCATATTAGATAAAATGTGTATAATAAAACATGTCAGCAAAGATCTTGCGTTTTCGGACGATATTCATTCGTTAATGAAAAAAAAAAGGAGAAAAGTTCAAAGCAGTGGTTTATTTAGGAAAAAAACAAACAAACAATTTCCTGGAATATTTGGGGGAAGAAACACGATGTTCGCTATCAGCCAAATACTTTCAAATGAAAGGAAAATAGCCCTCACTGACTCTACCTGATACATTCACACGCCACACCTGCATGAAAGGAGGGATCCAAATTCAGATTTTTCAGAAACTGAATAGAATTTAACCGCCTGTTTGTTTGTTTACTTTTCGATTTTATTAAACTTCAAGTTATGTCCTCGTTCTTCCAGGTTTTTAATTACGATGTAACTCTCTCTCTCTGAACAGCGGTTTTTTGTTAGCGAAATTTTATAAATAGCTACCGTATGCAGTCACGGCCAAAATGGTCTGCATACCCCCGCCACAGAAATATCAATAACACCATCTATCTTATCGCAGCTTCAGCTTTGTCTGTACCCAGGACCGCTTCTAATCGAGCACCTGTCGCCATGATTTATATTTAGGTCTTTCCGGAAATCACGTGTTCGTATGGTAGATTTCACGGATCGTCACATTTCACCGGGGGGAGGTACTACAAAGTGGCGAGCTCTCCAACGGGTTAATTATGCAAATTAATCGTGTTTAATTCGATCTTATCAAGCAAAATTAGACACTTCTAGAGTAAGGCGAAACTTTTGGCTGTGGCTATTTAAAATCTATATCTTACACCAAATGGTTTCTAAAAATGTGTTTTTTTTTTTCTTCTCTTTCTTAGTGGTTAAATCCTATCGGCAGATTCTGTTATACGCCGCTTTTACCTGGCTTTATCATAGATACAAATATCGAAAATCAAGGTCTCTGCTTTCCGCTCCCAATGACTATGCGTCTAATTTTCTAATTTACTACAATTAATTCCTTTTAATCTCATGTTAACAAATAAATGAATACTAGTCTATGTATAATAATAATAATAATATAATAATAATAATAATAAATAATAAGATAATAATAATAATAATAACATAATAATAATAATAATCTCATAATTGTACATTTTAAAACTACACATTCAGTCCATAAATGTCATCGTTCATTCTGTGACAGCCCGGGCTCCAACATAGTCACTATATCCGTAGGGATGTGGTGTGTGTGGTCATATTAAATTCATGTTGAAAAAATCAGCGGAGCTCAGCTTGAAAACAAATTCTGTTTAATTTCTTTAGTTTTATATTTAGGCACTTTTTAAGATAATGATTAAAAGACTAACTTAAATATATATATATAATTTTGTGGTATATTTTCTCTCATTAAACATTATAGGTGGTTCTAAAACGTGTGCACTGTGAGTTTATGCTAAGATATTATTTGGCAATTTTTTTTGCTTAATATCTAGTTAATTATATTATTATTATTATTATTATTATTATTATTATTATTATTATTATTATTATTATTAATTATTATTTTATTGTTGTTTGTTGTTGTTGCTTTCGTTGTTGAGTAGAACTCCAGGCTACTACCGAAGGCTGTTGGGCAGACAGACAAAATGAAGAAACCTATTATCTCTTTTCAGACTATTCCGAAAATTTGTATTAGTTTCTCTCTCTCTCTCTCTCTCTCTCTCTCTGAGGGAAAATTACTTCAGACCTGAAAAGAGGGTAGAAGAGAAATAATCAGCCAATTATTTTGTTGCTATATTGATTTAGTGGCTGACACGTATAATTTTTCGTTTTCGTTCCGGTTTTTTCTCATGGGGCCCCGCCACTCCCGTGTTATATTATCAAGGGAAATAACTCTGACAATAATTAAAAATGGCGTGATGGACAGGTTTAAAGCCACTATTATACCAAAACTTCCCCAGAAAAGAAAATTCTACAGCTAATACTGTTTACGTCCGCATTAGATAGATATAGAAATTCACAGGAGGGAGAACTTTTCAAAACTTATATCAGTGTTCTCTTCTTCAGAAACTGGGCGTCTATTTGTTATTTTTTTTGTCTGTTTGTTTCCTTTAAGAGTCCAGATCATCCAGCTTGGCCAACTAAGCGATTACTAAAAACACATTTCCTAGCTTCTAATCTACCTTATGAACGGTATGAACTGCATCGCTGGTATCAAAGAACCTGCTGAGATTAACACGTTAATTCCGAAAGCAGGGAACGGTGAAAATGCGGCCGTACATGGAATTAGAACAGGCTTTTCTATTGGCCGGTCATTCAGAAAATCCTCCCGTGATGCAACGCTGCGAGAAGACACGATTACTCACTCGGACGCCTGTTAGTCTTCCAAAAGTAGATCCAAGGCTGATTCTTTTTGTTGTCGTACCTTTTCATGGGAGGGGTGCTTGCTTTTTTCGTACAATTTCCTTCCAGTGAAAGTTTTATTTTCTTTGAACTATATTTGCCTATTGATTTGACAGTGGCGATCATCAGAAACCTAATTGTGACTTTTCGTGGGATTGCATTGTGGGAAGGTTTCTAAGTGACTGGTAGATGAAAGTCAGATTGCGGATATATATACACACACACACAGCCATTGTAAAGTTAACTTTAGCAGAATAACACGGTGACTTCGTGTACGAATCTCTCAGCTACCGAATCAATTGATACCGAAGAGATTAATGCTATCAGAGCCTAATTACCGAATTTACCTTTCTAAAACGTGTCTGCTATATTGACCCTCCTCCTACTCCCATCATGTTTCGGGTCTATTTCACCCGTCACCAGTTGTTACCAAGTTTCAAAGTTACAAGATTTATCTCTAATCATATGGTATTTTGTGACTCCTTTAAAACTAAGATCATATACGCATAACAAGAGATTAAAAGCTTCGACATGTTTAGCACTGATCTTGTACGCAGGCACTGTGACTCGTGACACAACGGAGGTAACCTAACTCTCAACATGATAGGGAGGTCGAAACGGGTATTTTCAAAACTAATTGTATTTGGCCACGGAACTCACTGCCTAGGTTGCTATATCCAGCAGGTGGCGAAAGTAACGATGAGACAGAGCGATAAATAGCCAGAAGTTTCTGCCACTTCCGGCCAACCTACAAACCGCGCACTGATCTGAACTCGACTGAGAAATACTCATAGAACCCACAAAGACCAACGTCACAGGAACAACTGAATAAATGCCTGACAACATCGAGGGAAGCATAAACTCGGTCACCACTGATAGTGACAGCCTTAGCCAAAAGTCTCTGCAGCACCCTATAGATTTAACTAAACATACCTTAAAACCATGCTTCATACAGCTTGGCACTGTATTGACGACCAGTTCTAAATGCCTGCTTTTAAATATTTCTCATTGAGTCAGGTTTGTCATCATGATTTCTAAAGTATTTTCAGAAATTGCGTAATTTGTTTGTTAGATTCTGAATTGTCAAAATTTTTCAATTTTAGATCATTTTCCTAATATTACGTGAAAAAAAATTACTTTGTAAATTCGATCTTTATAAAGGAAAATTTTTAAATGATATGGTGATGCAAAACCTTTAGTTATGAATTGCATGCATAAACGTCTAAAAGCTTTACACTACACAATAAGAGCTTCAAGCAAATTCTGAAAACGAATTTCTCGATATTGCGGGCAGATTATATAGAATAAACATACTCGTAATGTGCAAAATCTGCGTTGTTCGCGATATTGTAAAAAGGATAACTAACTACAATACGCATTTTCTATTCTATTCAATAATTAGTATTGTTTCTGCGATTAATTCTTTGTACTATATCCTAAATGTGTGCGTGTAAACATATGCTTGATTGCACAATCTTAGAAATAATTTTACACAGTAATCGTGTTTTCTATCTTTATGTTATTTTTTGCACCTGTACAGCTATTGGCCTTTTAGATGAAACTATTGAGAAAGATCTCAGCTAAAACAGACAGCGACAGCTTCACGTCACTTCGAACGGCATCTTGCAGAATGTTTATTTTGTAGTAAACGCCTCCTCTAAGTGCATTTGTAGCTTGTTTATCCTATATTTGATGCTATCTCTAAGAGCACGATACAGTACATTGCAGGTATATTTCGTAAGAAAGGTGCTACATGCTGACAGCTTTTCAACTGACCGTCGGTCGGCTCGCAATTCAGCCTGACACGTGACAATGATTAGTACCAGCTACACGTGTTGGCTGCCAGCCAAGGTGTAAGCTTACCACCAGGGTGGGTGGGTGTGCATTTGCAGTTTTCTCTCTGTTTTTTTGCTTTATCCTTTCGCCATTTTTGCTAGTTAAGATAATGACTGAATTTCTTGGAACGTTTGCCAAAATTGGGCGGGAATGCGTTCTTTTGTTGTCCGGGTAAACCGATCTTAATGGCTAATAATGAAAACAACTGTATTAATTGTTCAGGAATGCTTCGCGGAGAGAGATCGGCTTAGGAAACAAAAACGCATGTAATTTATCTGTATTCCTTAATACTTTCCTTTTTCTGTCACTAAAGACAGTTATTTTAAAAGGAAATGAATCACGGTCCAAGTCGAATCCTCGTCGAAGTGCCATTAAATATCACGTTATTTATAATTAAAAGCGAATTAAAACTAATACAAATCACGAGGACTTATTCGGCAGTCAAATAATTAAAGGCGGTGGTAATTATGTTTGGATTAGCTGCGTCTTATACAAGGTCCTCCAAAAAATCACGCGATTAGTTCGAGTGTCTCTCTCCCACCCTTTAGTCGTTAATAAAACTAACCAAAGAATCTGTTTCGTTGGTCTTTCCCTGTCACCCATCATCAGGATGAAGAAACGTGTGTCTTTACTATTACCGACTTTGTGTGTGTCCCGTATTAAGCAAGTGCACTTCGTTGGCGCGATCGAAATTGATCATTATCAGTAAGCTGACAAAGTTTCTCGTGGTAAACAAATCGCATCGTCACTTCCGAGAAATATCCCTGACGTCACGACTGCCGTTGAGCGCCATTTGTATGCTTCATCTTTCATCTTGGTTTTGTTGTAAAGGTTAATAATTTTTTTTTTTAATGTCGTTTATTATATTGGAATAGAGAGAGAGAGAGAGAGAGAGAGAGAGAGAGAGAGAGAAGAGAGAGAAGAGAGGAGAGAGAGATGACGTCAGTACTAGAGAGAGGGAGAGAGGGAGGGGAGAGAGAGAGAGATGATGTCAGTACTAGAGAGATGGAGAGAGAGGGAGGGAGAGAGAGAGATGACGTCAGTACTCTAAGAAAGGGAGAGAGGGAGGGAGAGAGAGAGAGGATGACGTCAGTACTAGAGAGAGGAGAGAGTAGTGAGAGAGAAGAGAGAGAGAGAGAGATGACGTCAGTACTAGAGAGAGGGAGAGAGGGAGGGAGGGATGGAGGAGAGAGAGAGAGCTGAGTTTCTGACCCGATTACTGAACGTCGTGTCAGATGTAAGATTTCTGATGGGCAAGACTCAATAGTTTTTAAATCAGAGTCAGAAATAGACCTGGCAGATATCGTATGACGTCATTCGCACTGCAGGTTCATTTAAGTACATATTAATATACAAAACTGTTTTCAAACCAGATCTTCATTTACAGTAATGAAAACAAAAAAAGAAAAGAAAGCAGAAAGACCCTTAACACTAGGTGTGTTTTTCCGGTGGAAATCCCTTTCTTTCCTGATGCAAATTGCATGTTGGGAGTCAGTTGGCTCCATGGATGAGTCCACTTTTTACCATGTCGCATCCTCTGGGTTCAAAAAGGTTGAAAAAACGTTGGTGAAGCTTCTGACCTTGACTTTGAGTGGGTTTGCCACTAACATGTCGGTTTTTTTGAGCAATACTGTGAGTAAACATTTGGAATGGGATTAAAACTATCTTTTATTTACTGATAAACCGCTAAGTTCTTCGAAATACTGATACCCGTATTTGATCAAAGAATCCTCGTGCATAATCAACATTTCCTGTTGGGAGACGAAGCAACCAGAACCATTCTAGCTTGGAATACGTGGAATGGAGGACCGCACACGCTTCCCCGGGCCCATCACACAGCGTGGACATAAACCGCTTGATCCCTTATTGGAGCATCTTGAAAGATAAGTAACGTTCCAAACAACGACAACTGAAGAAATACCTACGAGCTTTAGGTTTAAACGTAGACCAGGTCGTGTAGATGCCGAGGTGGTCTCATCCAGTGCGAAAACTACTTTCGAGAAAGCTATTGCACGTGCAGTACAGGGGGGGGGGCATGTGTAGATGTGAGAGTCACACGTTCTTCCAATTGCTGTAGCAGGGACGTGCGATTCTCCATCTCCTTAACGTTGAACTAAGACATTAGAACTGTTTAAAAGATATGTCAACTTGTGGAAAACATTGCAGGCGATGTAATAATGTTGCGTTTGCTGTTTCGCTGGGGTTTTTTTTTTAAATGTTAAAAAGTATGAAAATGTGGGTGCCATTTTACCTGAACCAGACTGGCTTTAACCCTTTGGAGCGCAAGAAGCGAAGTTACCTACGTAACCACCAGAAGCTGCTTAGTGGCCCAAGGAAGTAACTGCCGGAACTACGCAGAATTTGATTTAGTTTTTTTTTTAACATTTGAACAGCATATTTCGGAGGAAACCGCTGTCGGTCTTGTCGGCTAATAAGCGAAGATCAGTCAACAATTTCCAGTCGGGCTGTAAGTGTCAGCTAGTGCGAAGTGCTGCGTCAGGTCAGTACCGACCGAAGTTGTGACGTCATACCGACGACGATGTCCGTCACTGGTCGTTTGGATTAAAAGCCGTCGTTGGTTGGTTACTCCTCCTCCTCCTTCTTCTTGATCTTCGGAAATACAGGTTGTAAAACTGATCGGGGGAGGTAGTGGATGGTGATGCGGACTCGATATCTGGTTATAGCAACGTCAGGAATAGATTACCTAATGTTTATCTCTAGAGGCCCTTCCTCTCGACTTCACGGTATCGTCAGGAATCTTCGACACGGAAACGCTCGAAACGGACGATTGAGCACAGGAAGTTCAAAGGACTAAACCCTTACTCCTCCTTCTTCCGGTGGTGGATGAGAAGCGCAGAAATCCCCGGGCGTTCCCCGCGATAGCGAGATAAACATCGCTTTTATACAGATCCGTCTTCCTGGACCCGTCCTTGTGGATCAGCTGCGCGGTCTGACAAGTTCTCCCTGCGCTGACGAGCTCCCAATTTGTTTACCTTTGCTAATCGGAGTCTGCGAGTTTTTTTTTTTTTTTTTTAAACCCTTCCGAGACATCCGCACAACGGTGTTTTCTGCATCCAGCCATTTATTTCACTTTCATCTGACGCACCTCGTATACGCCCACGGAATTTCGTTCCTGGCGAGCGCCGACTCCGGACTTTATTTTGAAACCTGACGCGCGGACGGTTACATAAATGTCAGAAATTTCGTCGTGATTATTTGCCCAGCTCACTTTCTTAGGCCGGAGAGGGAACGGATATATGCATAGATACACCGAGTAAGAGAAGGGGTCTCGAGTCTAAGACCACCTTACG
>JACATO010001559.1:0-244193 GCA_018389105.1 Nautilus pompilius
TAACCAAAGTCGAACGGCTGCGGATGGATATGAAGCAGATAAGGAAGCGACATAAATCTGCGTAATGAATAGGTCAGAATCCACCAACGTCGAGGAATGGTAATTAGGCTTTATCGAGTATCGTAGAAGCTTTGCGAGAACGTTTGAGAGCTGCTGTTTAAAGCCTGGGGCAATCTTACTCAACATAAACGTCAATGTTCAGAAGGTTTTCAACGCCTGTTTAGATTTATATTCGGCAGAGATTTTAATGCGGGAATAAACAATGGATGATTAACACTTGTGAGCAGAGATACTCACAACGCCTTTCCCCAGTGTATTTGTTATACGCGGAAGCATAGGGTGAAATGCACTTTACAGAAAGGTAAATTCGCTTTGAAACACTTTCGATTCACTGTAAGTAGTAGTCAGCGTAAGTTTCGAGAAGCAGAGTTTTGATATGGTGTAGGCTGGTTTACCAGAACAACAGCAACAACAACAAAACATCGAACAGGAGGCATGTAGCCAAACGGGCCACTGTTTTGGTTTACGAGAGGAAATGGAAACCGACTTTCGTATGTCTGCACTAATCTCATCTTTTTCTCCAAACGATTAGTAAGTCCTTCCTTCACCATCTTACTATTTTTAAATGAGTTAATTTAGGCCGAGAGTTCATGTGCCATCTCGGAAAGTTGTGGCTGTAAAGAATTATTTTGAATTATAACTGTTATTTTAGGATACTGATTCAGTTTGAATAATATTGATTTTTACAGAATTTATGTACAGAGATGGAGAGAGAGAGAGAGAGAGAGAGAGGAGAGAGAGAGAGAGAGAGAGGAGGAGAGAGGCGAGAGAGAGAGAGAGAGAGAGATGACATCAGTATGAGAGAGAGAGAGATGAAGATGGAGAGAAAGAGAGAGAGAGAGATGACATCAGTATGAGAGAGAGAGAGAGGAAGATGGAGAGAAAGAGAGAGAGAGATGGAGAGAGAGAGAGAGATGGAGATGGAGAGAGAGAGAGAGAGAGAGGATGGAGATGGAGAGAGAGAGATGGAAATGGAGAGAGGGAGAGAGAGATGAGAGAGAAGATGATGCGCACGGACCAATGGAACAAGAAGATAATGTTAGAAATTAGATTTATTGGAAACACTTTTAAGAAAACAACTTTAAAAGACTTATTTCGATTTGTCATTTAGGCTTAGTAGTTTATGTGGTAATAGACAAAAGTTAAAGTTAAACGGATAATTATGTAAAATTGCGAAATATAACGAGTTTGATGGGAAAGATTAGAAGAAAAAAACACCGTTTTATTGTGGCAAGATTATTTGCTTCTTTTACTGCGATCGTGTACAGTTCAGATCGCCTAAGACCAACCGTTTTCAGTTTGTGTCATTCGGATAATTTCCCACACGAGATCGAACGCGCTACTGATTGACATAATCTCCACACAACACACACACACACACACACAATTCGTTAACAGGGCAAGTTTCTCGCGTCTGAGATTCCGAAGAGTCCCTTCCCCTCCCGCTAACGTCCGTCACACCTGAACATTTAGTGCCATTGCAGATTGTTTGCATTACGTATTCCATTTTCCTGTCCCTGACTCTTTCCGCAGAATTAGGGGCTACCCGGGGGCCGCTCGCCTGTCATCGTCTCAGAATCTCATAAATAGACAGGGGGCGCGTGCAGATATTTGTTGTAACAGCTGTTGTGCGCTATAGGTAACCGAATCCATGTTGTTGCCGGCCATACCGCTTACCACTTGTGGAGCCGCAGCTCCTTACATCGGACCAAAGTTGTTTGCTCCCCCCCCCTCCACGTTCTCATCCGTTTCTCGGCATGTGTGAACTCCAGAAGGAAAAAAAATAAGATTTCCCTAAACCGTATCCATCTACGTTCTGTGTTCTCATCGGGATGGCTTTGCCAAGAGAAATGTATCACAGTTGCCGTAACTGGGACATGTGCATGGCACACAAACGACCCAACCTCAGAGTTACTGTGACGGAAATAATAAAAAAAACTCGTGCAAAATCCCATTGAAAGCTGTCTGGACAAACTGATGACGCAGAGCTGCTTCAGCTATTTAACCCTTGCACAGACAAGATGCCAACACATTCCTCTATAGGCTGTTGTTTTCTTGGAGGGAGGAACAATTGTACTTTGCATGGACATAAGATCCACGCTCGCTGAACAGGGCATTTGGGTCGCCTTCAGAATTTTCTGGACATTAAGGACGAAACAAGCGATGTTCTGTCGGACCTAGTTAAGTATTAAAGACATTGAGCAAATGTACCCCCCTAAAACATATATTCCCCATTGGCAAAACCGGCAAAGAATGGGTTTTAATGAGTCGACCGACGCACGTTTCTTTGTTGAGAGCTTTCGGGTGGTCTGTCAGCAACCCGTTTAATCAATAGAACGGAAACGCATTGGGTTCGATGAGATCGATACTGCAGGTGAGTCCAGTTTCGCTTCTTCCCGGCGCCGTCACTCGCCCGACTGGCTTCGACAGAGCGGAAGGGCGCCACTCGAGAGAATCTCGGGTGTAACGGCTTAACGGGCGTGAGAAGAAACGAGGTACCCGCCGATCGAGAAGAAGAAATGCATCGACGTGTAGAGGGCGTAACAAACGGCGCGTGGTAGTCAGGTGGGCACGGAGGGGCCGAGATGCATATATGTGCTTATCAGGAATTGAACAGTTTGATCACCGCGTGTTATTACCCTGGCGATTTAACTTAGCATCGATTGAGTTTTGATAGACCGGTGTTAGAAAGGTGCGCATTTGTCACCTGGGGATCCATCTTTAATCTGATAAATATTCCGACTTGGAACAATAGAAATAGCAAGAGCAAGTAATAAATGGGAATACACCCTTTTGTACAAAAACTAGTTGTTTATATGAGAGGTCCGTTAAGGAACTAATTCGATTTCCATTCACAAATAGGAATTTTAGTAATAATAGTTTTTTTTTTTTAAAAAAGTAATAGCTTTTATCTTTTATCATCAGATTTCACCAAATTTATAGTAAAACAAAAATCTTACAAATTTTTTTATTACGTTACTTATTTTCCTAGCGACGGAACTCCAACCTGTGCTGCAAATATATTGCTGATAGATTTTGTGCTGAATGAGCGGTAATTATTTGCTCTCCTCAGTACCTAATGCCGTGTACATTCGATGTGAAAATGTTCTTCGGGTTCGTCATTAAAGATAAATCGAGACGATTTTTTTTTTTTTCCGATGTTAGATATAGTGTCGCTCCATGATTCCGTTTGATATTTCTTTGATATAAGCATACGGACAAACAATAATGGAAATTAAGGGACCACCTATTCTTCACGGGTAACTTCAGAGAGAGAGATGGAGAGGGAGAGTGATGACGTCAGAGAGAGTTATGACATCACTACAGAGATATGACGTCAGAGAGTTGTGACGTCACCACATAGATATGACGTCAGAGAGAGTTATGACATTACTACAGAGATATGGCGTCAGAGAGATGTGACGTCACTATAGAGAGATTACGCCAGAGAGAGTTATGACATCACTTCAGAGATATGATGTCAGAGAGAATGTGACGTCACTACAGAGAGATGACGTCAGAGAGAATTATGACATCACTACAGAGATATGATGTCAGAGAGAGATGTGACGTCACTACAGAGAGATGACGTCAGAGAAAGTTATGACATCACTACAGAGATATGACGTCAGAGATGTGCGTCACTACAGAGAGATGAGGTCAGAGAGAGTTATGACATCACTACAGAGATATGACGTCAGAGAGGAGAGAGTATTTAAATCTTTTAGATTCCCACACAAAAATACCGCTTTCTTGAAAACAGCCATCGCGGTACCGTTTTGCATCTGAATGGTAACGCGACATCTCACTGGCGTCGGCCATCTTCCTCTGACCGGTGTTCGACCAGCGCTAGCCAGCCAGTTATGCTAAAAACGCTGGAGGACGACAGAGAAACGGTCTGAAGCGCTAACAACTTTGCTCCTGTGTACTGCATCATCATTGTCCGAGTTTATAAATACTTCTCTTTCTTTCTTTTTTTAAAAAGGAATTTTCTGCAAGAAGAAACGAGAAGTGAAACGGTATCAAACCTGGAAAAGCCCAGGCTCGTCACGTGGTACACGGTGGTATCTAATCGGTTCATCTTCAAAAACAATATCGACTCGAATTAGAGGAAAGCAAAGGATGGATGACGAGCAACTCCAAGCTCGGGAGTTTGCTGTCTGAATTTATGCTAAGATGGTTTCACTTAGCGGTATGAAAAGTTCATGACCAGCATTGATCAGCCCATAGCCGGCTTATGGCGTTTACTCCAACCAGATTATAATGCCATAAAATCGCTATACTGTATATATATATATATATATTGCTGTCGTTTCGCAGCTAATTTCAGCAACGTTTCGTGTACAAAGTCTGCTTTAATATAATCACCGTGCCGACAGAAACGGAGTAATCACAGGTCACCATGGCTACAGGAGATGAAGGAGAGAACAAAAAAGTAATTCTGGAACGAGCTATTCATTTTGGCTCGCCCGATAGTGTTTTACTTGATTATAATTATATTAATGTAGCGATTTCTCTGGTCATTTGTATATTGAAATAATAACTAAAAGAAAACACTGTTAGGCTCGGATTTGGACCCCATTTTTAAAACTACGGTCGTTCACGAATCTGCTGGAATCACACTCAGCCGTCCTTTCGGTCGAACAGAAACACGGAAGTCAGAGGGTAGTTTCTCTGTACGGAAACACGTGAGAATTTTTTTTTATCTCCTTCTCCAAAGAGTCATGCGAACGAAAGCTGATGACTTTTATCTAATTCTCCCATGAGCGGTTCTTAACGGAGCTTGTGAGAAGCAAGAATGGAGACAGTCTGCGAATATCGGAAGGTGCGCTTCGCCTAGTTTCCAGCTACTAAAAGTGCCGCTGACCAACCGAAGAATTTTGCCAGTGAAGGAAAACCCAGCAAAATCGAAGTTAAACTAATGGTAATTTTTAGAAATTTGGCCACACCATAACTAGCCTTTTCGACAATTTGCTCTAAATTCTACGATGGTCTTGTTTTGGAAAAAAAAAAAAAAAGAAACAACCTGGAATTTTATGACAATTCTATCGGATTAGGGATAACACGGATTCAGACTAACCGACCCGAATAACTAGCCTCAGACATTATTTTCTGTAGATAACGACTGCTCCCTTCTCTTCCGGTGCCTGATCCATGACCTGTTAAAATCGGGTAGTAAAGCGTTTAGTTAAATTCAAACGAGGCTGCTATGGACATTTGAGTTACTTCCTGAATAGAAATAATAAGAAAACATGATATTTTACTGCGTACATTGAGAGTGAAGTAGTCTGGATAACGATGTCTTACTGTAACGTAGAGTAGCATACTTATATTTGCCTCTTCTTTGATGACTGACTTAAGAAACACCCATCTGCATTGCGTTTACATGAGACATTATTTTTCATATTTAATTTCACGTAAGTACCACGTGATGATGGTATCTTGCGTCTGCACAGCTAGTCATTAAAGGCAAGGTAAAGATGAATTTTTCGTCCAATGTTACATCACGTGGTAGTCCAATAAAATTACGAATGGCTCAGGCGATATACGTGCGTTACTGTACTGAGAAAAGTCATATGATGAAGTAAGGACAGTTGCGGTATACATCTAGAGAAAAAACTATGGTTATATTAGTTATTGGATGCTATTATCATATTTTCGCGGTGGCAAATTCGGTGAGTAAGTTCTTATCAGAATATCTAGTGAAAATACGTTTGGAATAAATTTTTAATCAGAAACAAGAAACAACTACACAGCTTTTCAGTTTCCTAGAAGGTAATAACATGGCTGCTGGCCGAAGCTATTTTTTTAAATTCTAGAAGGTTCATCAACGATGGCGAAATTCTATATAAATTCCGCTTAGAATCGCACTTAAGGTGTGATGGTTCCAAGGCGTGTTATACAAGAGATATACATTGGCTTGACAGGACGGGGAAGCGTTTGTTCATTCGTCAAAGGGGACTCCTGAAGAACACACAGACCTTTAGTTGTGGGCAGGATTCGAACGCGACGTTACTTCGCGTTTGGAAGTCCGTGTAAAGACGACACTGAAGGACAAACGGCACACCGTTGAGCGATTACTGTGGCCGAGAAGAGAGTTAATGTAGCTTCTGTGGGCTGCAACAAAAAAAAGAACGCGTGTTGGCAGGATCCTTTTGGAGCGGATTTTACGAGAACCGCTTTCATATTATTTATATCGAAAGTTCGCGATTGCCTCCGGTTCGTTGGTGTCATCCGACACCTCTGCATTCTCTACTTTCAATTTCGCTGCTTTGTATCTTTGCATGATAATAAAGCTATGACTCGCGGTCAAAGTGAGACCAAATGGATCTGTTTTTCACTGATGATTAGACAAGTCTGTGGAGACCGGAAGAATACTGATTATTATGTATAGGTTCTACGCCTGTCCTGGCGATATCTTGTTATATTATATGGTTGTTTTTTTTTGTTTTTTTTTTTTGTTTTTTGTTTTTATAATTTCTGAAATTAAAGTAAATCAGATATCCGGGACAGTGATATTTAAACACAAGGATAAAAGGTGTGTGTGGTAGAGATAGGAAAAGAGAGAGGATAACAATCCAGACTTGCGTCTGTTTGTGTTGTAAGATAAGTCTACGAAATTCAAGTATTTGGAAATCAACAGACGGTGGTCATGGTCCCGACCAAACGCTCCTGTGTTCGCGTTCTGACTCATTGACCTTAAAGCCAGAAAATAGGCTTTTCTTCAAATGATGCTGAAGCATTCTCTCTTAATATTAAGTGACCAAAATATCGAAGGACGGTAGGTTTAAGGTACTGCGAAGAAGAAGAAACATTCGCAGCAGTACCGACCGAGCCCATAGTTCCTCGCGCACCGTTAATTAGGGAAGAGTTTCCCACAATGCAATGTTGCAAAAAGCTCTCTCTCTCGTCCTCATCTCTCGCCTCTCTCTCTCTCTCTCTCTCTCTCTCTCTCTCTCTGATTCTAAATAGCATTGTTATTTGTAGCGTCTGAAATCTTCTCTCTCTCTCTCTCTGATTCTAAAATAGCATTATTATTATGTAGCGTCCGAAATATCTAATTTATTGTTTCTCAGCGTTTCTGGAAGTTTTGCCACATGAAGCCAAGTATGTCGGCTTTCGTACTGTTGTATTGGATAACATTTTTTTTTTTTTAATTATCGGCAAAAAAGAAAACTTGCTTTCAGATTCAATACTTCTCCCCTTCCCGTCCTCGTCCGAGAGGCACTCGATCTTCTGGGTCTTTTTCGTGAATTACCACCGTCTTTAACGGGAATCAATATTCAATAACTATTAAACTGCGTGAAATGAAACAAAAAAGGATTAACCCTGTTTTTGTTGTTCAGGCTGTTATGGAACCTAAATGGCGACAATCTAGGAGAGGAAGATAACTCCTCGTGTGGTTTGCTGGAGTGGAATGAGAGATTGGGGCACATACCTACGACAACCTGATTACTTTATTAGGGACTGAATGAAGAATGTTTTAAGAAACAGGTCCAGTCAATGGCAGGAAAAGTCCTTGGTAGACGAGACACCTG
Source organism: Nautilus pompilius (assembly GCA_018389105.1). Classification (NCBI taxonomy): domain Eukaryota; kingdom Metazoa; phylum Mollusca; class Cephalopoda; order Nautilida; family Nautilidae; genus Nautilus; species Nautilus pompilius. The sequence continues at coordinate 7,599 of JACATO010001559.1, forward strand.
CTTCGTACAGCATAAGTGGGTCAAAAAACAGACCGATTACAGGTGTATGGCGACGGACCTACCTACCATAAAACGGCGCTGACCAGCTCTATGACATTGAACACGGAAGTCAGTACATTCCAAGTAAATGCCACGAAAAGATTTCGTTTAATTTTTTTTTCTTGGCGTGGTCTCTTTTTTATCTCCCTTGGAAAAGAAAGAAGGGTGGAACCAAAACGTTTCCGCGTCGCAAGACCTAACCCTGCCGCTTGCTGAATTCGTCTCGGCCAGAGACCGTTACGCAAAATTAACCCTTCTACAACAGAATCTCCATGTATATATTTTATATAAAGCCTGATGCTTCCCAGTTTTCATAAACGTAAAGCTTCAGTTTGAATGTCTCAGACGTCGCTATGTAGGGGAGATCTGGGGGGGGCTGAAAGTAGCATGGGGCGGGTCGCAACACTGTAAATAAGTGTAAGGCTTACCTCCCGTGGTAAGGCTTCACCCAATAGAGGGAGTTAATTGGAAGAAAGCCCACCGATACGCCTCACAGTGTCCACCTTTACACGGCAGAGAGAAATCCTGCTTCACTATCCAGCCTCGTGGCTCAAACGTTTCGGACGTTCGGTGTCTTTACCGAGGTTGTGGGTTGTCTCGGGACCCTGTACGGTCTGCGGGCTAACCACACGGTGCTTGCCTTGATGGTTCGAGTTAAACACTAACAGAGTTCTCGTGGCCAAGTCAAAACAGTCAGGGCGTCACATCTGTGGTCCACCCAGACAAGAGAAAGTTAGAATTAAAATTCCGTGTCTTTATTCCCCCCATTTTGTTCTATTTCTCCTCCGCCCATTATACTAATTCAGCGAGATTACGGTTGCAGAACTTGGACGCTGTTTATAGAAAGAAAACTATGTAAAAGATTTCCTCGGGTTACCCCCTAAGGACCTCGAGCTATTCGCTTTCGAGCCGGGTGAAAGCTATAAGACTGAAGCTCCAGAACGATGGTGTCTTAGCGGAGGAGCTGGACCAGACTGGCTGGGAAAGTTTCATGACGCTCAGCCAGCTCATCAGTCAAAGAACTGAAAGCCACCACCCACCATCAGCCGGCTTTAACAGAGAGAAATGCCGGAGTTTTACTCGGTTAAAGGTTTCTATCCAGTTGGGCTCACGTCTGTATATAGTTCCGGTGTCACTACCTACCCGAGGTATGTTGCAGTCAACCCCGACCTGGGGTTAAATTGTGTTACACGGTGACAGAAGGAAGTTTCGAATTTTGCTGAAGCCGTGTATTGTTTTATCGTTATAACGGTGTGTGGTCGGCTCCTTGTTCTAGTAGTTTACGATATTTGACGAACCGTAATCTCCCTGTACATGGTTCCAGGACAGAATGGATTTGTTTGAAAGGTGTTACGACCCAGCCCCGGGTTCCACCTACAAACACTCAAAATAGTAGGGAAAATTAACTTCTAGCGAGTTAATATGGCTAGTTTTACAATTTAGTCTGTGTAATGTATCGTGGTCTTCACGAAGTCTATAATTTATTTAAAGTAGCTTAGTATGTGGTAAACGGATCTATTGTATTTCATTATCACCCACCTAGCTTAACGCTTTAAGTAGTTAACTGGAACCGGTAGCGACATTTGGATTGGCCCAAAATACAATAAAAATTCCAGTGTTGTTCATATGCCATCAGCTGGTCTGTATCGCGTTGTTGTTTCAAATGGAAGGCATTCAATTTTCACAAGTGAAAACCTTGACATCTGAAATAAGTGACAGATTTTTAAAAAAGATGTAAAGTGTGAAAGAATGCAAGAAAGAACAGATGGATGAAGGCATAATTGAATACGATCATTTTGACCTTTGCTGGAGAGGTCATATTTTGAACAAAGCTGGATGGAAATAGCGAGAAACGTACACTGGCAATGGGATATATATTTTTTTCCAGTTCTTTCATAGCCATGGACGCACTTGCCAGCCTCGGAAACATCTGGCAAGAGAAAAATTGATGGGGCAGTTCGCACTGGATGGAATGAGATATGATGAGAAACCTGCGAAGACAGGAAGAGTCGCATGGTTTATCATGCTCACAAAGGATATTGACACCAGCTGGTTCAGGCACGCGCGCACACGAGAAATGGAAAAGGGTTGAAAGAGAGAGAGAGAGAGAGATGACGCCAACACAGAGAGAGATATTATGTCAGTGCGGAGAGAGAGAGAGATGGCGTCAACACAGAGAGGATATGACGTCAGTACAGTGAATGAGAGAGAGAGATGACGTAAACACAGAGAGATATATGACGTCATTACAGTGAATGAGAGAGAGATGACGTCAACACAGAGAGATATGACGTCAGTACAGTGAATGAGAGAGAGAGAGATGACGTCAACACAGAGATATATGACGTCAGTACAGTGAATGAGAGAGAGAGAGAGATGACGTAAACACAGAGAGATAATGACGTCATTACAGTGAATGAGAGAGATGACGTCAACAAAGAGAGATATGACGTCAGTACAGTGAATGAGAGAGAGAGAGAGAGATGACGTCTACACAGAGAGAGATATTATGTCAGTGCGGAGAGAGAGAGAGAGAGAGAACTTCATCTTTTTAGAAGTCTCTGCGTTTTCTGCAGCCCACCAACTACATCTCAGGAGCAACATGTGATTTTTCTCTTCTCAGTTCCAAACTCTCCGGAGTGACTATGCACTCCGTAACTGATGCTACTCTGGATTTGGGGAAGATGAGCTGATAGCAGCAGCTCGTTTCATCTACAGTCCCCAGTAGTTTCCCCGGGAGCGGTCTGCTCACCAGAGGCCGGGCTTCAGCGGATAGAGCTGCGAAAGTTTAGTTTGCTTTTGGGATATGTAAAGGGATGGGCTGTAAAAAAAAAAAAAAAAAAAAAAAAAAAAAACCCGCAGTGATAGCAACATGCCATCCCTCGCATCAGCTGTTGACTGACAATCGACACTCGAGATGTGGGAGAGGTTACTCGGTTTACTTCCTCGCCGCCTTCGCGGTTACTGGAGAGGATCCGTACAAGGTGCTAGACTGTGGGGGAGGGGGAAAGAGAGAGAGAGTGAAAACAAGTTTCTTTTACTCAGTCATATCAGTGCAATTTAAAATAATTTTATGAACTTCGTCCATCGGCTGCTGGTATTAACGATAGTGTTGGTAGATAACGGCAGTATTTCAGTTGGATCACTAATTAAAAAGCGCGTCAGTTGTGTAATCTCGTTCTCTCTATGACTCACGCTAAAGACGGGTTTAACTTGGACATCTGCAAAACTATGTATATTAAAAGCTCACAGTCACAATCTAACGGAATAATGCGGCCAGAAACGATAAATGCGTGTAGTAGGATCCCCCCTATGTATCAAATAAAGAACCAATGTTATGTTCTATATATTTGTTAATACTATATATATATATATGAATTAATTTTGTTTTATTACACCATGAACGCAATCGCCATATTTTTCTAGGAATCCGAAGTTCCGGCTTTGGTTTAACCAATGGCTCACCACTCGAACACCTCCCTGCCCTCTATCGGAGTAATTCCGAACAGTTTTGAGGGGAAACCTGCTGCTGCAAAAGCTAGTTTTAATTATTTCGTGAAATACAACGAAATTAGAAGTACTTTTCTTTTCTCTATTATCTTCGACAATTTCTATCTTAATGCAGAAGATTATGAATTCTACAATGTTTGATATGTCAATCATTGTATAGCTATTGTTCAGAAATCGATATATATATATATATATATTGTTGTCGTTGCTTTAAGTTCTGCGCTTCCGATGTCGCTCCCCGTAGATAAGCATCCACTCACCTACTTTCATTTTACAGTCACAGCGCTATTTTATTACTTTTAAAAATAAAAAAAAATCGTATTATTCCTTTGTATAAACTGATAAGAACCGCACGCGTATCAACTCCTTATTGATCTCTTTCCATCTCTCTTAGGTAGTTTTGCAATGAATACCCGTCAAAGCCAACGAAATGATCTTTACCGGGCGCCGACCAATCGAATGGCGGAGCCGGCCACTGTGGCCTGTAGTTTTCTCACGATTTGGATCACCAGAACGCGGAAAACTTTGCTCCCCCCTCTCTCTACATCGGTGTTAACAACAGTTTTCATTTTGGAAATAAATTTGTATTTGGTACCCTGATGCACAAGTTCAGCAACGATAGACAGATCCCTACCTCACCCGCCATCACTCCGCACGAAAGACGGCGCCCACGTAGTGATTGTTAAATACCCCGACAACCAAAGTCTCTTTATTTTGATTTTGTAAGAATAAAATATACTCCAAGTAAAAAAAAAAAGAGAGAGAGAGAGAGAGATGCCGTCAGTACACAAACAGAGAGAGATGATGATGACGATGATGATGATGTGATGATGGTGGTGGCTGATGTGAGAGATGACGTCAGTACACAAATAGAGAGAGAGATGATGATGATGATGATGTGGGGCTGATGTGAGAGAAGATGCCGTCAGTACACAAACAGAGAGAGATGATGGTGACGATGATGATGATGATGGTGGTGCTGTGAGAGATGACGTCAGTACACAAACAGAGAGAGAGATATGATGATGATGATGATGGTGCTGATGTCAGTACACAAACAGAGAGAGAGAGATATGATGATGATGATGGTGCTGATGTCAGTACAGAGAGAGAGAGAGAGAGATATGATGATGATGGTGCTGATGTCAGTAGAGAGAGAGATTGTGACAAAAATTTATTTAGCACCTTAGGGAACGTTACGTTTCTATACTACGTCACTACTAGAACTTTAGCAACTCGGGCCATTAGAGAGCGGCACGGAAATGAAGGTTTGTACCATGGCGAATCTGTTTCCTCTTCTGGTGGGCAGGGAGGAATGAAACTGACGAAGACACGAGGCTAATACAGTGTGGCAACTCCTCGGCAATAGCATCTCGGATAAGCATCGGAAACAGATCAGATAAGTTTGCGCGCATGCATACAACCGATAGTAAGACTACTTTTTTTGGCGGATGATTGATTTACAGCGCCAGAACATCCGCGGGGCGCGCGCGTGGCGTAGGATTTGAATTAGTTCGGCTAAACTGCAAATAGCCTTAAGCGGCTGACACGTCCACGCAGGCCAGCAGAACCCAACAACAACTGGGGGTCTTCTCGGAAAGATAAACAGGGCAGGGAAGGGGGAAGAATTGTTTTCTTTCCGTAAAACCCATCACGCGAGCCGTCCAGCTTTCTGCGGCGGAGGCTTGGGAAGGCGGGACGCTGAAGTCTGAGATGTATGGGAGGAGAGGGGGGGTTCAGGGGTGAAAGGTTACCGGGAGATAATGATTATAAATCTGCGCTGAACGTGAACTGTCATCGCGATTGATAAGAGCCCCCCCCCGAAGTTATTCAGAAACAGCTGGGTTATTTACTCCGAGGAATAAATCCTCGACGGAATTCTTTCTAGTCATCACCCTCTCCAGCGGTCCCTGCCGGATCCAGCTTCCTCCTCCCGGACTGCTTGCGTCTTGCCTTACGGCACTCCACGAAAACACGGGCGTACAGAGCCAATCAGCAACTGTCGTCAACACCTCTGATTCTCCATCATTCGGTTTCTAGTAGTATACTTATCATTATCATCATCATCATCATTATTAGTATCATCAGCATTATCATTATTATCATTATTATCATCATTATCATTATCATTATTAGTATTCATTATTATCATTCATCATCATTATCATCATCATCATTTCATTATTATTATTATTATCATTATTTATCATCATCATCATTATCATCGTCATCACTTATTATTATCATCGTCATCATCATTATTATTATCATCGTCATCATCATTATTATTATCATCGTCATCATCATCATCATTATTATCATCGTCATCATCATCATCATTATTATCATCGATCCTCATCATCATTATTATCATCGTCATCATCATCATCATTATTATCATCGTCATCATCATCATCATTATATTCATCATATCAATCAGCATTATTATCATCGTCATCATCATCATCATAATCATCATTATTATTATCATCATCAGCATTATTATTATTATTATCATCATCATTATTATTATCATCATCAGCATTATTATTATTATTATTATTATTATATTATTATTATTATTATTATCGAAAGCGTTCTTTTTCACTCTAGAAAGCTTTCGTCGCCATTATCGTGCAGGTTGATTACGGAGTTTCATTTTAATTTCCCCGATCCCTTCGGACCCCTGCTGAGTGGACGGACCACCCTTTAAGGGAGAGCGAGCGCCAGGTTCTGAGAGCGCTGGCCCCTACTAGATACAGAGGCGCTGCTTCTCTGCTCAGCCGAGTCTCTCCAAGTGCAACATAAGTACGTGCGCGCCCAGAATCAAGTCCGTGTGTGACCTCATCAACCCATACCGGAAATTCCTGCCTAATTTCGCGGCAAAAAAGAGGAAGTAGATTTTGGTGGGGGAGGGGAGAAGAAGCGTAGAGACACCTACACGATTTCCATTCCCACCAGCATTCAAGTTCGATCACGGCGCCTATGGGATTTTCTAACTTATTTTCGATAGAGTTTAATTTGTTCTGACTGACTGCCGCCTCCCTCCCCGACCTGTTCCTGTTCTGGAGACGCTGCTGCTGTGGGCCTGACGACGGAATCCCTCCGTCGGCTCTTACTAGAGATGCCGATGTCGATTGTCACGGCGATAAGCAAAACATGGCCCCCGCGATAACGGCTGCTCCCCCTCTCCTCCTCGTGGGAGACTGCGCTTTAGGTTAAAAAGCTTCACCCAAAGTTCGCGCTGCTTTTAATTAGTGCAGTCTTCGAAAATCCGATGCAGCCCACAGCCGCCCCCGCCCCCAACAACAACGAGAGAGAGAGAGAGTATGACGTCACACTACAGAGATATGACGTCAGAGAGAGATGTGACGTCAATACAGAGAGAGATGACGTCGGAGAGAGTGAGTTATGACATCACTAGTGATATGACGTCAGGGAGAGTGAGTTATGACATCACTACAGAGATATGACGTCAGAGAGATATGTGACGTCACTACAGAGAGATATGACGTCGGAGAGATATGTGACGTCAATACAGAGAGAGATGACGTCGGAGAGAGTGAGTTATGACATCACTACAGTGATATGACGTCAGGGAGAGTGAGTTATGACATCACTACAGAGAGATATGACGTCGGAGAGATATGTGACGTCACTACAGAGAGATATGACGTCGGAGAGATATGTGACGTCAATACAGAGAGAGATGACGTCGGAGAGAGTGAGTTATGACATCACTACAGTGATATGACGTCAGGGAGAGTGAGTTATGACATCACTACAGAGAGATATGACGTCGGAGAGATATGTGACGTCACTACAGAGAGAGATGACGTCGGAGAGAGTGAGTTATGACATCACTACAGAGATATGACGTCAGAGAGATATGTGACGTCAATACAGAGAGAGATGACGTCGGAGAGAGTGAGTTATGACATCACTACAGTGATATGACGTCAGGGAGAGTGAGTTATGACATCACTACAGAGAGATATGACGTCGGAGAGATATGTGACGTCAATACAGAGAGAGATGACGTCGGAGAGAGTGAGTTATGACATCACTACAGTGATATGACGTCAGGGAGAGTGAGTTATGACATCACTACAGAGAGATATGACGTCGGAGAGATATGTGACGTCACTACAGAGAGATATGACGTCGGAGAGATATGTGACGTCAATACAGAGAGAGATGACGTCGGAGAGAGTGAGTTATGACATCACTACAGAGATATGACGTCAGGGAGAGATGTGACGTCACTACAGAGAGATGGAGAGAGAGAGAGAGAAAGTCGACACTGGCCGGATAAGGTTACCTTGCGTATTTGAGGTTTAGTCAAAATCGCTTTCGTTTCATTTTCCTTTTATAATCAGAAACTTTATACTAAGGTCGACCAAAAACCCTTTTGTTCCACCTGAAACGAAAATAATTTGTTCTTAAAGCAGATGTAACAGTTTTCAGTACTTAAAATGTCTTATTTGCAGCCGCGCTCCAGTGGACAGGGAAAAGAGACACGGGCACTACGAGGTATAAGTACCGATAGGCGACCGGTGTATTAATTACCCTATATTCTAACTCTACGCCATTTTTGGCATTGCTCAGATATCCCGACTAGTTAGCTAACCAATCTGATAAACTGAGTAACGTTTCGCATACAGTTTATTGCATAACAGACTACACCCCCCCCCCTCCCACACACACACACACACAAGCGCCTACCATATTTTTTGTTGGGAATTTTTACTGCGTAACATAACACGGACGGTGTTGCTTGGAGGTCGCTTAAAACACTCTAAAACTGCTCTGCGAAGTGCCTTCTTCTTTATCAAGGCGACCCCGTCATTAGCTGAGGTATTTTTTTTAGTAATGAAATGTAAAAAAATTACCAACATTCTCGCCATTATCGCGTAATTTCGATTGACATTTGAACTGCATGGCTTTTGTATAGAGTGGCGCCGGATTATCATCGCTGCGCCGTGGCTGACGGATTATCTTTCCTGAGAAGCAGTGATATTGAAAGGCTTATTACGGTTCAGTTTCACTGTATCTCAAACTTGTTTGAGCCGCTAACACGGTCTGTTTTCAAACAACACTATATTTCAACGTGACGCGAGGCTCAAATATAAACAGCAGCGCAGGTCCAGAAGCTTCCAAAGATTCCACGTGTAGAATGGAAGCTTAGTGAAAGCTGTTATCCACTGCCAGTTTACAAGATTATTTATCGCACGCGCGCGGGTGCTGGAAGAAACTTTGCTGAGAAGTTTGTATAAACAACTATATATCAATATTTAAAATTTTTGTTCTTTGAATTGTTCAGTTTATTATGTTATTTGATATTTGAAAATGTGTGGTGTTAAAAGAACAACTGAATCAGAATTACAGTCAAATATTCTTGTAATAAACTGGTAAATTAAGTTAACGAGAGAGAGAGAGAGAGATGACGTCAGTACACAAACAGAGAGAGAGAGGTGACGTCAGTACACAAACGGAGGGAGAGAGGTGACGTCAGTACACAAACGGAGAGAGAGAGAGGTGACGTCAGTACACAAACGGAGAGAGAGGTGACGTCAGTACACAAACGGAGGGAGAGAGGATGACGTCAGTACACAAACAGAGAGAGAGAGAGATGACGTCAGTACACAAACAGAGAGGTGACGTCAGTACAGAGAGAGAGATTACGTCAGTACAGAGAGAGAGGTGACGTCAGTACACAAACGGAGAGAGAGAGAGCGATAACGTCAGTACAGAGAGTGGTGACGTCAGTACACAAACAGAAAGAGAGAGAGATTACGTCAGTACCAAACAGAAAGAGAGAGAGAGAGAGCGATAACGTCAGTACAGAGAGAGAGAGGTGACGTCAGTACACAAACAGAGAGAGAGAGAGAGGAAATTAATCTATGCTATTTTTTCCAAAATTCCAAGTTTAATTTTTATCTGCTCTTTGAAATCGAAAACCGATACAGAAGAGTGGTGAGCAATTTGTTATATTGCAGTACTTGATGAAAATAGAAAAAAAAAATCTTTTGAATTTGATTTGTCTAATGAGTTTCAGTTGGCAAAAGTAATTACGATTTTCTACCTGTGTCAATCAGACACGCTTCATATAGGAGGTGTAGTCAACCGAAAGCTGTAAAATGGAATTGCAATGAATTTGCTTTCTAGTGTCTCTGGAGAAGCGTAACTTGGGTTTGAAATAATACATATTAATTGTACACTTCAGCTGAAAACACTGAAGCGGAGAAATGTTCCGTTGTTTTGAAAATATACTAAAATCACGGAAGATACAAATCCGAAATAGCTTTACATATGCATTTTTTAGAAAAAATCTTACAATAGAATTCGACCGTTAAAAGTTAGAATGAAATGAAAAGTATTTTTAAACAGCATATTAAAGTTTAAGATGTGATAATTTCGTTATGGCGTACTTGGCATTGATTTGGAACATCTCTATGCAGCTGAATAGATCATGATATTTTATTGATTCGTATGGTCTTTACTGAAGCGGTAAATTATGTAAAGGTCTGAAAGTAATTGGCCAGTCAACAGACTGTCTCTAGAAATAAATGTCACACACAATGTATACCCATGGACTACACGCTCTGGCGGTCTAGACACTTGGCTTGAGAAAACTTCTTTTCGGTTTTTCAGCAATTTTGGCTGACGGCCTCTCTAGTGCATTTGGAAATATAGATATCGCAGACATGGGCAGACATTATGCGTGAATGCCACGCATAATAGTTCATTTGTCACGCGTATAAACCGATTTCTCTTGGTTCATCATACCGGCACAGAAAATAGTGTAGTGTATAATTTCAATTTTTTCGCATACGAGCCCCCCCCCCAGTATGATGTCAGTAGCAATAGCAGCTTCCATTGGCTAACCCAAACACATACCAGCCAATCGGCGCTAGCGTATTTCCCACCAGCTCCATCTTTTGAAAATGTCTGACAATAAGAATTCAAACTCGTGTCGGACACTACCAGAGTGCTTCGCCTTCCCAGCACATGTGTAGTCCCTCTGGATTCCCCACACTACTTTTAGTCGCCATTTTGCCCATGATTTCGGTTTCTACCCTCCACCCCGACGATCTCCATCCGGGGGATCTCGAGACGCCTCGCGCCTCGCTGTCAGAACCGGAACCGCTGAGGCCCCGTGATCGTCACACCTACGGCCCTGGATTAGGGGACACTTACTGTACGACTTGTTGTATTGTATGCACGTCTCGGCGGGTTAAAGACCTGCTGCTTTCGCAGCGAACCTCGCGCGTTTCCCCCCTCCACCAGATGAACTAATTCTCGCCGCTGGCAGAATTCTAGAAGGGAAACAACCAGCCTCTCTACAGTCGGTCGGGTGGCCCCCGCCGCTGTTCTCGGGACGGCGAGTCTGACAACTGACTGGTAGCCGCAGAAGAAAAACAAACGGGCGGACCCTGATTTCGTCAGCAGATGTTGCCCGCTCACGAAAGCATCCGTCCGGTGGAAGTCAATGTCGACGGTCGAAAACTTGGCCACTACACGCGAATATAATGGGGCGGCTCGGCGACCCCTTTAAACCTGCCATGTAAACACATTAGCACCTTCAGATGACTGCGGGGTGAGTGGGGCCGGGGGGGGGGGGGGATGCGGCTCCCGAACAAAAAAAAAAATAGGTTATACAATATATTACTGCTAGCAGATGGGGCATTTTATGCTGCTGGACGTCAACAACAGAAGAGACAACAGTACAACTATTTAGTTTTTTTTCTTTAAATATTTGGTTAGCAGGTTTAGCTGGAATGAAGTAACAACTCATGCCGCTTAGAGAGAGAGAGAGAGAGATGAAGAGGGAAGGAGAGAGAGAGAGATGAAGAGGGAAGGAGAGAGAGATGAAGAGGGAGGAAAGAGAGATGAAGAGGGAAGGAGAGGAGAGATGAAGAGGGAAGGAGAGAGAGATGAAGAGGGAAGGAGAGAGAGATGAAGAGGGAGAGAGAGAGAGATGAAGAGGAGAGAGAGAGATAAGAGGAAAGGAGAGAGAGAGATCTGAAGAGGGAAGAGAGAGAGAGAGGATGAGAGAGAGAGAGCAGAGAGAGAGACAGATTAACTGAGAGAACTGAAGAACTAAGGAACACTTCTTTAGAGCTAGACTCGTTGATCCCCAAGGACAAGACTCACACCTGAACCGTGACCGAGAGAGGCCGTGTGCTCTAGTGTCACTCTCTCCTGGCTTTACTAAGGCCCTGAAGAACGAACACTTCTTTCAACTTCGGCAAATCGTTTTACTCCCCCTCCCCTCATCCATTAACAAACACACGCGAAGAACGTGACGGATAAACCAATAAGCTCTGTGCAATCAGTCGGGCTTGACCGTGATGGCTTTTACACGTGTCTCTCTCTCTCTCTCTGCATGTGTGCAATCACATAACACGGTAGCTCCTGGTGGCAGCAGACCAGTAACAAGCGAGTTGAAAAGAGACGTCACTTTTATCACCTTCGGCATTTTAAGGCGATAAACAGTAACAGTGAGCCACAGATCGAGTTGAGGCAGAGAAGACAGCGGAAACAACACTACACCAGATGGACTTCCAGGTGGTTTGCCTAACCAGCACGAATACACACACACACACACTTGAGATGTTCTTGCGCTGTGTTTCCCAACTACTTTCCCATAATGTTTCAGACACCAGAATGACCTACCCTAATCGAAGAATCCAAATGATCCAAATGCTTTCCGGTCAATTCCCGCTTGCAGCAGAATTCTTACCACGGAAATCTTACCTTCCGTTCGCTTCGGAAACTCTCGCCACGCAGAAGTTCAACAGCAGAACGTGGCCATTGCCTCCGTGTCGCCAGATAATGGCTCTCTTGTCCGTCCAAGGATCGTCAGATATTTACAAGGAAACGTGTTGCGGGGAAAAAAAATAATAATCGTATTATGCGCTGTTAATAAACAGATTCTGAATAAGCGCCTAAAAGAACTCCGGCAGTTCGGAAAGAAAATCAGGCATTACCGTAGCAGTAAGGTTGATTTTCGGTACCCATCTTTGCCCCAGCAAAAGGGGCGGCTCTGTCCTCCCTACCCTTTATCAGATAGCGGAAAGCATGCGAACTTTCGCTCGGCAATCAACTGGTCTCCGGCCGACGGAAACCGAAGTTTAATCCTGACAGCGAGATCGGGTTTTAGAGTCTGCGCCGGGGTTAGATGGTTCGGCCCCGCCCCACCCCGGAAACACTTTCTCGGGAGCTGGCTGTCCGGTCGACACTCACCATCTTCAAAGCGGAATCCAGGGTGGCCGAGCCGAGCCGTCATCGGTGTGATCCCGACTGAACGTGGTTAACACCTACTCGCAGAACCAGCTCGCGTTGACCCCAGAGTGAAATGTCAATACGGTTTAATAAACATTTTTTGTTGTTGTTGTTGTTGTTGCGGTTTTGTCGAGCACTTGGCTGCTTGCGAGCGTGTTTCCGTTAGCTTTGGAACAGACTCGCTCTCTCGCCGCAAGGCCATTCCAAGTCAGACGTAACCAGAGCCGAACAACAGACCAATTCCCCCCCCCCCCCACGACTTCGTCTGATTAAAATCCATCATCTGTTTACACAGAATTTTGTCTACAGTCTTTGCTGTCGTCTTTAATTCCTAAGAGTTCCGAAGATAGTTTAGGCGCAAAGCTGTTGCTTATTCAAAGGCTATTGGCCGAATGGACCCATTAAAAAAGGTAAGAGATCTTCGTCAAACGGTAGGAAAACTCCAAGGATGGAAACTTATCGACGATGACGTTGGTTACAGGTGGATAATTAAGTTCGGGACGCGCCATCTCGAAAATAGTAAACCAATCCGCGTGGCAAAGATCTTGCCTTTTGGCCATTATCCTGAAGACTTTCGATTACCCAGGACAGAACTTAACCCTGATGGGGGGGGGAGCATGTCCGTCGAAAGCTGATTCAGTCGCCATGCGAAATCAAGTTTCCAATGGAAATCCGACCATCCTTCTGACAGCCGAAGCAGTTTGCAGTTAGGTATTTAAAGGAGACGAGAGAAAGTATGGAAAAGCTTAGAAATCAGAAGAACAAAATACTCTTTAGATGCCGTCGTGGCAAAATGGTTATTTTATCCTCTTTTTTTGTTTTTATCAAAGTAACTACTTCCTTTATCGGATTTCCCTGTTCGGGGGATGGGTGGTGGTGTGGGAGTACGAATGAGTGGCTCTCGGACGTTGACACACCTGAATAGTGGCCAGCCGGGGTTAACGTTAACGTTATCGGACAGCGTAAAATCAATTAATTTCCTGTACATTAAAAAAAAAAGAAGAAACGAAATTAGTAAACTAATTCTTCTTCCGAATACTGGCTGCAAACAGAGAGAGAGAGGAGAGGGAGGGAGGGAGAGAGAGAGGGAGATGGAGAGAGATGAAGAGAGAGAGGGAGATGGAGAGAGAGAGAGAGAGGAAGAGAGGGAGATGGAGAGAGAGGGAGGGAGAGAGAGCAACTTTATTATATTAGTATATATTTCTTATTTTCGCGGGTGAAAGGGGTCACTTCCGAAATCACGGACCTAGGGGGGGGGCTGGGATATAGAGCCGAGCTACCATCATCCGAGAAGAGAACGGAACGGGGAGGTAAAGAAGTCGGTTAGGTTAGGATCTACGGTCTTCGCACGCACATGTCTTCGTTTATTCTATAGACAGAGGTGGGGAGGTCATCTGTTGGTCTAAAAATACACCCCAAAAAGAGAGGGAAACACCAGAAAGGGCATTCATTCGATCTGCGACAGTGCCCTGCCGCAATTGTTACCACTCCAGGATCAGCGCAAAATTCGCATAACTAAGTAGATAAACACGGGAAACAACTAAACCTCTTGTGCTTCAGTCTTTTAGATCAGAACCTACCGACACGCTAATTAACTTTAGTGAAGGGAAGACTGAATATGAACGAGGGCGAAGAACATGAAAGTAGATAATTAATTTCTAAAAAAAAATCACGAGAGAGAGATGAAGAGAGAGAGATTAAGAGACACAAAAAGAGAGAGAGATGAAGAGAGAAAGAGAGAGATGAAGAGACGCAGAAAGAGAGAGATGAAGAGACGCAGAAAGAGAGAGAGATGAAGAGACACAGAAAGAGAGAGAGATGAAGAGACACAGAAAGAGAGAGATGAAGAGACGCAGAAAGAGAGAGAGAGGTCACCCTTGTAGCAGAGAAGACTAATTACTCTCAATGTGATCACCTGCCCCTTTTTACCTGGCTAAGGTAAGCTGTTCCATAGGTGTTCGTGTACAACAACGGGGGAGAGAAAAGTTGCGCAGAATAAACTCACGCTAGCAAGACAGGGAAATAATATAGTTTATTTAAATAGAAAATAAATAACGACAGATAAATGATGGGAAATTGCGAATTCTGCCGTCGTCGTTGGACATATTTTTTGTTATCGCTGTTAGTCATTAAGACATTTCAAAACTTAATCACTGAAAATATTAATTTCCATGTTGGTTATATTTACTTGGATGGCGTCTAATTGGTTTTCTGTTGTTTTTCTTCACGAATGCAGCAGAGAGAGAGAGAAGAAATAAAGGGTCTACCAAACAGAGGCTACAGAAACCGATGCTGCCTTTACGTCGATAAAAGCTTTTAAATTTATTTGGCACGGAGAAACAGAGTAGCATTTTCTGAATTGTGGGTTCGGCGATGAAAAACCGCCCCACACGAAGGGAACAAGAAGAGACTTACTTACCTGGTCCAGGCAAATCGCTCGGCATCTCGCGATCTTCACGTCCTTTTCATTTATCGCCTCCGCTCGCCGCTCCTTAATCCGACAGAGGAAGATGAATATAAGGAAACTTCCGTGTCTTAGCATCGATCTGCGAGGGTAACTCGACCACATCGGGACAGCCTGTCAGTTACCCGGGGCAACGTGTCGCCGTCACACCTGGATAATCCACAAGTCACTTGTTTGCTCGAGTACAGCAGTACTACGGCAGCAGGGGTGATGGCCAGAATCTCCAGTAATGAAACACATCAATGATAATAATAATAATAATAATAATGGTAGTAGTAATGAGGATGATGAACAATGAGAGTTACATTTAAAAAGAGGAATGGAAGTATAGCGGAACGACTTTCCCTCTTGTTTCCCACCTTTTCGACAGGTCTGTTGTAAAGCGAAGATGTTTGATGGACGGCTGTCCCACAACGGTACGCGTGTGCTCAGTGACGTAATACTTGGGAAGCTTTGGTTGTAGACTAGCACCGAGGTAAACTTCCCCGCCTTTTCTCGCATGCAACCGGTGCCCCTCCTCCCTCACACATAGATAGATAGATAGATAGGCACAGTTATTAGGTTGTCATAGACACGCTACAGGTCCGGAACACACGCTGGCTTCTTGCCATCTTCTCTCTCGCTCTCTCTCTCTCTTCCTCTCTCTCTCTCTCTCTCGTTCTCTCTATCCTCCTGTTACATTTATATCGAAGATGGAAAGAAGATACACAAGGAAAACACTAGAAACCGATGTATCCGCGTCGATGTAGATTTCAAAAGTCCCGACGGTGGATGGTTGGTTTGCTGCTGACTGCTTCGACTTTCGCTTTCTACATCCAAGCAACTTTTCTCTCTTTCAGCCTCTCGCCGTATCGGCTGCCTTGCTACAGTGCCGTGCGCGCGCGCGCGCGCTGGTCAGAAGAACCCAGTCCAGTCGTCTCGGGGTGGTGGGGGTGTGTGTGTGTGGTGGAAACAGAAGGCAGGGCCGTCGTCTTCGCTGCTCGAGGAACTCGGTGCCGACTGCGCTACGTCGGAGAAATAAATTCCTCTTTGTCAGTACGTTGGGACACTATATTGGCTGTGTTGTGTATGTGAAAGCATCTATGTATATATACGTTATATTCCTCGGTATTTTCCAGGTCGTATCAGCCGACTGCAGACTCCAATAACTTTCGGGCTGCTGCTGCTTGCTGATTCCTCCTCCTCCTCCTCTCTCTCTCTCTCTCTGTGTGTATGAATGTGTTTCTTCGAGATGCTCGGTTAATTCTGACTGCGCGAGCGGCGACTATCGCGAGGAAGGGAGAGGTATGCAAATCTCCAAAACATGTTGCTGGGGGCTCGCGTAACTTGACCCCGCGGAAGAGGAAGATGCGCTACGTTCGCGCTTACAGCTGCCGCCGCCGGCTCGGAGAATCGCGATTGCCTTCCTCTCTCTCCCTCCCTCCCAACTGGTTCTAGGCGGTCCGCCACCCAGACGGAGGACAACGCGGATGGGTTTCGCATCTCCGCCGAAAACAGTCCAATTCGGACTGCGGCGGAGTCCCGGCCCCGGCCCTCGCTTCAGCGGGTGGGGGAGAGAGATGCAGATTTACTGATAATAGAGCTACCAGGTTAGACAGCCGATGACAGATTAGAAACAGACACGAATCGGACAAGTGCGAGTCGTGTAGCCACTTAGTTGGTGGGGGGGGGAACCTGCGCTATTTCTACCTACACTAAAGTAAAAAATTATTATTATTATTATTATTATTATTATTATTATATGATGGAAAAGGGAGATAGAACCAGTAAAATGTAAAACGTGTTGTGCTACGGTCATAGGGGGCGCCAGTCATCCGCCCACCCCTAACACCGTCCATCCAGGTGCGGACCATTGAGCGACCGGGAAAAGATGGACGCCTCGGTAGGTGCCGCCCCCTCGCGGGGTCCTCCGATCTTTCTGAAAGTTAAAGCAAAACTAAGCCCCGCCGAACGTGGGGAATTTTGACTTTCTAACAACAACAAAAAAATAACCAGTTTTTTTTTTTTTTTCTTTTTACTTATTATCCCTGGCCATTCTGGTAGATCAGCCTGGATGCTGTCAAATAATAAACCACTGTCGGTGGAATCAGCGTAGAATTTCTCACCTGGGACGGCTCGGATTAGGGAGGGTGTTCAGATACGGCATTGGAAACATTTCCTTCAGATAAAGGCTCACGTTGTGCAGCTGCTTGTTTCTGCTTTTGTCTGAAGCGACTCGAAAATCGACAAACAAGCAGCTAACTTAGTGTGGCGTGTGACAGTCGGGCAAAGTAGTCCGATCTTGAGTAAGGGCGTCTGGCCCTTTAAATGCTGTGGGAGGGGGTTGCTGGAGTTACTTTTTCCTTGCCAAGCAGGCAGACACAAAAAGGTGGGAGACAGGTCAGTGGATGGTACCGAATCTCCACGCACAACCATCTTTTCTTACTAAAGAGCTTGACCGTCTAAATGGAGGTGTGTCTGTGTGTGTGGGGTGTGTGTGTGTGTTGTGTGCTGCGTGTGTGATGTGTGTCTGTGTGTGTGTGTGTGATGTGTGTCTGTGTGTGTGTGTGTTGCGTGCGTGTGTGATGTGTGATACGTGTGTGTGTGTGATGTGTGTTGTGTGTGTGTGATGTGTTTCTGATGTGTGATGTGTGTGTGTGTGTGTGTGTTGGTGTGTGATGTGTGTCTGTGTGTGATGTGTGATGTGTTTCTGTATGTGTGATGTCTGTGTGTGCGTGTGTGATGTGTGATGTCTGTGTGTGATGTGTGTGTGATGTGTTTGTGTGTGTGTGATGTGTGATGTGTTTCTGTATGTGTGATGTGTTTCAAACGTAAATTTCAGGAATATTCCGCTGCCAGAACAAAACGAAGGAATGTCTACTTTAACTATACAAAGACGATACTTTTTTTCGCCTAAAGTTTGTTTAATTCTCTGGGGAATAGTCGGCGGTGACAGGAGTGAGATCGGCTGTATTTACCCGACAGATGGCGCAACCGTGTATTTCAGTATTCCGCTGGTTCTATACTTCCTCGAATCTACTGTCTTTTTTTTTAAAAATAGACAAAAACACACTTAGAGTTCGCATTCGTAGTGGAAACTACGCCGAGTAGTTTGCATGCAACTTCAGGTTCTCTCTCCTGCACCAGGGTCCATCCATCTTTGTTGCGCACACAACAGATGGATGAGACCCGCTGGAGTTTGGCTTAGCCAGACTAACTCCGAGCAGATTATCGATTAACGGAAAGCCGATCTTTTCTCTCAGTGTTATTTATATTTATTTGTCATCTTGTCTTTGTGTTGTTGTTGTTGTTTTTTTTGTTTTTTTTTAGAGCAGGTAAAAGTGTTGGAAGCAAGCAACCGTCGCCAGAAGACACTTAACCCTTCCCCACGCGTTAAGGCCGCACGCGCACAGACAGAATGTACGAGTGAGGCTGTTCACTGCACGATTAATAGCGAGTTATGAAGATGACCCGTAAAAAAAAACAAAACGTTCGTTCCGTTCAGAACCGATTGCTGCAGATCCTTGGGACCCGTATCTAGCCAAAATCGCACGGAATTAGGCTACACCCTGCTAGTCTGCACGATAGACGTCCAGTATTTCGCACAGGCCTAACAAGAGTACGCTGTAGGAGGAGGAGGGGGATGGGCTGGAACTCGTTTACGCCAGATTTTAGCGGACTGAAATCAGGTGATTTGTTATTGACAAGTTATACGTTCTCTTCTAGCGTTATTCGTTTATGCGTTTTGGTCGTGCAAGGATTGCCATAAACGACACCCAAGATGGAAGTATCCTACGTCTCCCATTGCCTGTTTATTCCTCCTACAGCATCCCTGTGTCGTTGAGATCGTGCGGATTTGAAAGGAGCCGGATACGATTGTACTAAGAACAGCTGACACTTCTGAAAATGTTCTGGTATTAGAGATTCTAGAGAAGAGCTTAGAGTGGCGGTCAAACGGTCTTATGTCTCGTTTACCGACTCCAAGATTTTAGCCTGTTTTCCGTGTCCCCCTCAGCTTAGGTTGTACAGTAATTGTTCGAAATGTCATTGTTATTTAGAATCGGATCATTTCTTGGTGTGACATCACGTTTAAGTTGGTGACAACGGCCTGATCCAAGACTTTTCTCACAACTTCTGCGGATACTGAGAGGTTTGTCTTGGTCATTTCGGCCTTAGATGTCCATATCAAGACGCCCCTCCTTTCGAGGTTTGGCGGCTACGGTCGAAAAGAGCACGTGGAAGGGAGGAGGAGGAGGAGGGGGGGTGATCGAAACGATGGATGCGTCATCGGCGGAATTCAGACGCCAAGCAGTGAATGGATGATCTGCTTTACCACCCGCACCACTGCTCCTGACCATCGCCCAGAGAATGCTGCGTGGCATCGGTCTCTGAAGAGCACGAACGACCGATTTACAAGAGGCCTACGAAGGTCGACAGCCGACGCCACCCGACCCTGTACCGGATCTGTTGAAGGCACTGAGCGCCATCTCAGCGGTACTGATGCCGTGATGGCTGAAGGCGACTGTCGGCAGCTATTGCTAATTTAGCGGTCAACGGCCCCCTCCACCCCATCCCGTTCTGTGGGCGCTGCGATAGCGGCAGGACGTCCAGGACGCTGAAGTGCAGTGGTCAGACTCTCGGAACGGATTAATCCGACACGCAACGGGCCGGCAACGCGGACGCGAGGACTGGTTGGCTCAATTGCCCGCCGCATAAACAGGTAAAATGTCCTTTTGTCGTTGAACCTTTTAGAAAACCGGTTCCGAATTACCCGGTCTCAAAAGTATGCAGCCCCCAAGGAACTTCGGCGGCACCAAGTTTTTCGTCGCCGAACCGTCTGTCGCGTGAACGAGTTCTAACCATTTTGAGTGCCCGACGTAAGTCCGCGCCTCACCCCGGTTAACCCCTTTCTGTCGGGTTCGCTCGGCCACGAGACATACAAACGTTTGTCCAGATTCCTATGCACTCAAATGTATTCACTTTTAATAGTTTACATCTCGGCCACTCGATCTTTCTTTTTCACACACTCACACACACACTCCACACACGCACTCTCACACACTCTCACACACACACCCTCTCACACACTCTCTCACACACTCGCCACACACACTCCACACTCAGTCACACACGCACTCACACACGCACTCTCACACACACGCACACCCTCTCACACACACGCACACCCTCTCACACACTCACACACACTCTCTCACACACACGCACACTCACACACACGCACTCACACTCACACACTGACAGACACCCTCTCACACACTCACACACCCTCTCACACACACGCACTCACACACTCACATACACACTCTCACACACTGACACACCCTCTCACACACTCACATACACACACTCACACACCCTCTCACACACTCTCTCACACACTCACACACACACACACACTCTCTCACACACACACGCACTCTCACACACACACACACACTCACAACAATTGCTGCTCCCCCTCCCTCTCGTCTACCGTGATTCCTTTCTTTGCCCGTTGTTGTCTCCGCCCGTTGGATTCTTGTCCGTTCCTCGACGGTGCCCACTAGACGGGGGGGGGCGGGGCCCCGGTGGTCTCGGCGCTGCTCTCGTGGCCGTCGTCGCCCCAACAACCGACCGACCCAGGCGCGAGATTAAATTCCAAAACGATCGACTCTGCGCAATTTCAATTCTAAAAATTGCCCAAGCAGATGATTAATGATGCAGGAGAGAGACGCGTAGTTAGAAAGAGAGAGAGAGAAAAAACCATACAGCCGCCGTCTCTGTGCATACGAAAGTACGGTAATCGCGGCTTCGGCTGGAGATCTATTGATCTCCTTGACGGCGCTGTACAGGTAGAAATGCCGACCGTGGAAGTCTCACCTGGCCGGGCGTCAGGTGTAGAGAAGTGAATAAAGAGGGAAAACGGACCGGTGTAGGATAGAAAGAGAACAGACAGACGGAAGGCGACAGAGCGATTTTCAACTGAAGTAACAGCAGATTTGTTGTTGTTGATACTTCGCTTCTTAAGTCACGTGGCCGGCCGACGGTAGGAATTAAGTTAGGGCTGGAAACTGTTTAAACTAAAGGATGCAGTGGAGGATTTGTCGGCGTGAACAGTCGCCCCCCCCCCTAACCCCGCGGAGCTCGTCAGGGACTAGAAACAGGCGGTTATAACAGGAAACTCTTTGAAGGGATTACAGAAGCGGCTTTGAGTGCGAGAGTATGAAAGGACTCGTCGGGGACGTACATCTCTATGACGTCCGTTGTTAATACGGGGCCGTGGAAGAAATCCTCCAACTGAATTAGGGGAGAGGGGCAGGAAAGGTGGTTCAAAAAGGGAGATAATAGCCGTAAAAAAAAAAAAAAATACTGCCGTTTGCGAACTTGTCGAATTTTTCCAATGGATAATCCGAGGCATTATCGCATAAGAGGATACCATTAAAGGCCCTGGGTTTTGGTAGCAGAAACGGGCAGTAGCCCCCCCCCCTTCCCATATAAAGGGGTCTCGACGGATCGGAACGGGAAAGATAACGGCCGCGATAAGGCGTCGTTGATTACGGCAACGCCATCAGTGACATCACGTGAATCACACGTCTGGTCTGTGCGAATTAAAGGTGCTACACCCAAAAAAGGGGGGGGGGGGCTAATTAACAGCTCGTGACGTCATAGCGACGCGTCTGACGTGGCCATGCCGTCTGTCTCCGTGTCACGGACCAGATGTCACTCCATGTTTTCGTGATAATGTACCCGATATCACGTAATCGCGATGGATTATTTCTAAACCAACTGTTGTGATCCGGCGGCCGGGGTGGGGTTAAACCGACGGCCTGTGTTCGCCTGCTATTGATTTTATTTTAATTCGATTATTTTATGTCAACCCCGCTTTTACGACCTGTATGACCCCCCCCTCCACTTTAAATGGCAGTTTGGATGTTTTCAGTATCTGGAGACATCTCCCATTAACCCTCCCCCCACCTCTCCGGTTCAAGACGTCTTGTCGACAGCTTTTTAATAACCCGTCAATTACCCGCCTCATCAACCCAAGCGCTACAGCATCTATTCGCCCCGCCCACTAGACACGTAAAGTAAATAGCCGGGCGGGAGAGGAGATTCGGCTAACGAGCTGTCGTCCCCTCGGCGGAATCCACAGCCACGTTAGTGAACCCAAGACACACTTCCCAGGTAGTCTCCATGAGGTACGCGCGGATTCCCGTCGAGGTGCCCAAGCCCCGCCCACCCACCCCCCCCCGGTCCGTGATTTTGCGGAATTTCGTTAAAGTTTTTTTTTCAAGTTTACTTTTGGCACCGGCAGCTCAGACAGTCGTTCACCGTGGTTCATACGGTGCTAAGCAATTTCTGTTTCCTGTTTGGGTATGTCCGGTCAGGTTGTATTGGATCCGAGGGATAAGGCACATCCTACAGCTTTTCCGATAGAGGAAGTAGGATTCATAGATGACTTACCTTCCTGAAAACCGCGCACCCCGACAAGCCTAATAGCGCTGCGGATGTCGTATGTGTGTAAAACCACTTCGTGTTCCCTCCTTTCCTGTTACATATGAAATAAATCTTTAGTGAGCAGTCCCCTAATCCCTACCAGCAGAAGTAGAGATAAAAGAAGGAAGACAAAGTATTCCAAACTTCTAACAGAAAGTGAAGTAGAATTCGCGAAAGATTTCAAAGGGATAAACCTTACAGCCATAAGTTCTCTTAAATTTGGTAAATAAAGGTGTTATTACTGTTTTTTTTTTTAATTTTTAACCGAAGTTTTATCTACAAAGGCCTTGATTTTTTGTACGTATTCCAAAGATGTTAAGAACATCTTTTATTTAAAAATTTTCAATTCTGTCTTTAGAGAAAACCTGTAGTTTGTAATACGCTTTACTCTATCCAGCTTTCGTTGGCAATTAATCGGGTTAGTACATCTTGGAAAAAGACCGAGTAAACTACTCCAAATAACTAATAAAAATGCACTAATACCTTACCAAGTAACCAACTAACCTGCGGTCTCCACAAAAGAAAACGAGGAATCTTCAACATAAGTTTGGCCACCTCATTTACTTCCAAACGGCTACAGGGTTCTTCAAGCTCCTGCTTGGTTCTTCGCCAAGACACTGAACTTCGTTATTTTGCAGTAGCAACTTTCTGTAGTTACACTGCCGGTCATAATGGTGCGCAGCACCTAGTAAAATGCAATCCAGCTCTGCACCAGTTTCTTTGAGAACTTCGGTCACAGAAGACTGTCTCTGAGTATCCAAATATCTGCCTGTATGTTTGAAGAATCAGCTATTTTGCTTTTGAACTCTACGATTATAGTCGCTAGAGTTTTACATTTCACCATCAACAAACGTCACCACTACCAAAACCTAATAATAATAAATAATAATAATAATAATAATAATAATAATAATAATAATAATAATAATTGTTTCAACTCCAAATGTACCTGTCATTATGGATATAAAGGAGATGGTGTCCACAGATGCAAGTGTGAGTGGCCATTTTTAGAAAAATCAAAAATTAATACATCTTCTATATCGTTTTTTAAACTAAACATTTCGGGCAATATTGAATATCATTATTATATATTATTATTATTATTATTATTATTATATATTATTATTATTATTATTATTATTATCGTTGTCGTCGTCATCCCGATTTCTAAAAATCTCCAATAAGCAGAAGATTCGGGTCCAGACAGCTAAGCTCACGGGGAAAATTGTTGCGGTTTTGGGTGGGGTGGCTTGAACTAAATCTAGCTTCGGTCTTTAAGACGAAGAACCAACTGGAGTAATAGTCTTCTGATTAGTAATGAGCAGAACCACATTAAAAGACGGTGGTGCGGCCTCGGCCTCTTGAGAGCTAAATCTAACTCCAGCACACTCTGTATTATATGATATAATTACGGGTGTACACTTGGCAGCCCAGGCATATCTGACGAAGCGAAAATGCCACACGCCTGGCTGTTACGGAGAAGTGTCTAAAACGCAAACATTAAGCGAATCTAATTAGTAGTCAAAGTGTGTTGGGAAATGGGAGGTAGGAACACTTCTGCCGCACGTCACCCACAGCCTACCAGAAATGTCTCTCGCCTCGGTAGCTGTAGTGCGATCTCTTCAAACCAGGTATCCCGCAGAGGATCTTTGTTGGTAAGATGTGCTGGCCTTGGGGTGGTAAGAGGCTGGCAATTAGCTGTGTCGACTCTCCCGCCGGCCAGATCTTAGGACGGGTTGAAACCTTTCCGGCAGATCCCCGCCATCTGGCGGCAGCCCGTCGCACCTCTCGCCCTGCTCCTTTGCTCTGCCCGGCGGGCGCCCGATAAATCTGACGAGGAGTTATAATAATATTATTAATAAAATAAAGCAAAGTTCTTGAAGTTCTTGGGTTTTAACGAAGGCTCTAATATCAAAGCCGGAGATTGTGAGATCCTTCAGCTGTTACAAATAAATAAGTAAAATAAAGAAAAATGGAGGAAGTAGTTAATCGACTTATGGCCGCGACCGTAGCCAGAAAATCACGTATGACGTTAGTTCCTCCGAGAATACCGATAGTAGGCGCCTTAAGTTAACCATATATGTAAATAAAATCACGTATGACGTTAGTTCCTCCGAGAATACCGATAGTAGGCGCCTTAAGTTAACCATATATAAATTAAATCACGTATGACGTTAGTTCCTCCGAGAATACCGATAGTAGGCGCCTTAAGTTAACCATATATGTAAATAAAATCACGTATGACGTTAGTTCCTCCGAGAATACCGATAGTAGGCGCCTTAAGTTAACCATATATGTAAATAAAATCACGTATGACGTTAGTTCCTCCGAGAATACCGATAGTAGGCGCCTTAAGTTAACCATATATGTAAATAAAATCACGTATGACGTTAGTTCCTCCGAGAATACCGATAGTAGGCGCCTTAAGTTAACCATATGTGTAAATAAAATCACGTATGACGTTAGTTCCTCCGAGAATACCGATAGTAGGCGCCTTAAGTTAACCACATATGTAAATTAACCTAACGATCTATGACTAAATCACCAGCACTGATTTTCCATATTAATTTGGGCACTCCCATCAATAAATGTTTCTGACCGAAGGTTACTTATTTAAGGTGTGATTATATATATATTAGAGGAGGTCTGAGTGAGCAGGTAGCCGGCAATATCATCATGTCCAAAATAAGAGGCAGATCTTGGAAATTTTTTTCCATTTACTCTGATCTTGTTATAGGCCGTTCAGAATCAGTAAAGACAGATTTCCAAAGATCTCGGCATTTCCCTACAGTGATACTACAAGCAGAACAGCGGGCTGCCATCACTCGGCAACTTCCGCATTCACCGTCAAGATTCCCTCGCTGACAAAAACGAGCCAAAGTCCGGTCCATGGACTCGGATACTGATCGGGTGTAGCGGGTGAGAGGGCCCCCCCCTTATGTCCAACAGAAAAGCCTGTTCAGAGAACACGTGTCTGATGAGGCCTTGTTTCAGCAATTTCACGTCTGTGAACTTAACGAAGACTTCCGACCCAGTCAAGCGTAGAGGCGGAAGTGTCGTGGACGGCGCGGGCTACGGTCTGGCACGGTGTTCGTCGGATGATGGCTCCATTCTGCCTGTCACGCTGTCGTTTTAAAGACACATGAAGCACGAGGCGCACGCACCGAGATCTGATATCCTTCACGAGGATGGTGCCGCATGCGACAACTCCGTGTGACCACAGTCTGAGAGAGGAATCGCCCCGAGTACCCTAGCATAAACCCGATCAAGCACTCGCCAGAGTATCTGGATCGTCTGTTGAGCGCAGCCCATCCCACATCCCTCGGATACCGTGTAACCACAGACAGCTCCTCCCCGGTTAAGTCTCGTTGATTTGATGCCGGGAGTGGTAGAAGCCCTTCCTGCTGAAAAGGTGGATTCTCAGTCAAGTGATAATATAAAGAAACTCACTCTATTACATATTCACCCTAATTGCTCTCCCGATGCAAGTAGTAAATCTCAATGGGCACTTGGTAAGTTGGGCTGCGCTGGAAGATCTACCCATAGCCAAAACGTCGTGAATGACTCGGCACCACGAGATTGGCCAACCGCATTAAACGACCGAGGAACGGCTTCGGTTTTCTAGTCCTAAAAAATTCGGCGTATTGTCTTTAACGTTAACTAGCGTATTTATTTAAAGTTTGCATGATCGTAACTACAGATAAAATTACGTTAGACGATTTATGGCTTCTGGTTTTACAAAATTGTCAAAAAAACAAAAAAAAATTGAAATATAAAGGACGAAGGTGTAGTTAACAGGGTTTCCAATAAGGACTGTTAGCGTTAGTTTTACTCTGTTACGCAAAGATACCACGTGCTATCCGTTTTCGTCGGTTGTAATCTACAGGATAACTGCTTCAGAAGAGACAGGAACAGATGCAGAAAGTAGGGGAAAAACTATCCTTTGTAGGGAAAAAGAAAGGAAAAGCTGACGTCGAACAAAGGAAGTCCTATCATTGTTTGGAAAATGTCAAGAGCCTCCTTCTTCCTTGGGATGGATTAAACCCATCTTCCAGCGTTGCTGATTTCCACGTAAGACAGTACTGATATATTACCGTTTCTTTGTTGTTGTTGTTGTTGTTTTGTCTTGCTATACGATGCGGGTTCTGTTATTTTTCTTTTGAGTTTTCGAATTACGCATTTAAAAAGAACCCGGTGGCCACACCCAGCCCCAAGAGAGGGGAAACCACACACAGAGAGAGAGAGAGAGAGAGAGCACCGACGAAATATTGTTAGGTTAGACAGAGTTTGTACTCATCAATAACTCTCCTGTCTCAAATAAGTAAAAGGAAAAGTGAAGGATTTCCTTTACCTTCTCAGAACACAAAGACATCGTTAAGGTGGCTTGGATATTTCTTATAACGCTTTTTTTTTTTTTTTTTGGAAAAGAAAAACTTTTGGATTGTAAATGATTAATGAACTTGGGAAATCGAGAAATAACTAAGACAAGCGAGCTATAATTCATTTATACACGGGTAACGTAGCTCGCCGCTTAGAGGACAGGGTACCTGCGTGTATCATCTCTCGCTTCACCGTGTATCTGACGACCGGGCATACTTACAACCCTCTTCGTATGTATTTAGTACCTATTTTGCACCGCCAGGAGTGGAAACATCATTCTTGGACCTGCAGGTTGCGGCGCGGAGAGTCGATTTATAAACTTCCATTAGTACGTAAACAGCTGGTACACAACTCTGACGAACATGTTTGATAAAAAATAAAAAAAACGAATTCCCGGTTATTGCCTGTCATTTTTTTTTAAAATATAAATTCCTCTACCTTTCGGACGGGGACACCTTTAATGGAACTTCCTGAAACATAATTCCGCAGTGTGTAATATCGGTACACGGATGACGCCGGCTCTGACATGTAGCATCAAACAGAAGAGTTTCATCTGTCCATTGCACTGCCATTCATTGAACCAGCCCCTTAGCTTTGTTATCTGGTTCAACTAATGTTTCTCCTCTCTCTCCCTCCCTCCCCCCCTGGGAGGGCGGTAGCACGATGGTGATTTTTTGATATCCAAAACGGCGTCTAACAGCAGTAAGGAATTCTAGCCAATCTCTCGATCTATCAAGGATAGCCGGAGTACTGCTGAGAGCTGTTCTCTTCTCAAGCTTGTCACCACTAAATTATAGCGATCTTCTAATCTAAAAGCTAATTTCTAGCATCTACTCTAGTTCATGGATAGCGCTGAAGGGTAGAATGGACACCGATTGGAGATAATCAGTCAAAGTTCTTCGAGAGGGAAAAGCATTAATTGGGTTTCTCGTGAATTGTTCCGATTCTCGTCCAGTTCTTTAGGACGTTTAAAATACAATTAACAAATACAAATTCGGCGGAACAGTTATTTAGGTAAACGCAACAATACATAGAAGCCTATAAATATCATTATCCAGGTATTGCTTCCATAGTTTTGGAGGAGACAGGATACGCGCCAAGATACTTTCGCCAAAGTCACGTTGCTGGTTTTTTTTATACAGAACCTCTGTCACCGGATTCTCTCTAATTGCCCTTTCAGCTGACTTTCCCCGTTGGTTTATCGTCTGAAACGCCCAAAAGCTGGGGCTCGTTTTTAACTTCCTTATTCTCGTTCGCGGGAAGCGTAGGGGAAATGTGTCGACGACACAACGGAAGCGGACATTCGATTGGGGAATCGAGGTGACTCCGTCAGCGGGAGGAAGCCCGTCCAAAACGTTGCATCTGGCGAGAATGGCCCCCCCCTCTCGTGTCCGGTGATGCTGAACTTTGGTTCATGCGAAAGAAAATAGAAGTATCGAAGCGAGGAAGATTAACTCTTCAGTCAGCCGGTGGAACTTTTCTCCGTTGTTGTGCCGTTCGACCCGCGTCCGTCCGCTATGGCTCAAGAGGTACCGATACATTCAAAGAGGGGAATTCCTCAACTGTTTCAAGATGTTTCCGAAGATGAGGCCAATACATAAATAAATAATGGGATCGGGCAGGTTGCGTGAATACTCAGTTAATAAACGATATCCCTGTCGCATAGATTGATATTCCGGCCGGATATGATATACCGAGAGTTATATCTAATTTGCTACAGAAGCAATGCAAATATCTGGTGAAGATAAACGATGTATTTTGTTTATTTCTCTGTCGTCGCGCCCGCCGATAAGTATCCGATGGAAGCCATTCGTCTGTATCAGAGAGAGAGACCCGTCTCCCAGGGTTACCGCTGACGTTTCCGCCATTAGAATATATCAGTGTATGCTATGGCGATACTGGCCAGCGAGCGAGCTGGACTTTTGCCACCATGTTTAATTACTCTCCCGTCTTTGGCAGGGAAGCTGACCAAAAACCTGGAAACAGACTGATAACTGGTACAGCTGGAGCTGCAGCCAGCTTTGCGAATATTCCTCCGACTAATTAATATATTAGTAAAAGAAGAAAAAAATCAATAAGCTTCATTGAGTAATTTTTTCTTTAAATCTTTTAATTATGCTAAGGAGCAAAAACATAAATCGGATATCTTGAATTTATTGATATGTGCAGCTGGAAGGTGTAGACGCGTAATCAGATTAAGTCTCTTGCAGGTGCTTTGAATTAATTTCTCCTGATACCGCCACCTTTCTTTATTTCGTTGAACCCATTTCATGTCGTTGCCTCGTTTCTCATGGCCGAACGACTGCCAGACACCCGCCATCTCCGTATATCCCATTTGCAGCCATTACGGCCTCGGCTAAACGAGATGCGCGCATGCGCGAGTGGTTCTGGGCAGTGTATAAGCATCCCGCTGTCTTCACGCATGACAAATGCAACAGGAACAAGTGTCATGAACACGTACGCTTTCTTATGCTAATTATTCACTGTTTCTTAAAACCGGTGCCGAATAAATATGTAACCACTCGCTGAATAGCGATATTTATATTCGTGTCCTAATAACGCTTCCAGAGTGGTAACTGTGTAGTATGACGACAATTAACAAGCATGGACGAACTTCAGCCTCTGCATTGTTCATGTATCGGTTGTCTCCCATCCCTCGACATCGATAAGTTCTAACCGAATCCAGGTTCTCTCTGGTTCACTCTTCGCATAATATTTTCCAGCAGTTATTCAACTGGGGTTAGATCTGAAAACCTTACAAACCTTTCCAGCATTTTAATCTTTTTTTCTGTAAAAAAAAGAGAGAGAGAGAGAGAGATATGACGTCAGTACAGAGAGAGAGTCTTTAAATTTTATAAGATCATTGTCCTGATGAGAAAAATACAAACATCCAAACAGATTCCTTACTGGTGGCCACAGAGCCACTTGCGTTATGTCCTTCTATACAAATCTGCCGACGATTTCCTCTGCCACTCGTAATGGACCAACTCCAATTTCTGAGTCCATGCAACTATAGAACAGACAGAGCCTTTTGATTAGCACTCTTGAAAGTGAGCATTACAAACTTCTCACCAAACTCTCTTCCGCTTCTCTCCTCCACAAATGTCATATCGTAGACGAAGCTGGTGCTTTTACTTCATTTATCCTACAAAAGTTTATATTCAAAACTTTAGGAGCTTTTCGTTCTTTCCCAAAACTGTTGACCTTTTTTTTTCTTTCTCTAGATTTTTCTTAGTGATGGATGACTTCTTTCTGGCTACTGTTCTACGAAACTCACTATTATGTAGCTTATTTCTTGCTGTCTGTGGACCAGTAACATCTTTTCCAAAGCTCTAACACATTAGGAATTATTTGCATCCATCTATTCAATCGAAATACACCTAATCTATTCACGCTAATATTTCGTAACAGTGAGAGAAGGCGGGCGAATACTCGCCCCGCTGTCGCGGAGGGTTAAAGCTTTCTTCAAATTACGGTATCCAGAAGCTTAGTAAACACCAGGCTGCAGGGTCGGGGACCAGTGCCTAAGCCACTTAAACAGACTAAAAATAGTGGCATCCACTGCAGGAATAACAGCATCGCCAACTTTGATGATGGTGGCGAGGAAGAAGTCGGAGCGCGGGTTCTTTATTTAGGTGCATTATCGCTAATTATCGACGGGGAGAGCCCGAGATGGCCGTCAGACTAAATAACGCAGCACTAATATTTTTAATTTGCAAAAGTTTAACCAAAAACAGAGATAGGATTATATTTGTGGGCGCACGTCGGCAGAACGTCCTCGTTAATGAGTTTTAGATCGTGAACCGACACATTCAGAAACTACATTCTCGTGCCAATAGTTAATGGATACCGCTGAATCTGTACGGTGTTAATGGTTAGGGCGATATTACCGTTCAGCTTTACTTTTCCGAAGAGCGTCTCTTATAAGCCTTGCAGACAAAGTTATATGTACTCACTGGTCAGACTTATGACTAAATAGTCGTTTTTGTAGTCTATTTTTACAGAGTTTATTGCTGACCTTTCGGTTGCTTACTTTCATCTTCCTCGATAGTTGTACTCTCGTGTCGCACGAGAACTTACCGTCGAGTAAGCCGATTGATTTATTCAATAGCTCTCTGGGGGTGCCTCCTGAAAGCTAGGAAACAACAACAACAACCTAAAATCAATTAAAGAAATGGCTGAACCGGCTATCTAAGACGCTTTCCTTAAGTACCGGATGAACTTCTCTTCTGTTCTCCCTATCCCTTTACTTATAGAGATTATTTATAGCGGCCATTGTAGAGGCAGGGGGGGTAACTCCGAAAATAGCCCAGGATCATGGAATCGACGAAAGACTCGATGGTGGTTAGCACTCATTAAACTGCGACTAGTACCGGCCCAAGATGGTTTTATCTCGAATATCTTCCGGCAGAGAACAAAGGTTCGAAGGAACCGCAGACAGGATGGAAGTATTCGGATTTCCAATTCAGACGGAGTATTAATAGGTCAATTTTTTTTTTAAAGCGGGCGTGTTGAAGGGCTGGCTCGGCACCCTTTCCCGACTATAAAAAGAAATAATGAAGCAACATCTAACGAAGATGTTAATGTCATCAGCTCGACAGGATGACCTAAGATCCCGCCAGGAGATTTACCTGTGATGACGTCACGATATTAACGACCGAAGATCAAGGTCTGCCGGTAATTCTGTGAGAACCTGTCACCGTGTGCAACGAAGTTTTTGATTATGAGCTGAGCTCGCTACCCGAAAGCGCTGTCTCCCTCTTCAACACTTTATTTTTAACTAAAATGCATCGTTATTCCGGCAAGAAAACATGGAGAGTCAAGATGGACCATGAAGCAGAGCGTAGAGACGATCGGTTGCGACGTATTCCACCTTAAGCATTTTTCTATCAACCGAGTAAATTACCCCTGCGTCTACGTCAGACACCCTCTTCGGTAAATTTTCAAGATAACGCCCTTTAACTAGCACCCAAACTTACACAAGAAGCTTTGGATGACTGACAATGATCGGACCTTTAGTCTTCAGTCTAGTTCGAGTGTGGTAAGATCTGGAGACTGTGGGGTCCAAGCCACGGTCTTAAGGAGTCTGATTATTTTTTCTGGAAAAGCTGCTGTGTGTTGATTCTTCGGATCAGTATCTTGTTGCAGCACAGCCGAATAAATAACGAAGCAATCCCATAATGCACCTTTCCGTCACTGTGTTCACTCTAAAGGTTAACGTAGCTTTCCACTGGCTTCTCCGGCTTTTATCTAGCTATCTAGGCAAATACTTCAAACCCGACCATATAGTACGTGGCACAATTACTCCAAGATGCAGTTATGTTGATGAAAACGTCGAACATCCTATTCTGGACACCACGCCTCAGCGAGATTCGGCCGACCCCCCCAACTTCTCTTAACCGTCTTTTTAACGGCAAAAGCCGAGATTCTGATTGTTCGCTATAAACTGTAGTCAGCAATTAAATGTCTTCCCATCAAGAAAAGGTTTGCTTTGGATTTTCCACCTTGTTTCCACGGTCCCTTACAGGTTATAGATGAACGATTGCGGATGAACCCTTACCGCAATTATCCAGGCTGTTTGTTTGGTGTTCGACTCCCTCGGCGGCCATATAACGCCAAATAGCCCCGATTTTGGTTAATCTCAGAACTTCGTGCAGGCCAAGGCATCTTTGTGAATGGCCCATCAGCCTCGTTACGTTCTGGATTGTGGCCTTTCACCATATTGGCCGTACGCTCGAGTTTACATTCACGTTGGAACACGAATCTTCGGCCGGCGGGCGTGATGAACTGGAACCGCCCGTACTTGTCGGCAGTCAGGGTACCTTCGGATTTATGCAAATCTCCAACACCGTTGGCTGATATGCGGTTCCACACTTGTACATATCCACTCCCCTGCTTCACTATAGCTGCTATACAACTCCCCCGGTCCCTGCTGTAGATTATCCTGCCTGTTTCAACTTTGTCGTTGGATCTCCTCTCCAAGCAAAGGCTTTCGGAAACCTACACATCCACGGAGACCACTCCGCGCCGATCTGTATCTCACCCGTTCTTGCAGCTACATCATTCGCGAGGTCTCCACCGGCTGGCCGTCGATCGCCTGGAGAACGTGGGCAGGGATGGCCACCGTCTCTTTTGGAGAGTTAGGACTCTCTTACTTGATCTCTGCTATCAACAGTGCCAGTTTCGAAAATGCTCCTCAGTATTGCATATAGCTCCTGAAACATTAAATGAGGCCGCCTAGAGTAGCCTTCACTAGCCAAGACTGATTTCTGTACGCTTGTAATGTGATATTTCCTCTCCCCAAAAGATATAATATCGATCACACTACAATAATATTACTGCATATACTTTTATAGGGCCTTTTGTAGGTGTCAATTTCTGATTGATTGCATAACAGGCAATCAGAGTGCAGTATATCAACACGTGACTATTTCCAAATTTACAGGTTTAAACGTAAATTGAAATTAGAGGATGATCTTAAGTCATTTATTCATGAGTAAACAAACGACCTCTCAAATAGACTATCCTAGTCGCTTGGTGAGAACGTAATTGCAGGTGATAATAACAGCCAGGGGCAAGAGGAGATGCGGAGCGCAGATGGTCGTGTAAGGAAGATGAGGTTCACTATAACTGAAGGACTTTGAAAGGGTTCCCGTAGTCAGGGAATACGGTGCTGGTGAGAAGTCATTGGAAATCTTCGCGGCACTGGATATTCTGCTGTCCAACGCCAACAAAGAAATGGAGATAAACCATGAAGCTCTGGACTCCAAAGTCAACAGGGCGGATATTTGTGCTATGAAGAGAAACGTTGAAACCAAAGCCCAGCGATCGTCTTGCGAATGGAGAAGAAACGTGTAAATTCGCCGGGTGGAACCGTCAGAGTTTGTCTCCACAGCATGATTAATACGACGGAAGAGTGGCGAGACGCGACTCACTCCCGATACCACCCAATGTCAGCCATCGGTCGCAATGAGCGACACAGATGGTCGTTTCCCCCCCCCCCCGATGAGTCGAGATTTTCACAGTCCTCAGACATTAGTCATGTGTGGGGGTGTGCCGCCATCAAGTTATTGCAGCCGTCTCCAAGCCGCACCAAAATATGGCGGTCTCTCCGTCATGGGGTAAGGCACAGTTTGAGCTGCTAAAGATCAACATCTGGTGATCAGCGAACAAATTGTAATTTCTGGTGCATGCCAGTCTTCGCCCGTCTCTCTCCTCCTCCCCCACCACCACCACTACGCCCACCTTTGCGTTGTACGGGCACTCAGAGCAATATATTCCATACAGGTACTTCACTGTCGACACGGTGTCCCAGTAAACCCCCACTTCCGGGAATTTCTTAATAAACTTCCCGATTCAGGAATGTTCTGAAATTCAGCAGACCGACATTGATGATGTGTTTGTTAGCTTTGTCGGTACCTTTCGTAAGACAATAAACTGCTTTCAGATCCCCTGTATAGTTCTAGAATATACACTCTCTTCCCCCCCCCTTTCAAACTCGGTTGTTCCGTTTGCTTACATCTAATCGTCACGTTTAGAGCGAGAGAATTTTGGATCGGAATGAGTTCCGGGTTATCACCAGATGACAGGTACCCGATGACGCAAATGAGGTTTCGCGTGTCCATGACGTGGTGAGGACTGACCGTAATAACCGACTTGTATCGGACAGCGATAAAACTATCGGATGTGACTTATCGCGGTAAGATGATAAAATCGTAGTGGTGCTTCTCTACCAAAGGAAAATACTGCCCGTGAATATCAATACAATTTGACGGACGCATCCTTTGATCGAATGTCAGCGCGGTATTGAATAAATTAGTCACTCGGGGGGATTGTGAAGCATCATGATAGAGTTGGATATGTTTTCGTCACCGGTTTTTGACCAGCCATCATTGGTGATCCGTTGTGTATCGTTGAAGAGCTTTACCATCGGATACGCTCTTGTCATTGGCTCGACGTGCCATCAGTGTAAGACTGGGGGAGGAGGAGAGGAAGTTGGGGGTGTCCGTCGTCCTGAGCGTACGCGGAGAAATTTGACCCAAGAGAAAAAAAAAATGGTGAAAGAAATAAAGAACACGCGAATTTAAATTTATTAAAATTTAGTTTGTTTGTTTTTTTTTTAAATTAACCCTTACCATTCAGTGCAGTTCCTCACCTAAGAGATGTGAACCGGTTCTCTTTTTTCTATACAGGTGGGCGAGAGCTCTGTTTTAATGGATTCTGTAACGGACTTGCATTCGCTTGGCATCGCGCGAGTTCGCCATTGATTTTCGCGATATGCATCTAGCTCGAGCCAGCAGAACGTTTCTTTCTCCTCCCTCCCACCGCCCGCATCCTTTGCATCCCGGTTCCGTCTGTTTTTAACAATCGCTGTGGGACAGATGATATGGGCGGGCTGCGTCACGGTGCATGGCCGACCAGCTGCATTACTGAGAGAGAGGAAAAAAAAACCCCGCAGCATCCTCATCCGATCTCGATGCTGGTAACGGGGAAGTTTCTGGTCGCGCGCGCTGAACTCCGGAGGGAAGTGGAGGATTGAGAACGAAACAGACGCGAACAATAGCAGGCAATCACCGGCTCTAAGCCGGACATCTGGTTTTTAAATACATTTTTTTAATAAAATGAATAAATAAATTTTAAAAAAAAACAAATTTATTTTTGATTAAGTGCAGGCAAAAGATATTGAATAGCTGACCGACGAGACAAGAGACGTACGAAACAGTGGCGTTACTATTGGAACCTACGAAACAGTGGCGTTACTATTGGAACCTACGAAACAGTGGCGTTACTATTGGAACCTGCCTCTGCTTGCGGGATGTACGGAGCTTCTGCTACAACATGTTTATTTCTGTTTCGTTCATTGCCGCAGCAGCTGCATCTAAAATATATATAAATATCTTAAAACTGTTTCTGAGGAATAATGCTGATTTCTCTTAAAATGGTACTCATTGATTTATTTATACGCTGCATGGCTACTGCATTGGTAACGATTCCGACTTGTACCTGACCTGTACTGCAGGTGCAAATTAGATTGATCGCGTGATGGGACAGGTGATTCAAGCAGCACTGTAATGACTTGGACAAATGGATTTGCAGTCAGTCTAACAGATGTGAGGAAAGTCAGAGACATTACAATTCCCGATAAAGGCGCGGTATTGGGTGCGCTTATAGCTGGTGCCACGGTGGCAAAACAGTCTCGTTTTTAAGCTGCTCCAAGACATCCGTTATTTATCAGCGCTAGCTAAAGGTCTGCGAGGAGGAACTGTGGCCACAAACAGGCAGTGACAGAAAGAGAGGGGGGCAGTTGGGACAGGGTAGTAAAGCCCAGCTGGCAAAGACATTAATGCAAGGCAACCAACACCCATTTCCTGCCGTGTCCTTTGAAAAATGTATGGACTATAGAAGTAGGAGATCACTGCGCGAGCCAGTGGTCACGGTTACCAACATAAAAAAGATCTCTGGCATGGCGTAAAGAGATCAGACATTGGACTAAGGTGGACTGGGAGTCCACACTCCGCACGAGTCCCTCAACCCCTCTTGTGTGGTGGTGTCCCTACCGTCCAAACATCTGGTGGTGGAGTCAGTGTTAGGGGCGTGTTTTGCTGACGCCTGAACACCTTTATCTGTACCTGGACGAGGACGGCCAGGCCATCTCTAAGATGGCAACGCTCCCATTTACTCTGCGCGTTCGTGGTTTGAAAACGCTAAGTGAATTTCTAGAATTTTCCCTGGCCACCACAGTCCCACTCCAACTGAGCGTCTGTAGACGAACTTGTAGGACGCATTTGACATCAGGATAATCTGCCAGCGGATATCTTGATCAGCTGCATTTCATATATTATTAAAATTCCATTGTATCAATTAACCACTGCCACATGGTAAATAAAGCCAAAAAAAAAACAACCTAATATTAGATCTACTTCCATTTACATTTTAGCCATAAAGGCCTGGCGACACACACAGCTGCCCTCTGGCGGTTTATTAACATACCTCGTGACGTAATACGCATTTACTTCACAGGTCCCACACAGATTGTTAAGATCATCTGTAGAGAGGCTCGTTCAGGCGGAACTAATATTCTGGTAGATCCAGAGTTTCGTAGCCACAGCTACAAGGCTGATGTTTGGATGCAGCGCACTTTTTAATTACTGGAAATTTTTAGGAACTTAAATAATTTCTATAGTGCTGCGGATAAATCGTAAGGGTGCTCGGCGAACCAAGCTGGGCCGAATAAGGGCACAAGAACGATAACTCAGTCAGCAAAGCGTTGGTGAGCCGGGTGTTGTCGCGCAGAGGTCCAGCGTTATCGACTTTTGCTTTCATGAAAAGGCATAATCATTAAATCAAGGGGCGCCACCTTCCGTTTTTAAAAATCTGCTACTGAAAATAATTAGCTAATTCTCTCCGCCTTCCTCCCGCCTCCTGCTGGGTTGGAATCATGGCGGCCAAGCATCATCCCCGCGGCTCTCTCCTTACCACCCGGGAGAGGAGACTTCATCCCTTTTCTCGCTGTCGCGTCAGTTTTCATTCCTAACAAGCCGCAAGACAGGGGGTTTCTATTTAAAGATGGCCGGCAGATTCCGGAGTTGTTGTTGTTGTTGTTGGGGGGATCTGGCAGAATTCCGACCTTATCTGTTAGCCTCGAAACAAATTAAAGCTGGGGTTGGGGGAAATTAAGCAAAACGACCCAGGCACCACAGACTAAGAACGGACTCCTTGTCTGAACCTCTCTCCAGTGAAACCCATAAAAACACGTAAAGATGGCGACGATGTGTAGGGAACAGGCCTACGGGACCAGACCCCCGGTTCAGATTAGCTGCCGTTATATCTGAGCTCCTTGGTGGAAAGTGGAATAGGTCATCTAGAAACCTTAAAAACACTGCCTCAAACTTGCACTGTGTTTAGATCCTAATCTTGGATGCGTATTACATTTAGAGGCTGAGACAGACAATTAATTGCATATTTTATTTTTTTGGAAAGCATTAATATCCAAATTATTTGGAAATCACAGGGCCTAGTAAAATAGATTTTGTAAAAACCATGCAATTAATAGGCAAAGAGTATCTGGATAAGCTTAGAAATCCGCTGGGGATTGGCATTTTGCGATGAGAGAATTGCCACTGTCATTATTATGAACAGGTAAGCTTCACACGCTTCGTTTCCCTTTTCTTCCATTCGCAATGTAAGTCTTTCTGTCGGAAGTCGTCGAGGCGGCGGCCATATTCAGTGGGAAGGTAGCGGAGTGGTCGGCCTTGCTTGCTACCCAAACTACCGTCGTTCCTCTGGCAGTAGACAGCAAGTAATGTTCGACGTTCTATCGAGAGACGGTTAATAAATAGACCCAAATAAGTGTTTTTTTTTTAAAGGTGTAAATGCCAAAAAAAAATATAATAAATATCATCCAGTGTACAGTATCGTTATTCCGAAGCATAGGAAGATCTCACGATATTTCTCCGTTTATCCGAGATCCCGTCATTGGCTTTCCGGAATGCGGCCTAAATGAACGCCGGTTGACCAAAGATCTCGCCATCTCGCCAGTCTGTGGTTGTAATCGCGAAGCCAACCAAGCATTTGTGGAAGCACCTGAGGGCAAATCGTCCGTGTCCAGCTAATATGATTAAATTAGAAGAAGCACTCGCATGATTGTTGGGAATCCTGGACTAGATCGTGTTGCAGAATCTCGTCGATTCATCGCCAGATGGGGGGGAGGGGGCAGAGTTTCGTCGGGCTGTAAAAAGGGGGTTCGACCGAATGACAACGAGAGGAAAGAGTAAGAAGAGGAACCGGCTCAACAGCCAGGATGGAGGGTAACGAGGTATAGCCGGAGATGCGACGGCTAAAACCACCGGAACAAGTAACGTCGTCGCACCGGTGAAACCCACATACGACCCACGGGAGGGGTCGACGACTTCCTGCCAGATCATCAGGTGTTTTCCGGGTTGTATACCAAATCGGGCGAGAATAAGCAGCGGAAACTTTACCCACTCATTGGGGGGGGGAATTACTCGCGCGTGGATAGTTTTGAATAATAATTAAACATGGATGCTGATTATCCGGAACTTTTCCCCTCCACACCGGATGACACGAAACAATGGGTGTTTTCTCTTTTTTGTTTTATTTAAACAAACGCAACGGCGAGATCGGGTGTCCGCCACATGACACGAACACACTCCGAGGTCCTGTCTCCACCGCGCCTCTGAAGGGGGGCAAGGTGCCCTCCCTCGCTCGACACAGGAATGCACCTATCGGCTTCGCCGACTTGACTCTGACTCCGCGGGGCACCCGCCATACTCGTGTAAAGGGGCACCCTACGCAACTCGCCCTTACGGCGGCCCCCATTTAATTTAGTTTTAGAAGCTTTTAACCTTCTTTTAGAATTATTTTGAGGTGCCATTGCAACTTGGTTTTGCTGCCATCGTTTCATCTGCCAGCCTCCACGAGATCTGCCCCCACCCCCCTGACAGAACTACGATAATGGCCGCTAATTTTTCGAAATAAACTCGAGCTGTTCTGCGGGTCTTAGAAAAATATAAGTACCGTAATTAGAACCCAGTCTGTAAGGATATCATCCCTGATGGCTTTTGTCGTTGCGTTTTTTTTTTTGTTTTTTTTTTGGTCCAAAAACTTCTGCTTCTAAAACCAAATACCCGGACATTTGCCCTCCATTCTTCCAGTATTGAGACTCTGGACTTCTACGTAGGATCTCTTAATCCCTAATTGAAGTAACACGCGGTTAATGGAAAATGTGGAACGGAAATGGGTCGGCTGAGCGGTTGTAGGCATTTGCTCCGAACGCAAGTAAATAGCTCGAAGTCTGAATAAGCTCTCCAGCTTCTGATAATAACAAAGCATGAAAGGTAAAGTCTAATGAAATAAAACCATTGAACGACAGAAAGTTTTAAAGGAACATCTGTTTAGAGTAAATCGAGATCCCGTGTTATTGCTTTGTCTCTGAAACCGCAGAGCCGATAAAGCGAATGTTAGCTATATTACCGGAGGCGTCGGAAAATAGATCCCTGACACACACACACACACACACACGCCATCATCATCATCATCATCATCATCATCACGACATCATGAGGTAGAGATCTTGGAAAAATAGAACTTCTAAGCAATTTCTACCAAATGAACCAGGAAATGTTCAAATGCTAGATAATTATTTTAAAAAAAAATTTTTTTTTTATACCTTGGAAAATCGATAAAAAACGGAAAGAGCCTCGTTGTGAGCGAGTAACCTACCTTCGCGGAATTCGAAGATGCATTAATGAGTCACCTAACGGAATCGTTCGCGGTTCGATGACTGGCGTAGAAAAATAATTATGGCGAATTTCAGGCCGCCAACCATCCTAATAGAGATAATGAAGCTCGCGCTCATGTCGCCATCAACAAATATCTTCAAACGTCGGGGTGGGAGGAGCCTCGTTATTGGTCTTGATTCCCAACACAGAAGGCGAAAACTGATATTGACTGTTTTTTTTTGGGGGGGGGAGAAAACCAGAAAAACAAAAAAAAAACAACATTTGAGTGATATGAATCATATCTGGTAGATTAAATAATACCTACCTTGCACAGGGGGGGGCACTTGCTTCTAATATCTAGGTTTCCATGCTTTCACTCCTCTACGTAATTTTCACAAGAAAATCGCCAAACAATGGCTTTATTTCAAAGAATACTCGATAAAGAGACAAACCGTCTTTGATGCTGGAAGTCTTCTTTCTTCGTGCATTTTGAAACCGTTCCTATAGATAATTACGCTGTGATGCAGGGCGTAGAACTTCAGTTGTTCTATTGGTTAGCCAAAAATGAATTTGTTTAAGCATGGTATACATTTTACAATTTGTGGACATTGTCGAAAAATGGTCTTAAAAGTGTTAAGTACGACCTATCTCGGAAATGTGCGCACGTGACGAACGAATGGCATGCCATCTACAGGAAAGGTTTCATGAGATTTAAATTTGTTTGTTTGTTTTGTTTGTTTTTAAATTTAAACAAAATGCCTACTTTCAATTTCTTTAGCGAGGTTACCAAAACGAGACGATATCATTGCTATGTACGAGAGAGAGAGAGAGAGAGAGAGAGAGAGAGCTACGTCGGCGATATTCGTTTCGTGACCTAAATCTCCACAGGGCTGAGATTGTTCAGTAGCCGACGCCGATTCAAGGGGTGGGTGAGGGAAACCCCCCTTCCGTTAGTCAGAGAGGCATCGACTCGAATCTCCTGATCGTTTCTGGAAAAATCCTAGCTCAAACAGCTGTCTGTCTGTCTGTCTGTCTGTCTCTCCGATTAATGTCGCTTCACTTTCATTTTAATAATTTACCTGTGATCCACAATTATTCGGATACTTTGAGAAATCCGCTTCTTTATTTTTGCTAACCTCTCAAATAATAATAATAATAATAATAATAATAATAATAATAATAATATTAATAATAATAATCTGTAAATGTATAAATTAAAAACAATTATTTGTGTGTTCTTTCAAGGCAATCAGACTGGTGGCGTAAGGCACAAAGTAGATGAACTGTGGGCTTGGATGTCTGTTTACTTGGTGTCCAGTCCTCCTCTAAACAATACCTCCTCCACT
This sequence comes from Nautilus pompilius, assembly GCA_018389105.1. Lineage (NCBI taxonomy): Eukaryota > Metazoa > Mollusca > Cephalopoda > Nautilida > Nautilidae > Nautilus > Nautilus pompilius. The sequence continues at coordinate 49,340 of JACATO010001559.1, forward strand.
GCTTCTGCCAAATAACCGATCTTTTTTTTTATGAAATGATTTGATTTTATTTCCAATACATAAATGAAAGTATTAAAAAACTATCTTTGACTCTATTTGATGAAATTTCGATGAGACAAAAACAGCACAAACTGTGTGCGCCGAGATGCTGCAGGATTGCCTGCTGTTCTCGCCATCTGAGATCGGACTGCGGCGATCCCGCAGTGAATAGCACGAACTCCGCACTGAATGGGAAACAAGATGGAAGTCCGTGTGAAATAAGCGAGCCGACGACTTGGACATTTTGAGAGCGGGAGAGGTGTACAGACGAATGGAACTAGTTCGGAGACGAGAAGGGCGAAGTAAAGATGGCAGATAAGTTTTTAGAAGGAAAGAGTTCCGGTGATGGTGGTGGTGGGGGCAAACAGAGACGAAAATCCAGGCGTACGGCTGATTACTATTTTGATTTGACGCCATCTTCCGTTTCATTAGACGACGATAACTTTATCTTTCTATTCGGGGGGGGGGAGCTCTCCCCGCCCCCGCCCCCGATCTTTTCCAAGCCTTGCCCCATCTAACCGGGCCCGCTATGTCCGTGTTTGGCGCCGAAGTCTGCCATCTACCGGAATTCTTTCTCTGTTTCTTTTTTCTTCTTCCCCCCCCCGGGGGGAATCCGACGGCGGCCGGGAGTTTCTCCTCTTCCTCGCTGTAAGCCCCTGTGTTCACTCCGGGCAGCAAAAACTGGCCGACCCCGTCGTTTCATTCCCGCATTCTCGATAAAAGTTTGGAAACGCCCCCCCCCCCCACACACACACACACACAACGCACGGGGCTGGCGAGACAGAAGAGATCAGATATCACGCGGATGTTCGTTTCGACCGCGTGTCAATGTCAATATTTATCTGCTGGCTCGTCGCGGACGTCACAGAGATGACAGGGAGAACGCGAAACGATGTGTAAATATTTTGCTTTGGAACATCTCAGCCCTTCTAAAAATTTCTACCAATTTCAAAAAAAAACGAATAATTCAAGTGTTTACTCTGTCCCGCTTTTGTTTCCCCGCCAAACAAATCTAGTTCTTGATTTTTATCTTAATATTCATATTTGTATTTAATTGTCCCCTAAATTTGGCTTACGGCTTCTTCCAGTTAATAGTAGGCAGCTGATCTTTCGCCCTTCATTTCGGTGTAAGAGCGCCGCATCATTCAGAAACGAACTAAAACACGTCGACTTGCTCAGCGATTAGAAGAAAGCTACGCATGTTTTTCTCTCGTCTCTACTTTAAACCAGGTTTCCCTGCTTTTCCCTATTTATTCATTTTTTTCTTCTTCTAAAAACCGTTTTCTTAAGACTCTCAGACATAGCTCACTGCAGGTGATTGCATAGTTGATCTGATCGCGTTTGCAACCAGTTTTTTCAACGCGGACATGAGAACTTATTACAAATGGAAAAGGTGATTGAAATTTTTAAGGGGGAAAAGCTTTTTCTAAATATATATTTTTTTTTGGTGGGGGGTGTGTCAGTATTTTGAAAACGTTAGCAGCTGCTTAGTATTTTTAGACACTACAGATGTCTGTTTAACAAACATCTTAATTATGTGGATTGTTTCTCCTGAAGATTGCGTCGGGGGTACAAATGGCCCCAAACCTCAGCGCTGGCGAATCGACTCTCGCACCGTAGCGTCTCAGTATCAAGGTATCCCAGCAGCACTAGCATGTGTCCTCAGGTAAACATCAATGACTTCATTTCCGTTAAACCTGTCGTGTTTCCGTTTTGGTAAACGTTATCCAAGCTGATTCCCCCACCTGGCCCTTTTCCGGACTCCGACATGCCGATTTGCAATGTCCAGACGAATTCTGAACTTGTGCGTGAGATGTACAAGAGGCTCAGTCTTTCAGGATTGCCCTTACAGGATCTACAACCCAGGTCTAGCGCGCGCTGTAGCGGTAGTAGCAGTAGCCCATCGTTAGTGGTATACAGACAGAGGCTTTCCTTGACGCGCACCGTTATCCCGAAGACGATGACTTACTGCTCGTGTTAAGATATTGACAGCTGAGCGTCTTGATCGGAAACGGTCTCTTCTCGCTTAGAGTACTGAACGTGATCCTAGCGATATAGCGTTAACTCAGATCAGCCCCCCCCACCACCCTACCTTGTCCTGCAGCATCCCTACTAGAAAATGATGCTCAGTCTAGATCCTAGAAATGGCACGCCCTGACTTACACTAAGCTTCCACACGAAGCCGGGCTGCTGCAGTCTCCGGGCACACCGGTAATCCCTCTAGCGAGCTCTGCGGCCGTCAAGGGTTGTACCCGTCGCCTCTGAGTAACCCTGTACCCACCAACATCAAGAAGTAATAAATTCCACGATAAACCATTTCTCAAATGGCAGAACGGTAACACGCAGCACACCGACATTTACATGGAATTCAGGGCGGGAGCCGTGTATTCAGGCGCATCGCAGACCCTGACGCGGTGAAGAAAATGCGTTCGCCGTAGGTGGAGGAGGTACAAATGGTGGGGACAGGGTTAGGAACCGAAAGTAAACTGCACTAGAACATGTAAAATTCTAACAGCTTTTTGGTGGTACATGTTATCGCTTTGTACTGCTTAAAATCGCTAATTTATTCCTCAGCAGTGTATGTCCAAGTCCGCCATCATCCGCCGCTATAAACCATGTTTCTACGCAAAACTATTTGGTTTAGATTATCAACGTATGGCCGAAGGTAGTGATAACGATCTACCTCACCCTCCCTTCTTGTTTAAAGCACGAATATAGTTGCCTTCCAATCCTAAATATCTCCCAACCATTATTTTCCGGTGGAACTAACCCCGCGGCTCTGTCTATCGGTCCGCTTAAATTCTCTGCTGAGGAATCCTTTTGCCCGTTTGGGGGTCTGTTCTTCCAAAGCATCTCTAAAGAATGCGTCAGTTTTGAGCTGTGACGATGTAGGCGACCGTGGCGCGCGCGTTGTTGGCTGTCGTTATATCCGTGCGCCGGACCCGGCTCCAGAACGACGTCACGTGACCGGAAACGATCTGGCATCGGACGGACAACGAGCGCGCGTCGTCATCTCTCAGGAAAAGTCACGAAAGGTAAGCAGTGAAAAGCTGCCCTGTTCATTGCAACGATGTCGGGGTTGGTGCGCCTCAGGCTGATTGAACTTTCCAGCCTGCTGGGGGCTCTTCTCCCGCTGTCTGGGGAAAATCAAGATTAAATTATAAATATTTTGCCTGATTTTTTATTATTTTTTTCCCCGTCGGCGAATTAATACTGCGCTTTTAAATGTTAAAGTTTCTGTTCTACGAAATCCTTGAAGGTAGTACCTGCGTAATATATACGCTTTAGCAATAGTTGCGTCCCTTTAAAAAATCATTTCAAAATCGTATAGTGGATTGCGTCCCTTAACACAAATATACATAACACGGTTTGATCTCGATGCCGAAGGCTCCCCTGTTTATTCACCGAACATCTGTTAAAGTAACACAGACGTATTCCACCACGTCCTATCATCAATTTGTTTATCCTGCACATTTTTAAAAAACAAGTCTTGCAAGCCTTGGCAAATACAAAAAACAACAGGTCTTAAGTATAAAAACATACAATGTTTTCTCTGCGTTTTCCTTAAAATAAAAAAAAAAGAAGTTGTGTGTACCTTTTTGGAAGGTCGTGTTTTTCTTTACAGTATGGTACTCGTTCTACCTACAGTCATTAACTTAATCGAGCTTCGTCATCTCCTCTGCTTCGGTAGGTGGATGGCATAACCGGGGCACGGGGAGAACGACATACTATGTCTGGGTTCGATTCCCAACCCAAACCTTCCGTGTAAACCTGGCTGCAGGTATTCATTCGGATTAGTCTGACGAATAATTAAAACGGTTCCCGTGGTTGATGTTCGCATAACGAAATTAAAACTAAGGATCTACATTTGGAAAAAAAAGGACGAACGCTAACCTATAATACTTTTCTTTTGGTAAATATTCCAAGAAACTGATCATGAGAAAAATGTTTCTATATCAGGCTCCTGTGTTCAACGTTAAAGAAAGAACCGAATTTATCTGTTGCCGAGAAGGTTAAAAGTTTGTGAAAAGTGTGGCAGATGCGTGAGGGTTTAGAACAATTCCTCGATGGTAAATGTCTTTGACGCTGATAAATTCCAGGTTTATTGTAAGGAAGCTTCTTATTATTTAATATCTGAATTCCCGCGAAGGCACGAGAAAGAGTTAAGTACCGGCTTTGGCGATTTACAGCTTTCAGATGTCTTAATGTCAAAGACTTTTGGTTATTACAACATCATTAGGGAAGGTATACTACTTTTAACCTTTGGATGCTGTGTTCGGGGCGACTCGGCCGTAAATAGAAGATCTAGAGTGAAATCTTAAGGTTTGGCCGTGTAGCGGATAATCCTCGTATACCGTCGCCATGACAACTTACCTTCTCTAAAAGCTGTACGCCAGCAGTATTGCGCAAAAGGGGTTTTTGACCCCCCCTATTTTTTTGTTGTTGCTTTGTTTGTTAATCATTCTTTTACTTGAAAGTTATGACCGAGTATCAGCTTTTTGCATCTGAGAGTTAAAAAGGAAAAAAAAATAAATATTATATTCTTGCCACGGATATTTGATTGGAGTTTTATTTGAACGCGCGAGACGAACATTTCCTTTTACTGCAGCGGCTCTGAGAATCCCACAACGCATCTGTCATCTGACCCTTACCTGAACGGCTTTTAGCCTGAGTAAACACGTGCTCGGCTCGAGCGTCTGCCGGGGCGGGGGGGGGATCTTACTAGCGGAGCTGATACCAAAATATCGGTCCGAACAAAGAAGACTATCGTTGTACCCGTCAGTTGGCTCGTCCAATGGCCGCGAGGTTTTATGCTAAAGACGGCGCCCACCTACCAACCAGGACAAAAGGGGGCTTGTTGATCCTTGTCACATACGCAAGGGGGGGCAAACATCCTGTCTTACAAGACCGGCTTTCTTTAAAACGAGGATAGCAGATAACTCCTCCTCATTCAACAGACCTTTGCCACCGGTAGAACAATGCCTCTCCTTCATCTGTTTAACTAGATTTCTATCTTAAAGATGTCAATTAGCTCTCCCGGATCTTCTCCGTTTGCTGTCTTGTCGCCTTGCCCCATTGCGCCCGATCTGGACCCGCGGTTAGAGATGCTCCGATATGGGTGACGTCAGACTTTGATTGCGTTCTCTGATGTGAGAGCGGAATCGCGGTAACCCCGCCCCCCCTCTCTCTCTCCTCTCCTCTCTCTCTCTCTCTCTCTCTTCTCATTCTCTCTCTCTCTCATCTCTCTCTCTCTCTCCATCTCTCTCTCTCTATACTGATGTCATCCTCTTCTCTCTCTCCATCTCTCTCTCTCTCCTCATCTCTCTCTCTCTCTGATACTGATGTCATCTCTCCTCTCTCTCCATCTCTCTCTCTCTCATACTGATGTCATCCTCTCTCTCTCTCTCCATCTCTCCTCTCTGATACTGATGTCCTCTCTTCTCTCTCTCTCTCCACTCTCTCTCTCTCTCTCTGATACAGATGTCATCTCTCTCTCTCTCTCTCTCTCTCTCTCTCTCTCTCTCTCTCTCTCTCTCACTCACTCTTTACGTCACTGTAGGTCATGTGCTTTGTCTGGTGTAAAAGAGCTCGTCCTTTCGCCAACGGAGAAACAATTGATCGATAGGTTTCCTTTCTCCCTTCCTCTCACATAATTACCATTTACACCGCTCTGTGTTTGTTTGCTCATTTAATAATTTAAACTTAGCCGAACCTTTTTTTTTTTTTAATTCTGACATTGTTTTATTATAGTTTGCGTTTTCTAAATAAAACGATCATCTTCACGTACTCACGTGACAGTAATGCTCGCGATGTCGTTATCGAAGAACGTACAGGACATGGTTAGTTTTTCTTATGTGGAATTTCTTGATTTAAATGGTGGATTACCGGGTAATTCTACATAGGGGGTAATTTGTTTGCTTGGATACTTTAAGTGCGAATCTCGTTTCGTGAAATGCCGCCGTGTTTAGATAGCAGGAAGAGGTTTAAGAATATTGTTGATTACAGTTACCCAACATCCCGTCGCGAAATAACTTAGCGAAGATCTTCCCGTTCAGGGGGGAAGCATCACGCTTAGTTCTCTTCTTAATTAAGCGGTGCTTACGGTAGATTAACAAGCTGAACTCGGGCTACGCCTTGTTACCTTTCCTCGCGTCTGCATTCGCGAAATGAAGAATCCCATTTGATATAGTATGTTTAGAGACGAACACGCCACTTGGTGTTACCTGGTCACATGGTCTCAAAGATTATACTTGCAGAACTTGTCCAGTTGCCTCGTGTATTCAGATTAAAGATTTGTGAGTCTTTGAACCTTTGCCAACGATTATTTATGTTGTTTTTTTTTAAAAGAAAATACATATTTATCTGCTTTTTCTCAAAATAATTTTGTGGCAAAATGTATATTCTAAAGAAAACTATCGCTTATTTCAAATAGAGAGTCCGTACGTGTGATTGTAGGCTGTTGTTGTCACTCTTGACAACAGCATTCAACTTAACAGTATAACGTTAGCTGGTTAATTATATTAATTAGTTTCTCACCTTTACAGCCGCATAATGTTCCAAATTGTTGGTGGCGCGGGGGGGAGAGAGAGGAGAGATGGAGAGCTGAGAGGAGAGAGAGAGAGAGGAGGATGACGTCAGTACAGAGGAGAGAGAGCGAGAGAGATGACGTCAGTACAGAGAGAGAGAGGAGAGAGAGAGAGAGAGAGAGAGATGACGTCAGTACAGAGAGAGAGAGATGACGTCCAGTACAGAGGAGAGAGAGAGATGATGTCAGAGGACACGTGACTATGGATGACTTCTGGGGCCATTTTGATTTTAAGAAAAAGGTTATTTGAAATTTTCAAGTTGTCTAATGATGTTTCAGGTTTTACGATGACTTCAGTGAGGAAAAATGCAGCAACATTTGGTGTAAATGTTATAACCTTACTCCAGCAGTTTAAGTAGCCACATTTATGGAATTGTACACGTGAACGAGCTGGATATTTAATAGTTCTCTTAAGGCTTAATATCAAATCTAACAGTTAACAATAATAATAATATAATAATAATAATAATAATAATAATAAATAATAATAAAATAATAATAGTTTTTTAGACATTTTATTCTCAGAGATCTGCTAAAATGACATTTTGGAAACCGAGCCCGAGCCCGTTTTTACAATCATGAAGATGACAGCAAACGAACTGAAGCAGCAGGTATCAGTTACCTGGGCTAAGTTGGAACACCTGTATAAAAACCACGTTCAATGGTAATCTATTAAAGAAAGGCGCTGAATTAATTAATGCTATCATCCTCTTCGTAGTTTGCAATCTTTTATTTCATCTACACCAGCTGCACTCACGAAGCTCCGTTCCGACTGTTGGTAACTTGGAGAAAATCTTTATTCTCGCACCTGTTCGCCCGGGAACTTTCGCTATCGGGAAGTCCGCTCTGCGCTTATTCGTTGCTAACGGTTACCGTGACCATTGACAACGCTCACAACAGACGCGGGAAAACAGTGATATCAGGCCGGGGCGCGGATAAATTGATTAGGTCGATCATCAGCGACCGGGCCTTACCGCGCTGTCCGGGGGGGGGGGGATGGGAATCCGTCGCTGATCCCTTCGAATCTCATTAGAGGAAGAGTGTAGCATCTCTCTCGCGCGCGCGCCCCCCTTCCTTTGAGCATTCAGGCGCGACTGGGCTGCTGAGGAGGCTGGCGGCCTCGGAGCCGCGTGGAAAACGACGTAGAAGACGGACGGACAGCCAATCCGCCGGACCGCGGACGTAAGCCGAAAACAGCGCACCGTTTAGGTCTGTTTCCATGGCAATGCAGGCAGTGCCCGTGCCGATCGCCGGCTTGATATGTGAGCGCACGCTTTTCGTGAGGGTGGGGGAAATCGCATGTCTCCGCACCCCACCCCACCCCCCAGGGGTTCGATGCGCACTCAAGAGCCACGGGCCTGACCTTGCTAGTCTTTCCGTCCGCCACAAACCGAACCCAGTAACAAGTCGGCTCCGTACGCGTCCGTCAAAAGTCTCCGAGTACCACCACCCACGCGCGTCGCCCGGTCCTGCCGACGCAGCTATTTATTCCAGCCGGACGCCATCATCACGGGCCGGTCCACTAAATCAGAATCGGGGGGGGGGTGGAGACGGGGTTCGCGGCCTGGAAGCGCGGACGAGTAGCAACGGTGTCTAGCCTTATTTAAGTGGAGTTTTTCCTTTTCAAAACCCCCGGTCGGGTCAGCAGTAAGGGATTTAGCTGGGCAGGAAGATGTCTGAACGCGGATATCCCAAGAAACAACCCGGTTACCCGTAAAGGAAAGTTAGCTATCACTTAATGGGCAGGTCGAGTGCCCCTCGGGTGGGGCGTATATTTAACCCCCCCCCCGACCAGAAACTTTCTCTCGATGTTTGAGACGAATCGTTATGACGCAGGTGCTCCTCCCCCCCGGCTAATGCTTCTATAATTCGTTCTACCTATTAGAGAAACACTTTGGGTTTAAATACCTCGATGTTTTCGGGGGGAGCGAGAGTTAAGTCCGCTCTCTTGAGCCAGACCGTCCAGAGAGATGTTTAAATTAACTTGGCAAGGAATCAGCCTGTTCGAGCGGAAAATATGCGGAACCGACAAGACGGCCGCCCAATAAACAGGTGGCATTTAGTACAGGGGAGAAGGAAGATAAAAGCCACAACGCTACTAGTTTCCGCTGTCTTAGGAAGTTGCAAAAGCGGACGATCGTGTAAGCGGTCGGGGCGAGAGAGGAGAGATGACATCTATCAGTATCAGAGAGAGAGAGATATGGAGAGAGAGAGAGAGAGAGAGAGAGAGAGAGAGATGACATCAGTATCAGAGAGAGAGAGATGACATCAGTATGAAAGAGAGGAGAGAGAGAGAGATGACATCAGTATGAGAGAGAGAGAGATGACATCAGTATGAGAGATGGAGAGAGAGATGACATCAGTATGAGAGAGAGGAGATGGAGAGAGAAGAGGAGAGATTGCATCATCATATCAGAGAGAGAGAGATGTGACATCAGATATGAAAGAGAGGGAGAGAGAGAGAGATGACATCAGTATGAGAGAGAGATGAGAGAGAGAGAGAGATGACATCAGTATGGAGAGAGAGATGACATCAGTATGAGAGATGGAGAGAGAGATGACATCAGTATGAGAGAGAAGAGAGATGACACTCGTATGAGTATGGAGAGAGAGAGACATCAGTATGAGAGAGAGAGATGGAGAGAGAGAGAGAGATGACATCAGTATCAGAGAGAGAGAGATGACATCAGTATGAAAGAGAGGGAGAGAGAGAGAGATGACATCAGTATGAGAGAGAGAGAGTTATGACATCACACTACAGAGATATGACGTCAGAGAGATATGTGACGTCACTACAGAGAGATGACATCAGTATGAGAGATGGAGAGAGATGACATCAGTATGAGAGAGAGAGAGATGACATCAGTATGAGAGATGGAGAGAGAGATGACATCAGTATGAGAGAGAGAGAGATGACATCAGTATGAAAGAGAGAGAGATGGAGAGAGAGATGACATCAGTATGAGAGAGAGAGAGAGATGACATCAGTATGAGAGAGAGAGAGAGATGGAGAGAGAGAGAGAGATGCTCCGCGGAAAACTTTCTCCAGGAAACACAGCCGAACTGTGTCGGCTCGACGATGCGCGTCACTGGTTACGTTCGTCCCCGAAAATTATCGCGCGATTAAGAAACTAGGAAAAACAAGCGGGGAAGTTTATATCACGTTGTTTAAAACGGGGCGACCTCTGGCGGGAGGCGGGGGTGGTACGAAGAAGAAAAAAATAAAATCAACAACAGAAACCGGATGTTGTTGTTGTTGTTTTTCTTCTCCAGAAATCTACCGCAAGCAAAATGAGAGAAGGCGGCTCTCTGGGAGTCGCCGATACTCGTTCGTAGCTGAGATTCTAGGAAGTCTAGATCCGGAAGTGTTTGTTTAGTAAATAGAACAACTATTAACAAGTAGAATGGATTATCGGGCTGGCGGGATTAACAGACTGGTTTTGGTTTAACGAGTACAAAGGAAGGGGAAGCCCCAGTGGGAAGAGTACGACTTCCGGCCGGTGGCCCGCTGTAGATACCCGGGGAACTTCGACGGTCCGCGATCCTTAGTTTGGAAACTTCTGTCGGGTCTCCGCTCTCCTCTCTCCCCCCCCCCACCACGTCCAAGATTACAACTGTGTAGTTCTAGTTTTTTTTAAAACCCTTCAGCTTATATCGAAGGACTAAGACCCCGGCAGCATCAATCAGCCCAGGAATTTGCGTTCTTCCCCACCAAAAAAACAACAACTTTACAACTTCGCATAAGACATGAGAGTTTACTTTCTCCCCGTATGCGCTGGACTATAATAAAACATATATAGAGAGAAAAATGTTAAAGTGTCGCGAAACACTTGTTTTAAATAAAGACGAAGAGATCTAAAGAACTTATGCGTTCCGGAATTCCTCTAATTTTTTTTTTGTTGTTGTTGCTTGCTTCTCGACGCACATGGAAATGGGCGCCGATAACTGAACGAAGGGAGAATTGGAAGAATCTGACTTTTAGTCAGCGATTTAGCGCGATATGGCAAGAAGCGTAGATAGTGGGATCCTAAAGTTCCGGCAAATCATTAAAAAAGCAAAAGAAATGATAACAATAATATAATTAAAATTACAATCGTAAAATATAGTTTCAGTTTAAAACTAAGTACAGAGAGAGAGAGAGAGAGAGAGATGGCGTCGGTACAGAGAGAGATGACGTCAGTACAGAGAGAGACATGCCGTCGGTACAGAGAGATGACGTCAGTACAGAGAGAGACATGCCGTCGGTACAGAGAGAGATGACGTCAGTACAGAGAGAGAGATTCCGTCGGTACAGAGAGAGAGATGCCGTCGGTACAGAGAGAGATGACGTCAGTACAGAGAGAGAGATTCCGTCGGTACAGAGAGAGAGATGCCGTCGGTACAGAGAGAGATGACGTCAGTACAGAGAGAGAGAGATTCCGTCGGTACAGAGAGAGATGACGCCAGTACAGAGAGAGATGCCGTCGGTACAGAGAGAGATGACGTCAGTACAGAGAGAGATTCCGTCGGTACAGAGAGAGAGATGCCGTCAGTACAGAGAAAGAAATGACGTCAGTACAGAGAGAGATGCCGTCGGTACAGAGAGAGAGATGCCGTCAGTACAGAGACAGATGCCGTCGGTACAGAGAGAGATGCCGTCAAATACAGAGAGAGATTCCGTCGGTACAGAGAGAGATGACGTCAGTACAGAGAGATTCCGTCGGTACAGAGAGAGATTCCGTCAGTACAGAGAAAGAAATGACGTCAGTACAGAGAGAGATGCCGTCGGTACAGAGAGAGAGATGCCGTCGGTACAGAGAGAGATGACGTCAGTACAGAGAGAGAGATGACGCCAGTACAGAGGGAGAGATGCCGTCGGTACAGAGAGAGATGCCGTCAGTACAGAGAAAGAAATGACGTCAGTACAGAGAGAGATGCCGTCGGTACAGAGAGAGAGATGCCGTCAGTACAGAGACAGATGCCGTCGGTACAGAGAGAGAGAGATGCCGTCGGTACAGAGAGAGATGACGTCAGTACAGAGAGAGAGATGACGCCAGTACAGAGGGAGAAAGAGAATAAAGCATCATAAATACAATGGTAAAAAGATCTAGAAACATTACAATTTGACATCATGTATTTAATTCCACTTGTGAAGAACGACGCACCAATCAATCGGAAGTTATAGCAAACTAATCATTCTTCAGCTAAATTAAACATCAGATTTAACTTCAACATTTTAATTTACAAGTAACATCATTTGTACACGCAGTCTACGTAGTCTAAAAGTCAGTCGGCCATTGGCGTTGTCATTATTAGACGTGGTCATCTCGGACCACGTGTAACTCGCATATCTTTTGCGCATGCTGGGAATGAAACGTTTCATCACCCCACCTGGTATTGCTTGCCAGACCTGGATGATAGGCACTGCATTTGTGTAGGTTATCTGGAAGAAGATTCCCAAGGCATATAGTTCTTACCAAAGACACCCAAGAGATGGTAAATGGATTAAAAATCTGTGGCCATAGCTACCTTTTTTAGTAATCATTTTTGCCTTAAGGAAGGCAATTATGACCAAAGTCCCATAATCGGCCGTTGGTTATGATGGGGCTGGATTATCGGCCAGAGAATCTATCCAGGTACTTCTAGTCTGATAAACGGCCTTGAACAAAGATCGCCGAAGTCCTGCCGTTGACGATCTTTCCGTTGATCATCATCATCTCCGCTACCGCAACGATCGTGATGAACAATACTGGCGCCAGGATATCGCTTTATCCGAGGCCTGTGTAGGCGTAAGCCGTCAGGATAATCGATGAAAGAGTACGGCAACAGCAGTTTCCGAAAGGAAAGCCAACAAATAAAAGATGTGTGCTGAAACAGCTTTCTTGTGGCTTTCTCGACGCGATTTCTTTCGTCGGCCAGCTGACGTTGTTAGAGAGCACTGAGTACGTTGTTCCACAGCCCCCTTCCTTTGATCTTATGTACAAATGATGGCCCTGAGACGGGCGTGTTGTTGGCCTTCCAGGTTTGGAGTAGCAAGTATATTGTGAAGCATTACAATTTGCACCAAGTTAAAACTACCTGGTTCCATTTCGTAAATGGCTACTGCGAAGCGTTTTGATCGAGTGATATGCATCTGCAGACTTTCATTGTAGGTTTATAATGCACCGCCGATGTTGGATATACGTTATCCCTTATACCCATGGATGGTTATGCATTTTTGAAATCCATCTTGTTACATTATTTTTAGATTGGGGAATCATGTAATGCGACGTTCAGACAGGTCAGACATCGAGCGGTGAAGGACCTGCCTGTTTAGAGAGATAGATGTAATCTTTGCGCACCAGCATCCTGTTTGTCCTGTCATTGTCGCTGTGCACTGAAAGCGAGAGATGACCGCTTACTTAGCCGTGAACGTCGTCAATTCCTCTCGTATGGTAATCGATATCACTGTGCAACGGCTCGTGCATAGTTTGGATACAGTGGACGGGTTGCTTGAGAGTTGTGAATGGAGGTCGTTGACTTTCCTGGTACTCTCATATCGGCAGATCTCGTGCGTTTTTTTTGTGATTGGTGGTCTCCGCAAACGCGTCAGCCTGTCATTAATTCCCAAGATCTGGAATATGAACTCCTCCCGCCACAGCGAACGCCTCTGACAGTCTTAATAGTATAGCTGCTAAATGTGATCTGTTCAAAGTATCACCACAGACAACGATCTGCGGCGAACGAGGACAGGCTGTTGTCTTTCTCCTGTAACTGAGTTTAATTTGAAATATATTTTATAAATTATAATTTCCATTATAAAAGAGTAATTTTAGACACTTGTGTAAATGCTGCGTTTGATCACAATTGGGAAGATAGTTAAATCAGCTACGTGATGGAGCTGATGTTCAATGCTACAACACATGTCATCAGTCATCATCTGTATGCGAGGCTGGTCGCGCAGACTTACAATCCCGTACTTGGTTCTGTAAGGCCCACGCTATATTCTCCACCCTTCAGACACCATGTCCCGTCGCGGATTTGCATAGCAGCCATAATCACCGCCTGGTTTTGCACCTATTTCAGCAAATATTCCCGATCCATCCCACTGACAGGCGAAATACCCCGGCCAGACATCCAGTTCCAGTATTTTCAGAACATTATATTACGTGTTTTTAAAAAAAAATAAATCAACCAAGAAAAGGCTCACAATACACATGGCAGAGATGTGGATTTACTTGTCGTGGCTCTGCTGGCGGATGGCCACAGCTGTTTCCCTCCGTACCGCCGAGAGGTAGATCTATCTCTCCCTTAGAAATAAAGTCTACGTGACAGCTCTGGTGTTTTCGTTACCAAATCATTATAAAATAATCGATAATAAAGTAATTAAAGTACAGGTGATTAAAACCAAATATGGATTACATCAGATCAAGCTGATTACCAAAGAGCTGACGTCAGAGCTTATCTAACAAACAGATAAGCTATGCAGTAACGATCTCTGTTCACAAGATTACATTCATATGTTACATTTATTTTTTCCAGACATTGGAATGGTTTATTCTCTTAAATTTTACTGATCCAATGAAAATCAGAAGAACTGACTGATTATTTTAACATTTTACGACACAAAACTTTCTCCGCTGAAGCGAAAACGAGAATATAACCCATCCTCCAAGAAGAAGATGGAAAAGTACTCCCGTCACCATGGCAACAATGCGCTTGTTTATCTGCGCCAAAAACTTCTCTTTTCTCTAAAATAAACTGGGGTGGTGGTGGCTCTCAATCGAAAGGAGCAGGCGATATCGCTAGTGCAGCGGTTTAACTTTGCTTCTCAACTGACCAGACGCTTTTGAAATCTTAGAATTCTTTCTCCTTAACCGGAAAATCAGCCAGGTTACGTTAATAAAGCGAACTAATATACAGAGGCGGGCGTGCGGTGAGTGTGTGTGTGTGTGTGAGTGTGTGTGTGTGTGTGTGTGTGAGTGTGTGTGTGAGAGTGTGAGTGTTGGAAAGATTAGATCGGCCTGAATTGGATGGAGCGAAGCGTACCGTTGCTTGGACATCCAACTAGGGAATTCTTTTCCTCGGCAATACGAAAGTAGAATAGCAGGAGCGTTGTTGACTACTGGCTGGAAACGAGCTCCAAGATAGAAAAGGCGAAAATGGCCCACGCCAGAGTAGGTCGCAAGACGAGAAACTGCCCTTTAAAAGTTGCATTTTAACTCATTTTGTTCCTGCTTCGGGATCGAGGAGATGTACGCAGTATCCGGTAAACCAAAAGAGATACGTTAAGGGACCCTTCACCGAACATGTGCGGCTCACACTGGTCGGGAAAAGAAGCAAAACATTTAAATAATGTTTTTTTTCTCAGTAAACGCCTCAATAAAATAAAATCAGGAATCCCGTCATGACCAGGGAGGAGGACTGTTTGCCAGTGCGATTGGTTATGCGATCAGTTTCCTTCACGTATACAATCTACTGTCACAAATATCTTCTAGCATATAGTGGCCGTGATAGATCTCTTGTCGCTGTGTACGTACGACGTCTAGCGCCAGTAGGTATAAATAAGGACACTAAAAGTCTGCTTCTGGCCTCGAGCCTTTAGCAACGAAACCAAAGCCTGTCAGATTTCCTCTTGTTGAGCGTCTGAAATCCTGACAATATGTTCTACGTAGGACTTTACAACCTGGAACCATTCGGGTGAACCTACGCTGAACTCGTACAAAATAACGACTCTATATCTACACAGGGTATTCAAAAACGTGCACGACCCAGGAAATCGTATAATGGACGAATTTCTTTTTATTATATAATTCCGTATTTGTTTTTCTGTGGAATATCTTAAAGCCATATTAACTTTGTTAGTAGCTGGAATACGTATGACAATATTTTTGTTAATAAATCTCGGTCTTTCTTGAAATTACATTTTGAAAATGAACCGTCTTCCAATATGCGGCCGGTTCCGAGAAACACAGTTAGACCATAATATTATTTTGAACATTTCTCTTGTTTCGTTTTTAAACACCCCACAGACAGTCCTTTGCGACCAATTCGATTTAGTTGGACCGTAAGCTCGCTGTGAGGACAGAGATGGTGAGCGTTGGCCATTGTTCCGCTGGTGCGGGAGACCTTAGAACTTATTCTGCTCTATATGCCCTCAGTGGTATTGGGATGAGGGGAATTGAGCTGCACAGTACTACAGAAATGGACTGTAATTTTACACTAAAAACTGCTGTAATTTGCGATGTCAGTGACTCATTGATTCTGGCTTTATTCGTCGTTTTTGTGAAATATCTGGGGCACAACTACAGATTGCGAAATGATAAAATAATACCGTATTTTATCTGAATTTTTGGCAAACACCCCGGATCCATATAATTCGTTTCTTTTTGGAGAGATACGGCTCTGGATACAGCATAAAGCGATTTCACGCAACTAAGCCCCTTATTTGTAAATAAACACCACGCTTTGAGATTTTTCGCTTCTCCGACTCGTGGAAATTGCAGGGTTTGATTTGAAATATATGGCACCATTTGTTCCAGTCATTAGCGAGTATACAACAGCCGTCTTCTTTTAATCTTCGTAGACTGCTTCGAGACTGGACGTCATCGCCAGTATCTGAATTATACATCATTCTGTACTTCGTGTTTGTTTTCATTGGAGAGTTTGCGACGCCAACCTCACGTTTCAAGTTGACCGCAGAACCAATAGTGTAAGTTATAAGAAAGCCATAGTCTTAAATTAATGACGTTAACAGTTATCATATGTAAGTTACTACTAACCAGCTCTTTATATGTAGCACCTTTACTTAGCATAGTGTTCCAGCTTCTTCGTCTTCTGATACTGAATGGAGATGGGTGGAATATTGTTCGAAGGATCTTGCAGAATGTCGCCATTGTAATCTTTTTGCTCCTATTTGTTTAGTGGGACTCTGCGCCCCTGGCTAGTCGATGGCAACTCCATAGTTACCCATCATCTACCCACCGCCAAGTAAGGCGGATGCTTTGCTCCGTCATCATCCTGCAAACAGCTTTGAGCTCAGTGGAACATCTCGGAATAAAGGCACACAAGACAGAACTGAGCGGAAGAAACCAGAACAGTGAATGTAAATTCCGATTGCTTCACAAACCAACCTGAACCTTCAGTGGAAAGATTGGAAACAAGATGGCGACTGAAAATGATAATGCATAACCTCGTTCTGATCATGAATATGATAAACCACCACAGAAACTTACTGGACTTTCTGCAATAGCAATAAATATATTTTAAAGTTGTGCGAAATTCCAACTTTTATCCCCATAAACTGTCTTTACGTGGAATGTATGCGACGTTCGTATTTAATGCCGGGTACACCCAGACTATCAAGTAAAAATGGCTCTTCGTTTAGTGAAATCTCCTTTACTTTTCGGAATTAGAACAGCATTAGTTTCGAGCGCTTACATCGAATATTTACGACAGACTGGCCACGTGGTACTATGCTTGCAAGAAGCTTGTCATCGGCTTAACCCCTCACCTCTCGTCATCACGCGCAGCAGCGGAGGAGGAATCATGGCGGAACGAACGGACGGTAAGAATTCGGTTTGCGGCTGAAGAAATCTCGTCGGGGGGCACTTAGCGCGCGAAGGCTTCTCCGCGAGGATTTGTCGAGAGAACTACTGGAACGTGTTCCGTCTCGAATATCAACAGTCGGCGCCGAGCGGCCGCTTCGAAACGGTCCTACTTCAAGAAGTCTCAGCGTCGTTGAATGGCGTAGTTGTCGTCACGCTCCGGCCGCCACCCGACCGTCTGGTCCCCCCCCCCGCTTCGCAAGAATTCCAGGTCCACGGGAACCTTCACTTATTCGATCGCTCGCTGACAGGCCAACAGGAGCGATTCGTCACCGACGAGGTGCCACGGCTCCTCACAACAATCCCATTTCGCAAGTCGCCGCTTCTTTCTCTTTCGGTGAATTGAAAACTCCTCGAATTCTTCAGATGGCCAGGCTGCTGGCTCCCCTGGCCCCTCCCCGAGCGCGCTCACCATAAAGGAAAGTCCACTCCGTTCATATATCACCACACCAACACCCGCTGGCCTTTGGCTCCAACGTTTGACATTTTTAGGCCTTCGTGTTGAAAGAACTCGTATATCCCGGGTCGCATTGGAACGGCGAGCTTTAGTGTGGACTAATTAGAAAAAAGATACATTCGCCGAAATAAGCACAGACAAATGAATAATTCCATGTCGGACAGAATGTTTTCCAAGAGAAGCGAGGAGTGCCTTCAAGCCCTTGTTTATGGAGTAATTCTAGTGACCACTTCCACCGTTCCTCGAAATTCTAATTATCTGTAAGAGAATTTCCGTCTCGATTTTATTCTTTGGGAGTAATCTCTTTTGTACATTCCAGACTTGACATCCGTGATAAATTAAAGGAAAATAAGAGAAATAATTAATTTTTCTAACCTCTACTATATACCTGTATAATAAAGGCTACTTTTCCTCTAGATTATCATAAATATTTACGGTATTAATGTTACTGTATATATAGGATAACAGTAAGGTTTATACCAGATTACTTTTGATTAACTACAAACCATCACTTCATATGTTTATAGCAGATAATTTCTGCCTTGGCCCCGTGCATCGGCCGCCGTGATCTGGTTGCATCACCCGTTAAATAAACAGGATATCTTGCATCGTATTTTTGAGTAGCTAAATTTAGTAAACCAAATCTTGTTCCATAGAATCGCTCCACCGATTACGAGATCTGCTTCAGTCAGCAAAACACGGATGCATGGATAAATGAGTGTCCGAACAAAAGGTTTTACAACCGACAGTTACCTTGTAAATGGTTGACACGCCCATAACCTTAGTTGGAGAGATAGAGAGAGAAATGTTTCCCAGTAATTATTGGCTGCATTTTATCTTTCTCTTTTGGAGAAGTGGGAGGATAAAAACACCGAAGTTTGGAAACTTCGCAATCTGCTTGACGTTTGTTAGTGGATGTCATCTGGCAGCACAGACAAGAAGATGACAGGATCAGATCTCTACATCTCCACTTACACGCTGCTTGGTCGCGACTCAGAAACTCCCATCTCGTTTTCCACCCTGTCTAAACATATGTTATTTATTTTTTTTTTTTAAGGGTCCTTTATATTATACGTCTGAATTTCTGATTCTTAGACACCTAGAAGCGCTTCTCTATCTGTTAGATTTATAGCTCTGTAAATTATTAGGGAGCTAGAAGCGCAACGACAAAAAAGGATGTGACGACAAATTCCGCGTATGTTCTACTCGGAACCTGTCGCGATATTCTATGGCAGCAGTCGCAGTATCTTTTCTTTTCAGCATCATTTCTTTCTTCTTTCCTTCGTGGACGCTGGCGATGCTCTCGCACGTGCTTTCTGCTTATTTCTCCTGTATACATCGTTATTGGGGAAGGAAGGAAGGATATTGGAAAAAATTTTGCAGAACCGAACAGTTCTCTTTTAAGATTTGATATTAAAATATAAATGAAATATATACACTTTTAAAAAATTCGAGATTTATCATTTAGAAAAATATATATTTGAACTTTGACCTTTTTCTTCTTCGTCTTCTTCTTCTTTTTTTTTCCAAAGTACAGTAAAGTCTTCTTATCCGGCATCCATGAGACCTAGCGGGTTAGGGTTAATCAAATATGCCGGTCTGTTACTCAAGACTTCTCGATATTACACTTTTAAAAGATTTTTAAAGTTTGGTTCGCAGACACAATAATGGCGCCCGGCAAATTGAGCAGGCGACCAGCAGCGCCACCGTCTGCAAGCGTTAACATCGCGGATGCCGTGAGACACACTTCCGTACACGCGTGGTGTGAGAGTTCCGGATGGCGGTTTCTGAAACGTAGAATTGTATTGAGATATTCTACAGATTCCGGTTATTAAAGTATTCCGGATAACAAAAAAAAGAGGACTTCACCGTGTTACTTTTATACGCTTCTTGTCGTTACTCCTCGCCATTTCCGCTCCCTCTTCTCCCATCTGACAAGTTACTGTAGGATTCTCCTTAAATTGGGACTACCATGAAACAGCTGAAGCGTAGCTATGAGCCGCATATTTGTGGGGGAAAAAATACAAACTAACAACCTGATGTTTGTTCTTTTTCTTTCTCCCTAAACGACAGAATATTTGTTCGTTTTGTAAGTATCTCAACTACGACTGGTAATACTGTGTGACACCTGTAAACGAATTTACATAAAACAGCGCGGTACGATTATCGACATTTTAATCTCGGCTAATTGGTCGCACTGAAAATACCACTCTTTGATAAAACGTTTCTTCTGTCGTTGATCTTTACTCAGTAACTAATCACGCAAGTAACGACAACAAACCTGCTATTTCTTACCTCTAGGAACACCGGCCGAAGTTTACTCTAAAACACTTTATCAGTTTTGATGAAACTTCAGGATATCTAAACTTTTTTTTACGTTTTACAAACACCTAGGTGTGACTTCCTTCCTAGTTATTCTGTGAACAAAATATCAATCCTTTCTGCGCGTCAGAGCTGTGCAAAATGCTGAGCTGTATAAGGTGTAGGACAGGGTTAAACACGATGCTGAGCTGTATAAGGTGTAGGACAGGGTTAAACAGGATACTGAGCTGTATAAGGTGTAGACAAGGGTTAAACAAGATGCTGAGCTGTATAAGGTGTAGGACAGGGTTAAACAAGATATTGAGCTGTTATTGTAGGCCAGGGTTAAACACGATGCTGAGCTGTATAAGGTGTAGACCAGGGTTAAACACGATATGAGCTGTATAAGGTGCTTACAGTTTTTTGCCAAGCTTTTTTTTAACAAAGGATACTTTTTTTTTAAAGGTGTAGGACAGGGTTTAAACAAGATACTGAGCTGTGTTAAGGGTGTAGGCCAGGGTTAAACGCGATGCTGAGCTGTATAAGGTGTAGGCCAGGGTTAAACGCGATGCTGAGCTGTATAAGGTGTAGGCCAGGGTTAAACGCGATGCTGAGCTGTATAAGGTGTAGGACAGGGTTAAACGCGATGCTGAGCTGTATAAGGTGTAGGACAGGGTTAAACAAGATGCTGAGCTGTATAAGGTGTAGGCCAGGGTTAAACAAGATACTGAGCTGTATAAGGTGTAGGCCAGGGTTAAACAAGATACTGAGCTGTATAAGGTGTAGGCCAGGGTTAAACGCGATGCTGAGCTGTATAAGGTGTAGGCCAGGGTTAAACGCGATGCTGAGCTGTATAAGGTGTAGGGCAGGGTTTTACAACGCGATGTGAGCTGTATAAGGTGTAGGACAGGGTTAAAACGCGATGCTGAGCTGTATAAGGTGTAGGACAGGGTTAAACAAGAGGCGGAGCTGAGCTGTGCTGTATAAGGTGTAGGACAGGGTTAAACAAAGATACTGAGCTGTATAAGGTGTAGGCCAAGGGTTAAACCCGATACTGAGCCGGTATAAGGTGGAGGCGGGCAGGGTTAAACGAGCTGATGCTGGAGCATATAGGGTAGGCAGGGTTAAACCGCGATGCTGAGCTGAAAGGTGTAGGGCCGGGGAAAAACGCGATGCGTGAGCTGTATAAGGGGGGGTAGGACAGGCGGTAATGGACAGGGAAACAAGATGCTGAGCTGTATAAAAGGTGTAGGCCAGGGTTAAACAAGATGCTGAGCTGTATAAGGTGTAGGCCAGGGTTAAACGCGATGCTGAGCTGTATAAGGTGTAGGCCAGGGTTAAACGCGATGCTGAGCTGTATAAGGTGTAGGCCAGGGTTAAACGCGATGCTGAGCTGTATAAGGTGTAGGACAGGGTTAAACAAGATGCTGAGCTGTATAAAAGGTGTAGGCCAGGGTTAAACAAGATGCTGAGCTGTATAAGGTGTAGGCCAGGGTTAAACAAGATGCTGAGCTGTATAAGGTGTAGGCCAGGGTTAAACGCGATGCTGAGCTGTATAAGGTGTAGGGCCAGGGTTAAACGCGATGCTGAGCTGTATAAGGTGTAGGCCAGGGTTAAACGCGATTGCTGCAGCTGTATAAGGTGGGACAGGGGTTTTAAACAAGATGCTGAGCTGTATAAAAGGTTGTAGGCCAGGGTTAAACAAGATGCTGAGCTGTTATAAGGTGTAGGCCAGGGTTAAACAAGATATTGAGCTATATAAGGTGTAGGCCAGGGTTTAACAACCGATGCTGAGCTGTATAAGGTGTAGGCCAGGGTTAAACGCGATGCTGAGCTGTATAAGGTGTAGGACAGGGTTAAACGCGATGCTGAGCTGTATTAAAAGGTGTAGGCCCGGGTTAAAACAAGATGCTGAGCTGTATAAGGTGTAGGCCAGGGTTAAACAAGATACTGAGCGCTGTTAAAGGTGTAGACCAGGGTTAAATAAAGATGCTGAGCTGTATAAGGTGTAGGCCAGGTTAACCAAGATTTTGAGCTGTATAAGGTGTAGGCCAGGTTTTTTTAAACAGATGCTGAGTGTATAAAAGTTGTAGGCCAGGGTTAAGCGATGCTGAGTGTATAAAAGGTGTAGGCCAGGGTTAAACAAGATGCTGAGCTGTATAAAAGGTGTAGGCCAGGGTTAAACGCGATGCTGAGCTGTATAAGGTGTAGGCCAGGGTTAAACAAGATACTGAGCTGTATAAGGTGTAGGCCAGGGTTAAACGCGATGCTGAGCTGTATAAGGTGTAGGCCAGGGTTAACAAGATGCTGAGCTGTATAAAAGGTGGTTGTTGTAGCCAGGGGTTTTTTTAAACGCGATGCTGAGCTGTATAAGGTGTAGGACAGGGTTAAACAAGATGCTGAGCTGTATAAAAGGTGTAGGCCAGGGTTTATAACACAAGATACTGAGCTGTATAAGTGTAGGCCAGGGTTTAAACAAGATGCTGAGCTGTATAAGGTGTAGGCCAGGGTTAAACGCGAGCTGAGCTGTATATAAAGGTGTAGGCCAGGTTTAAAACAAGATGCTGAGCTGTATAAAAGGTGTAGGCCAGGGTTAAACGCGATGCTGAGCTGTATAAGGTGTAGGCCAGGGTTAAACAAGATACTGAGCTGTATAAGGTGTAGGCCAGGGTTAAACGCGATGCTGAGCTGTATAAGGTGTAGGCCAGGGTTAAACGCGATGCTGAGCTGTATAAGGTGTAGGCCAGGGTTAAACAAGATGCTGAGCTGTATAAAAGGTGTAGGCCAGGGTTAAACAAGATACTGAGCTGTATAAGGTGTAGGCCAGGGTTAAACAAGATACTGAGCTGTATAAAAGGTGTAGGACAGGGTTAAACAAGATGCTGAGCTGTATAAGGTGTAGGACAGGGTTAAACAAGATGCTGAGCTGTATAAGGTGTAGGACAGGGTTAAACAAGATACTGAGCTGTATAAAAGGTGTAGGCCAGGGTTAAACAAGATGCTGAGCTGTATAAAAGGTGTAGGACAGGGTTAAACAAGATGCTGAGCTGTATAAAAGGTGTAGGCCAGGGTTAAACGCGATGCTGAGCTGTATGGCGTGGAGTAGGACGACAAACTGCGTAAAATGACGTGGCCTTCGTAAAGGTGTTGACATCGCAAACGTCTTCTACTCTCGCTCTAAATACTTTTAAAGAGTAGAATATTGCGAATTCTAAAGTATCTATACAAAATAACGAGCAATGTCTTGTCGATAAGATGTGACTAGTTATTGAGAAATAAAATAAATAAATGAAACTAAATAATTAATAGGAATGTAGGTGAATGCACCTTGTTAAAATAATTATAGAAACAGGAAAAACTGGGTATATAATAAAAATATCACGTGATAGAATCGCGTTTCATTTTGCAAATGAAATACTCCATGTTTCAGTCTTTGTACTGGTGTCATGGAAGAAACCAGAAAGGGCCACTGTAGAAGTACAGGCAGTGGTTTTATTGTGGTGCTGAGAATGTGTGGTAAATACTATGGCTCATGAAAGAGAAATGGCAAATGATAAACGTATTGGAATCTGAGTCTTAGCGACTGAAGGATATTTATTCTATGGGGCAGATTGCAGTTTTACTTCATCTTTCAAGAGCTGTATTTAAGACTTTAAGGATACGTGAAACTGGTACTGTTGAAGATAGATGCGGACGGAAAGAAAGCCAAACTCTCCAAAGGTGATGTTAAGTACCTCGGGGTGGGTGGGGGTATCCTTTCTACATGAGAGACAACGAGCCAGTAGAGATCTTGAGAATGACGTAGCTGCAAGAACAGTGCGAGTGGTCTCAGTGGACGTGTAGCTTTCCAAAGACCTTTGATTAGGAGAGGCAGCAGAAATGAAGCAGTGGGGTGTCCAAACTCGGAAGAAGGTGCCCTTTAAAGATGAGTACAAGTTTGAACTGTCTGACAGTAATCAACAGTAGCTTTTTTGGAAGGCTGACCAAAAAGTGATATAACAGTCAGGCCACAACCGATAACATTGAAGCATGGAGATGGATCAATAGAAACGCGGGGCTGTATATGAGCCGAGCCTGTTGGGTAATTGTGGAAAATCGAAGATGTGCTGACTGCCGACAGGTACAGGCAGGTTTTCATCTATTAAGCCATTTCCTCAGCAAGACATCTCGTTCAGCGGGGATTGACCGAAGCGTAGAGCCAAAGTAAGGAAAAACGACCTGGAACTGATGGTGGAACACTCACAAATATGCCTTGGCCTGCAACGAAGTTCTGATGTAAGCATAATTGAGGCTATATGAAGTATATATGGCTACTGAGAAAATCATATCGAAACCACACACCTTGGACGAATTGTGGAAAGTGCTACAGGATATTTGCAACATTCCACAGTCATCCATTGATAACCTGCATGGGAGAATGAGAACAAGATGTCCTGCTCTATATAAAGCAAAGGGCACCAAATACAAACTTACTATGCTATCTATTCATTTTGTTTTTTTATACTTTCTGTAATAATAAATTGTCTGTTTCCATATATATATATAAGATTTTGTCTACTATTTCTTATGTTCGTTTTCTGTGTTCTGCAAATCAGCACTGACAGCGCTAAAAACAGTTTTTGTGACTGATTTTACTGGACAAATGTTTGCGCACCCAACAGAATGTACCTGTACATCCCAGATGTTCGACTATCTTTCCTGTGTCACCGGTTTGATCTTACACAAATTAAATAAGAAAAACATTTAAAAAGGCAACGACAATTTTTTGAAAATCTCCGAAAGACGAAGATAAATAGGAAATTAATAATTATAATCGAAGTTGTATGGATTTGAAAATCTCCGAAAGACGAAGATAAATAGGAAATTAGTAATTATAATTGAAGTTGTATGGATTTTCCACTTTCTTGCGAATAAATGAAAAGTAAAGTAGAAATCGATAAATGCGGCTCGAATAATGTCAGATAAATACGACTCATCCTTCACTTCTGTGAACTCGTTCTGTTGTTTGGAGCAAGTGTGGCTCAGTGCAACTTTATGGACAGCTGTATTGATTAGAAAGAGCGACGGAGTCTTATACAGGTAGCAGCGTTCGATGTTGTTAAGCTCACCTAACAAGCTTTCTAGGAAGGCAACTAAGATTTATACATCTAATAACTGCAGATTCTCATTTATGTTATTATAAGAGCAGAATGTTATCTTAAATTATATACTGTATATATTTATGAAAGCATTTTCCCGTCTACTAGTAACGAAGAGGTGACATACAGCCATGACCAAATGTTTTGCATCACCCTGGAATTTTCAAATTCTTGCTTGATAAAGTCGAATTAAACCGAATTAATTTGCATAATAACGTCACCCTGACGTGTCGAAGTAAACCGAATGAATTTGCATAACAACGTCACCCTGACGTGTCGAAGTAAACCTGATCATTTGCATAATAACGTCACCCTGACGTGTCGAAGTAAACCTGAGCCATTTGCATAACAACGCCACGCTGACGTGTCGAAGTAAACCTGAGTCATTTGCATAACTAACGTCACGCTGACGTGTCGAAGTAAACCTGATCCATTTGCATAACAACGCCACGCTGACGTGTCGAAGTAAACCTGATCCATTTGCATAACAACGTCACCCTGACGTGTCGAAGTAAACCTGTTCCATTTGCATAATAACGTCCACGCCACGTGCCTCTTTGTAGTTTTCCGCGTCCTTAATGGAGAAATGGACAAAAGTGTGAAATGTGACGACCTGAAATCTAACAGGAAAACAG
Organism: Nautilus pompilius; assembly: GCA_018389105.1. Taxonomy (NCBI): domain Eukaryota; kingdom Metazoa; phylum Mollusca; class Cephalopoda; order Nautilida; family Nautilidae; genus Nautilus; species Nautilus pompilius. Next base: position 75,061 of record JACATO010001559.1, read on the forward strand.
ATGATTTAAGACCTTACACATCATGGCGACAAGTTGGGCTACTCATTTAGAACTGGCCATGGGTACAGTGTCCAGCTGTGTGAGCATCGGTTTGAAGGTAGACTTTGTTATTGTTATTTCTGGGGGTGATGTGAAACGTTTGGCCATCAGCTCTCTCTCTCTCTCAGAATATGGGCACATCTCTAAATCAGTCTAATTTAGTGCAATAATTATTTCTGTAACCAATATGACACAAGAGAAAATTTACTGTTTGAACAGTTAAAGCTTTCGTCTAACTTGGTGAAGGAATATTTCGAAGCAAAACGTGTCAAGATCAGAAGTATTCAAATTCTGAGGGCCTCCAAAAAAAACATAAAACATAAAATATTTGAGAAACTCAAACCCGACTTCTCTCATAGATGAAAATCTCTGTAGGTGACAAACATTGTTTGGGGGGGAACAGACGCATGTTTCTGGAGTTGGGTGCCTATATGCAGTGGAAAGAATAATACATAGTCGTTTTAAAATTAACAGGTGGTTTCTGAGATGAACTTCCAAACAACTGACTTTGACTAAGATTGCAAGCAAATCAGCATTTGGGCTGAGTTTTCTGCAAGGGCGAACTGACCATGGAGGCAATGAAATGGTGAGTACTGTGACTATGCACGAAAATACCTGGACTAAAATTTAAAGACATTTTTTTTTTTTTAAGTATCTACTCATATTTTAGACGAACTATATTATTAACATCATGTAAAATATAAGATAATCTATCATCAAGGCGTCACCGAGGTTTGAAGTGTATGGTTTATTATAAATCAGAGTAGATATTTTTTTTTGTTCTCAAAGTAGGCGAGAAGTACTCTATTATTTACAAAAAATACGATATAACTGATGAAACCGGTCGAAACATTTCATCCGATTTTGTGTGCGCCATACACATACTATCAATTCACTGATGATGTTTGTAAAATGAGTTATAATCTAAATTAAAGCAGTAGATTTTACAAGAAGCCTGACATACGACTTATGTATGTAATGAATAACACAGGACAACAAAAAAATAACTTTTCACCTGCTACTGAGGTATAGCTAGGTGCCCTTTATCAAATCAAGCAACTGATTCCCAAGTCCGAGGCCGGAACTGCCCCAGCCCGTCAGGATCTGTAGTTACAGGAAAATGCCATCTTCTGTCCTTGTTTATTAATAAATAAAGCACACTGCAAAATTGCAACGAACTAATTCATTTCACAATATAAACACATTGTATATTGTACAGTAACCGTTATCCATAAGCTCAAACACATCGTATAAAGTATACATTAGCTGTTTAGAAATGCTTTAAGTACTTGATTTTACGCTGGTGAATAGCAGTGGTTTGTCTCTGAAGAAGCCAACAACAGTCCCCCCCCCATCAGGTTGGAGGTGAATCTCCCCTGATAGTCCGTCTCCACCGCCTTTGTGTTGGTGCAACCTCTCACCTCGCTCATCGCTCACAGCACCAAGGTTGGCTGGGAAGAAATCCGAGTGTGAATGAAGAAATTACAACTTCAGCAACATACGGCAGCCCATTTCGTCAATGGCTTTTATCATGTCTTGAACCAACTCGGAATAGTTGTCTGTTTTGTGGTTCCCAAGGAAATTGTGGACAACCAGTTTGAAAGCCTCCCATGCAGCCAGCTCCGGTGGGTTAAGCCTGGACTGGAAGACTGGATCGGAAAATAAATCACGAATTTGTGGTCCCACAAATATTCCACCCTTCAACTTGACATCAGTTAAAATCGCTCCAAACTTTTCTTTCAGATAAAGAAATCTGGCACTTTCAACACTCATTGCCTTTACAAAGCTCTTCATTAGGCCCAGCTTTACATGCAGTGGTGGAAGAAATAGAGATTCGTTGCGGACCTACCAGTGGCACATGTTGCAATTTCCTGGAGTATGGTGTGTTCTGGATGGCCATTCTTTGATCTTATAGCGATCTGCATCGTCTCGGCTATTCCACGGGCACAAGAAGCGCACCTGTGTACATGTAAGCAGGCAGGCAACCACGTGGTCTCCCTGTGTAGCCTGCTGTGTGTACACAGTACTAAAAAAAAACACACAAAATATATAACATCAGATTTCCGTTTATTCCTGTGATTAAAAATCCTTACGTATTGGGTTAATTCTGATTTCAGATTTAAAGACAGATTAGTCAACGTCCTTCTACCTCAGTAGCAAAATGGCTGTCGTCCAGGGTTATCCGATCGTCAGTCTCACGTTCTGAAAATGTACCATTTAAACAAAAATAGAACAAAATTATCCTGCAGGCTAATTTTTGAGCGACAAAATGTATGTCCTCGTGAGAGCTAATTACGACTAAACTGCTAACCTGAGCGAGTTCTCCCAGCTCACTGTTTTTTTAAATGAAAAAGTCTTGGTTACAGATTGGCTGTGATTCCGGGGTGGTGGGGGGGGGAAGACGACTTGTTTTTGGTAATAGAATTAATTATCACTCACCTGGATAATTTACTGGCAAGCACACTTAGTGCCGACGGGTGATAATCCGTTGAGAAAGTAGCGCCAACAGCGACTTCTCTCCGCTGGAGTGCCTCCTTCAGTAAGTCACGCTGGCTTGTAGCTGCTGAACCACAGTCAGAAGGAGAGAACGTTTTCCTTGCCCCCCCCCCCGGTTCGTGTCCGACATAACGCGCACTTGTACAGACAGGTGGCGCGAGACCGACGTCCACGTTTAGAGACAGGACTTCAGCCAGCTGACCGATGCCCGTGTATGGAACGGCAAGAAATAACATGGAAACCTCTAAATGCAAGTAATTAGATGTTGTAATAACGTGCCTACATCGTTAAATATGAGGGATTTAATTAAAAAAAAAAAAATTCGTTGCTTTTCCAGCCTGCATAAGCCAAAGTTTCTAAGTTAAGAAGGCCACTGTCACTGACGTTGTGGCGGCTGTAGGGTTAATGCATGGTTTCCGACATCACAAATTCTTTTTTTTTCTTCCTCATCTGTCTTCTCCAAAGACCTCAGATTAAAAGAAACTTCGAAAACTGGCGTTTATCCATATAAGAATATTTAATTATCGCGCTGAAACAGGGTTATCAAGACAGCGATATGTACACTGTGCTGGCAAAAGCCATTAACCTCCCCCCTGAATTAAGTCTGTTTGTTTGGGCGTAAGGGTACCACGACTGACTTAGTGCATAATCGTTGTTCGTTTGGTTTACGGTGTACGATTTAGTTCTGGCTTGTTACAATAATATTCTTTAGTCGAAATAGCGCCTTAAAGTGTGCATTTACTGATGGTTGCTACTGGTTATCATTTCATAGTTGCTACCCCCCCAATAAGATATTTATTAAAGAGTCCGCACCGATATTAGCACAACGCTTGAGCTTTATGATGTTGAAAATGTTTTCGTTCTACATTGTAGCATAACATGAACAGTTGATATGTTGCTTTAGAAATATGGTGGTGCAATAATTTTTGGTCTCCACTGTATGTTAAATCTTTATGGTCATTACTGTTTCTTGTATTAAAGTTAGTGTTCATGTTATATGTGTGTGTTTGCGTACATCTCAACTTTCAATTATTTAAGCCGGGGTTTTATTACTTCGGCTGCTACGAGGAACTCGCCGAAGAGAGAAGGAAAGAGACCAGCTTTCTCGTGATCCATCATCTTGGGAAGATCAAGGAAAGCTTCCTTCTCGCGTCACAACGCAAATTAAGAAACGGATGTTTGAAGGTACCCTTAGAAATGAAAAATATGCAACCCAAAGAGACAAGACGTTGTCTGGGAGAAACAGGAAAATCAGGCGCCCCCTGTCAGAGTTTGCTGGCCAAAACGTCACTCTCCACGCTATGTTTATAGTCTGGGATGCGTGCGTGGCCCCCGGTTTTCGAGAGGCAAGAACCAGGGGCCAGGTGTGACGACCATTACTGGGCAATAAGATGCACGTCCTGCGGGTTAGCCATCAGCTGACGTACGGCACTGCCTGTCTAAACCATAAACAAACTCAGACGGGATTACTGGCAACAGATAGCTAAAACATTTTTGGTTTACGTTAGCTTTAATCTATCCCTTCTTTATGTTCTTTAATGTCTGATAGAAGTCATCCGGAAGATCTGTATTTTTGTATGTGTTGGGGGGTGAGAGAGAGAGAGAGAGTAATGAATTATCAGACCTGGAACTACACGATTTTACCAGTGATGGTAAGTTGTTCAACAGACTTTCCATTATCTTGGTTTTCCATTCCATAAGTTAGTTAAAATGTAAATAACGTACATGTCAGGCGACTGATATACTCTATACACATTTTACACTAATACTTTTAAGTTTTACACAAAAAGAAATTATTTAATTCATATATTCAAACGTAAAGATTCGACAGTAGGACTGTAGTTCATTTTTTGAAGAGATTCTCTACTGTTTACCATTCTATCGCTGGTAACGTAATAACATTTTGAAGTTAGTGACAACTTTCTTTCCTCCCGGAGAAACTCGTTCAAATCTAATTGCTTTATGTATTTCGTGCCGAGCGTAGATTTGAGATTCAGATCTCATCTTTTGATTCAGCCAGAATTAATGGACGCAAGACAGAAGCAGCAATATGCTTTTGGTCGGCAGTTTGCTATGTCTTCATCGTGTCTCGAGACAAAGTTCCGTTCTTCGTATTGACGGGAAGCGATCCATAATCCAGAGATGTTGAGATTTAACGCTAAGTTTAAAAATGATTTTTTTTTACATTTATAAGAAATTAAGATCCAATATCGACAACATCGGTAACAGGCGGTGGAGTTCGAGTAAAGTCCAGGTCATGCTGGGGTTGGCTTTGAAACAAAGATGAAGGTCAGAACGAAAGTAGTTCTCCGAAGTCGAGATAGTCCAGCGTCGTTGGATTCCAACCTCGTTACACGGCCCGTGTGCGGCAACACTTCACCGAGATCTGACGTCCTACGATAAAAGTAGTTCTAACAACAACAGAAGTCCCCGCGATTTTGTCCGCAAAATCTCACGGTCCGTGCGATTTTTCCTGGCTGATCTGCGAAAATACGATGCCAGGTCCCTCGCTATTCCCAGCCACACCACGGATTAGCATGGCTGCCGATAGCGCGTCGTTAAAGCGACAGCTTCGCTAACTCTATTTCCCTGTTATCTCGGAACCGAGGAAGACGCATCGCGGCAGGTGTCGGGTGCTGTCGCCATCAGCATCAGCAGCAGCCACAACATCCTCCGCATCTCTCTTCTGGCAGGTGCGAAAGCTTCATCGGCCGTCTCTCTCGCTTTGTCCGCGGCGGCGACCCGCGAAATGATCTCTCCATCCGATAACTGAAACGTGGGCTAACGTCAGACATATCGGCGATGAGCGACCGCAAGAGACTTAAATATGAACCCTTTAGCCCCGACGGACTAATTCTGCAGAGTAACTGGTCCAGCCGATGTGTATGACGCGAAGATTAAGGTGGCGGTAATAGACAATCATAAGCAACTCTTAAAAACCGGATGATCCCGGTTTATGGATGAAAAATAACTAGCGGACAGAAATAGAAATATTCTCGGACATTTTCTTGTTGTCGTCCTCCACCCCTCCCGACATTCTCGTTTCTAAAAAAAAGAGTACTTTAGTTACTTTACTGGTGCGGTTTTTGTAGGAGCTGCTGTGACGGAGGCTTCCTCTCGTCGTCGCAAAGGGAACCTCGCCGAGAAGCTGCTGACGTCGGGCTTCCCGATCGTCGTACGTACAGCTGCAGCTCGGAACGTTGGCTTCCGGTCGGTCATGACGTCATGGCTCGCTTCCCCCCGCTCCTGTCCGGTCGGTGGCGCTGTAGTCGCGAATCTAAATCCCGAGGGATCCGTGGTGATTGCCCAGGCTTTACGGCGCGGAAGATTGCTTCCCACAGCGAAGAACTCTTCGGAGAAGCGTGACGGCTGGTTATCCGGCGTCAGGGCCGAGCAGCCATTTTTCTTTTTTTAGCTTCGTGTCGTTTTCTGACTGATCTGAGGAAGCGAACGCTGTTTAGTATCGTTCGTATTTAAGGTCGTGTAAATACCAAAAAGTCAGATATCTGTAGCTAACGCAGTGGTCTAGAATTTGCATAAGGCTTTTTTTTTTAAACGTGAATGAGTAACAGACTTATTCTGACACGGTGTTTCATGGGAATTGGTTTTATTTCTGGACAGACGAATTCATCTGTGATTGGCCTCGAAGTGAAACATCTCCCCATCCCCATCCCCTCCCCCTTTCCCCAACTCTGTCATGGATAGTATATAGTAAATTCCTCCATCTGCCTCAGTCGGTTGCGAGCTTAAACCGTGGAAAAGCAGGAATTCGTTTCTGGGCTGCCTCCAATCAAACTGCTCATCCAAAGAATGCCGTAGCTACGTGCCACTCAGATTGACGACGACAGGAGATACGTCGACGCTGACCTTTTCCAAAGACGCCTCGCACCGGCCGAGCAGTATCTGCTGCATCTGTGTGTGTAAAGGGGCATCATCAGATTCACTGATCCTAAATCTGCTTCCACGAGCAAAAGCCCTACCATCGACGAATAGCGAGAAAATAAGCATATGTATGGCCTATTTGCTTTTCTATTCTCCCCCCTTTTTTTAAAGGATAACATAAGTACAACTAATTGCTTCCCATCCCCGAAGACGCTTTACTCCGTACAATTACAGACATAATAATGGAGTTCCTTAATCCATCAACTCTCAACATTTAAAGTAGAACGGAAACTGGTTTCGAGTACGTTGCATAAGCAGAAATGCACGAGAACAGCTAAAGCACAAAGCGTATTATCTCTCGTCTCCTTATGGAAGTAATTAGTACGTGGTGTTTCGGAGCAGATATGGATTTTTCAACTCTGTGAAATCACTGCGATGGGTGGCTATTACTAAAAAAAAAAAAACAGATTTATGCATTAAAAACGTTTTCATCTTAAAAATTAATTTCCTGAGACATCTCGATTTTTTTCGCGTACACATTTTGCTATTAGAAAACACACGTACCAAAGATTTCCGTATTCCCTATATATATATATATATATATTTCAAAATATTAAATTAAAATTTTTCTATTTTAAATTGTTAGTTTAAAGTTTATCTTGAATGCAGACTTTTAAAGTAAACAAGGTACAGAATTTAACCGGATTTCAGTTACTAAGTTTCAGCTTTAAAATATATAAACCAATTCAAGGAGAATAATACAGTCTGACCAATTTGCTGTTTAAAGCAATTAGGGTTACCTCCGTTCCGTCATAAACTTATTATCTAAATGCACTGATCAAACCGGCATGACGTCACGAAATGTCGTCTTTACTATCATTAATGACTGGAACAAAGAATCATCTTGGCATGGCGTTTACATGATATCTTTTATATCTAATTTCGTATGTAAGTACTATGCAACGATTTATTTGTGGCGCCATTAAAGATGAAGTAAAGGTGTTATTTCTTCAGTAGATGACTACAATAATATTAAATTGTTTTGTCAGAATTAGATTAACTATCAAAAATGGCTGCTGTTGTTGTTTTTTTTATTATTATTATTCGTTGAATTAATTTTCACTTTTTACTCATTCTAATGGCAACTGGCTACTCGTAAGTTTCGATTTTGCAGTGTTTCCGCAGCTTTATGTATATATTTTTTAATGAAGGAAATCCATCCAGATAAATGCTACAGCACACGCAGGCTCGCGGTGTTCCAGCATCGCTTTGTTCAATCTACCACAACAGCCGAAATGCCTTTAAAACTAATTCTTCAGTGTGCGAAACAAAGTGAAAAGCGTTAGGTCGCCCATCTGGAGAAGAGATTGCTGTTGGTGTCTGGCCCGTGGAATGTTGTCTGCAGTCCGTGGCTCGAACAACAGACGCCGGATCTATTCTCACAGGAGACGTTTTTGGTAAATCTGGGCTTCTCCTCTGGGAAAGCTCATCATTACTTTAACATATTCCAGTACGGCCACTGACGAAATTAGAAATCATACTCGATCATCATTTTCTTTTTCACAAACGCTGTACGCGTTGTTGTCTGACTGTGGAGACTGGATGAAAGTAGACGGTTCCCTCATCTCTCTTCCCTCCCCCCCATCCTCCCAATTCCGCACCAATTGTCAGCCTAGCGAACGGTCGACGAGAAAAGGTAGACAACCAAGGGGATCCCGAAGTCATGACTCTGTCTGTTACTGCAGCAGGAATGAACTGCCATAAACCCAAAACCGACCGATCACGACTCAACCATAACTGGTATGGCCCTTTACTGGTCGCCCTGCGATGAAACAAAGCTCCAACTATGAATAATGCTAATGGTGGCTTCATAGAACCCGAAAATCGCCAATCGCATCGCCATGCTTAATTTCGGTACTAAGTAAACGAGACGCACCCCCAGAACTAACTCTGCGATCTCTGCTAGACATCTTCATATTTTTTTTTTTTTTTATAGACGGGAAGAAACATCCACGCGTTAGCTGGAGGAAGAGGCTACAAAATATCTGTGCAGGAGGTACGTTGAGACAACCAGGTCCCAACGGAGATTCAAATGTTGGCAGTCCAGTAAGCTAACCACCAAACTACCGCGCACCCAAAGGGTTTGGAACACCGATCAGCTATGAATTATTATCGTTATCGTATTTTTTTTTTCTTTTATTTTCCCCCTCTCAATGATTTTCGAGAAGTTCCTCCTCGGCTTTTCTCGGTTGTGAAACCAAAACTCCACAAAATCTGTGAATCCTTCACAGATACATTTAACAAAATGGGATAACAGGATAACACAAGACGTCTATAAGTTCTTTACTTCTTTGTTTAGTACTGCGTTTGATGCATCATAATAATAATAATAAGGAAAGGAAATTCATTGTGCCGTGTTACGGTAACTTGAAGTATGACATTGGTAAACGCACTTGCAGACGGAGAAGTTTCAATTCGTTCACCACGTTAATGTACTTTTAAATACGTTCGTGAGCTCATCCGGTGTCTCTATAAAAAGTTTGCTTCTCATCTACCTGGACGTGAAGATTCTTCCTCACTTAGCTACTGGACACGTGAGGGTTTTGGGCAGGTGTTGTATTGATTCGAGGTTTAAACTTACGGCAATCCCTTTTATTAGACTTGTCCCCCGGCCGATTAAAGAATCCAAACTATCACTATGGTCCCTGATTTGCATACTTATCGCTTGTACCCTGTGAACTCTGCGCACACCCTGTCAGCCCAGATCGCTGGTTTTATTTTAACGTTTTCCAACCTCTGATGGAACTCGTTCTTCGGTCGAAAACAGATGATGTTATATCCGAAAATTTCAGACGTGTTTACGTTCGCTTTCCGTTGCCAACCCCCTCTCTCTCTCTCTCTCTTGTTTACACATACGAAGGATGGCCAAGAGAGAGAGAGAGCAGCTGACGGTTCCTAATAATTCACCGTACGTGTTTTAAATGATATTCTAAAAAAAAAAAAAACATTTAGGTAAGTAAAACTACAGTAACCTTTTCCCCTTTTATAGAACCCTCCCCCCTTAAAAAAAAAAAAAAACGAAATTTAAGGCCGTTTTATTTCTCAGGAAAAATCGTAGCGAGTGCTTTAGGTGTCAGAGAGATGGCCTTATCGAGTCGGGCGCTCGTCCACGTGCTTCACGTGAACCCGTCCCCAGCGGAGCCCGCACCGCGGCGCTGATCGTCTTCCTCGATAAATCTGTCTGCGGAAACGCGTCACGCGGCTGCTTACTTTCAATTTTCTCCACGCGCTTTCTCTCTCTCTCTCGCGGGTATTCCTTTATTTACTGGCGACAAATCGTGCGCGAAGAGACTGCTGATGGATGGCGTCTCGGAGGTAGTAGGATCTACCCCGAGTTTATTCGTTGAAGAGTTTAAAGAATACGACAGCAATAAAAAACAAAAAAAAAAGCCTCTTCCCCTTTAGATAAACAGCCTCAAGCCTACAAATTTAGGGGTTTTTTTTCAAAGGATCCAGTAGTATCGCTTTAAGAAAAATAAATCATAATTCCTTTTCTGGAATTTTCGAACCCTTCTTCAGATTTTACTGTTATATCGAAGGATTTACGTTTCAGCCGCAATGGGCGATGAAAGAACCAATAAGTCCTTTTGTTGCCTAAACGCAACCGGAAGTTTTGCTAGAATTCAAGAACTTTCCTATATTCGGCGCAAAGTTTGCTAACAACAAAGTCAGACATTAGTTCGCCTTTGATGGCATTACGGGGGCTGCGTCCACAACAGTAAATCTGTTCCTCTCTGGTACATTCGAAAGCTTTTCGACTAAAAGCATTTCGATGTTAGTGCAACTTTGTGTTTTTTTTTTAAAAAAAAAAAAGCCAATCTCGGTTCTGCTAGCATCGGGTAAAAATCTCCGCTCTGATTTAGTTCCAGCCAGCTGCCTTCCTCCCAGATAGATCCACGTTGACCTTCGTATTTCCTCTTTTAAGGAAAAAAAACAAACCGTAGACGACTTTTAAATAGTCGCTAAGTTTTAAAATGTACACTTGCCTGTTTTTTTTTTTAGGCCCTCTACAATTTCCGGGTCCAGCGCTCGCTCAAACGCGAGGCCATCCTTCTTTGCTCCGACATCTTGTCACAAAACCCAGGACGAGTCTGTTGTCTCCTCTCTCTCTCTCTCTCTCTCTCTCTCCATCCCTCGTTCTGTACTGACGTCCATCTCTCTCTCTCTCTCCATCCCCTCGTTCTGTACTGACGTCATCTCTCTCTCTCTCTCTCCATCTCCCTCGTTCTGTACTGACGTCATCTCTCTCTCTCTCTCTCCATCTCCCTCGTTCTGTACTGACGTCATCTCTCTCTCTCTCTCTCATCCATCTCCCTCGTTCTGTACTGACGTCATCTCTCTCTCTCTCTCCATCTCCCTCGTTCTGTACTGACGTCATCTCTCTCTCTCTCTCTCCATCTCCCTCGTTCTGTACTGACGTCATCTCTCTCTCTCTCTCTCCATCTCCCTCGTTCTGTACTGACGTCATCTCCTCTCTCTCTCTCCATCTCCCGTTCTGTACTGACGTCATCTCTCTCTCTCTCTCTCCATCTCCCTCGTTCTGTACTGACGTCATCTCTCTCTCTCTCCATCTCCCTCGTTCTGTACTGACGTCATCTCTCTCTCTCTCCATCTCCCTCGTTCTGTACTGACGTCATCTCTCTCTCTCTCCATCTCCCTCGTTCTGTACTGACGTCACCTCTCTCTCTCTCTCCATCTCCCTTCTCTCACCCCCGTCCCGGTTAAAATCCCGCGAAGTCTCCGGTTTTCTCATCGCGGGACGAACTTTGCAAAACCGTGCCGGATTTCTCTCTGCCTCCCGGCTGCTGACATCATCTAGCGACCGGTCAGTTTCGTTATCTTTTTTTCACGCGTCCCTGTCGACAGGTAGAAAAAGGTAAATATTTACCTGTCGTACAGCGCCTCGCTCATATCCTCGTTCTGCTAGAGTTCGCGTTTTCCAGATAAAATTCGCATAACAACCACTTCCGACGCGTCCGGTTTTCTTCTTCAGGCTGAACCAAGTCCATCTTCGAATTCTCTTTGCAGGATTCCACTTTAATAAACTGATAACTTCAAAGATAATTATAATATAGATAAACAAAACGCATTAATGCTGCTTCTATGCCTAATAAAGTATTAACAGTAAGGTGAACGGAATAAACACAAGGCACCTCTGACATATACGTATAGTAATATCTTCACTATCTCCCGATCCTTTTACATCAGTTACTTTCAATTTCTAATAGTCTAAGGTTTATCCAAAAGATATCAACCTTTTTAATATGCTTTTTTAAAAATTAATGTTAGTTGTTTGTTGTTGTTTTTTAAATAGCATTTATTCTCTTCAGTCTAGCTTAGTTATTGGCCAGAAATGTTCATTATAAGGCTAAAGTAAAATAAAGAAAAGGGCCAACTTTCTTACACTAATCAGAAAAATAATCAACACGATTACATTGCAAGCTTCCCGTTCATTTTACATCTTCTCTTCTGCGCATCTTTGTTTCATCTCTGCATCTTGTAATAATTTAATTTAGAAGCAAAAAAAAAAAAAAAGGGTTAGTGAATTAAGCGACAGGCTGAAAGCCTTGATAGAGAATAATTAACAAGACCTTTTTAAAGAGCTGATGAGCATTAAATATATGCCTTAAGTCAGCCGACTGCGCAGTCGTCGATCGCGCTAAGAGACAGGTGGCGCCATATTATGCGCAACGTCGAATCACACACACTATAGAAACAAACTGGTGCGTGAACCAGCGATCTATACCGAAACCCTTTAAAACATCAGCGACCCACTTTCTAAGCAATACCAGCCTAAAAGATGCAAATGATGAGCTTCGAAAACATAAGAAATAAATGATCGACAGAATCGTCGCACATTTGGGGATGAAACAGTGTTTTCAGACGAATTATGATTTAAATTGTTACTCTTTGCTGATCGAAAGATAGGGATCACTTCTGTTCACACGAATAATGGTCAGTATGCTGCATCACACTGTACGACGGCAATGTCGGTGTCATGGCAGGGGCTGCATTAAACACTAGCTTAAAGTCAGTTAATGGTTGTGAAGCAGAAAGTGATAACCGGGTGGCACGTGATCAGTTCTTTTTCATCATCTACAGCTACTCTAACTACACGTTTATTCTTCCGCACACGTTATCAGATGTCTAGAACCGTTTCTGGAATCCGAATGATAGCCTCAGATCTTGAGCGATCTGATCCTGTGGGTCCAAGTTCCTTCACCATGCTCATTATTACTTCGTAGCCAGGTACGCAAAAGAACCGGAAGTCTTTAATGAAAAAGGTCGTTGCATCGAATCTAGTGATCTAGTTTTAGCGTAGATGCCATAGATGTAAATGCGCTGCCCCCTTCAGTAAGAGCCGTAAAAAAAAAAAAAAAGCTGAAAGAATAACCAATAACTTTTTTGTCTTTAACTTCTCTACTTAGTGAAAATTCTCTCTTTTTCTAACCAACTCTCCTAAAGTAAAATGGATTCCACACAGCTCAAACATATTACAGTACTACAATTTGTATTTTTCTTTCAGTGGTTAAAAAAATAATAATAATAATATTGGCAATGAGTTATAATGCCTATTAAAAGATAATTAAATATTTTTCTATGAATACATCTGAGTCCTCTGTCTTGTGTTTTGAACTCTCTTGAAGTGAAGGTAGAAAAAAACTTGTGACGTCAGAACTTGCGCAGACGCTAAACAGCAAAGCCAATTTGCAAGAAGCTGCTCGCGGTCTTTCTCTGAGTAGTTAATGCGCCGTCTTTTCTTTTGGCTTGAAAAGTTTTAAAGAAAAGAAAAACGTTCGAGCTGATTCCTTTAGAATTCGAGACAGGAGTGAATCGTAACAGCAACAACAAAAAAAATTGTTAGTTATTCAATGAAAGGAAAGTCTGTTTTTTTTTAATGCAAATTTTCCACTTCTCACGATTTCTTCTATTTGCTTCCATAGATTTCGTTTGAATTATCGTATAATGGAAACGTATTTTCTTTGAACTCCACGATTAAGTAACGATGTCGTGCGCCAACGAAAAAAAACTACTTAACTAGCAATCATTTAGCTGAGAAGAAAATCGCTTTAACATGCGACTATTTGCTATTCTTCCGTCTAGATTCGTACTCCACGTTCCGAGGGAGGGAGACACATGAAAATACGAATTTTACTCCCGCGGTTCTTTCTATTAATGGGTCGCTATTGATATAAGTCGGGTAATCAAGACCTCGTTAGGTAACGAATACAAATGCCGATGCAGTAGACTTTAAACCCGTGAATATCGACATGACAGCTTTAAATGGCATTAACAAGCTCGGGTGCAGTGGTAACACGCCAAAAACAAACAAAATAAGTCGATAACAAAAGGGAGCGGATTGAAGATGGCAGCTGCGAACGGAAACGGAGTCGATTAGTTTTTCAGAGCAGGTCGGAGAGGATGCTATCTATTCTTGGTTGTTAATACCGACTTCGCAGTTCAGACGCGCACGGCTATTAAGTGAAGGGTTGGAGCCAAAAAATTAACCTGATGAGCCAAAAAAAAAAAAAAAAATGTTCAACAACAGAGAATTCGATCTCCCTTCGTTTGGTTTTTTTTTTTTTTTGGCGAGATCGAGATTCGGGCCACAGACATCTTGTTCTCATTCTTAACTTTAAATCGGAGAACTGGCGCTCGTCAGGCAGCTCGATCCTGGTTTTTCGGTGACCGGAGACACCGGACAGAAGTGTCTCGAGTTCAGTATCGCCATCAAATATCCCGAGGAAGGAGATCAGGCGAGCGTGGACCTGATTCTCCTTACCAAAAACTCGGAATCCGTTCACCGCCCCGCCCTGCCCAGTACGTTTGGCGGTAGTCAGTGTTATCATTTCTACGGTATTCCTTTTCCCGTAATTTCTTTTTTTTGGGGGGAGGGTTCCTGTTGATGTTTTATTCAAACTCAGAATTAACAATAACACGGCGGCGATCTTCGGTGGCGGCCAATTCCTTCTGCCGGTGGACTTCCGGAAGTCGGAGACGGACCTAACGCACGGTGGCGGCCAATTCCTTCTGCCGGTGGACTTCCGGAAGTCGGAGACGGACCTAACGCACGGTGCCGTCCGATTTCTGTCTCCGCTGTGTTGTTTGGCGTATCGACGTCGATCGGAAGTTCCACCATCGCCAGAGTAAAGACGGCGAACAGATATTCACGAAGATGGTAAATAAAGGTTATTAGAGAGCTTCAGATGAAGTACTTTTCTTGCCCATTAGTGTTATCTTAACGAACATCGGAATAAAGTAAAACAGCGAAAGCAAAACGGTTGACAGAACTAACGGAAACTATCGCGATCGGACGAGTTCCTGATATTAAAAGATGTCGTTTACACGTCACGTTCTCGAATGTCTTCCGCTGACGTGAGTAAGCGTGGCGTTTATAGGAATTCTTGCTTTACAGCGGAGGAATATAAAGGATGGCGATCTAAGGTAAATGAGAAGCCCGCGGCTCTTAAAATGTCAACGGCCAAAGACCAGTTGCTGCGACAGGCTAATAGTGTGGCAACCCCTGGGATCTCAAAATAGGCTGACCATTGAAGCATCTCGAAAAATGTTGTTTATAATAAATAAGTGAGGATACAGCCAAATAAGAAAACTCCAACGATAAGTTACCTTTTCACCGAGAACTCTGTAGTACTTACTGTACTATCGAAATTTTAAATTAAGTATTTTGTATTTACCAACAGAGAGATAAGCTCTAGAATCCATTGTATATCTATCTTCTGTATTAGATATTATCATCAGGCGAGAATCTATGAACGCTGTACGTGGCTACGATAAATCGTCAGCTGACGGACATGTCCAGCCTGATGAACGAGAAGTAGCGACGTCATTAAGGCGAACAAATGGTTGTTTCCTTTGAGCAAATATAGTACCCTACCATTTATCTGCATCACAGGAATAGTTATTTGTAAATCCAAAAGCAATAACTTCGGAAGAATTAGAAGGTAATATTTGGTATCCTGTGTACGTGGCCAGGTTCCTCCGCTCGGCGAGGCGGTACTCTCTGGCAGTCTTTTGACGATATACCGACGAAGGGAGGTCCAAATGTCTTGCTGCAGAAGTTGTCAAAGAGTTCCAAGTATTCTGGCTGTCTCTCAGCGGTTTTCGAAATTCGTATAATCCTACCGGACTCCGTGAAGGTCAAGACACCATTTTAAGGTTCGTCTGGTGCTGATAACATGCTACAATACAAAATCCTGTCCAGAAGATTACATCCTTTACGTATGGAGTGATAAATAAGAATTTTCTTTAGCATCTCAATTTTTTCCCAATTACGGTCATGGCTATGCACCCCCCAAGTTTAATTCCACTACCTCTTTGCCTTACTGTCTTAGTTGAACAGAATTTCTTCTCCAGCTCATCTTCGTCTCTTACACTCGACTCATCTGTGAATAATTGATTTTCCTGTCTTCGACTACCCACTCATGATTTCTTGTCCCCACCCCCCTTTTGTGCCTTTCTCTAGTTTCATATGTCCTTATATCCATCCTTCCACTAAGTCCCTGATTTCTCAGGACCATTTAAATTTCTGAAATAATTTTCTTGTTAGTCATTTTCAGGGTTCTTCCTTGGAATAACATTCAGCCTTAAACTTAATGAACCCAGATGTCTTCTTTCGCCATCTCTGCTTAGACGTTTCATTTTCCGTTGCTTTCAATTTCTAATCCTTCCTTTTCCTTCTATTTCTTCATGAGCATTAAGATCGTCATATTCGAAACATGGCATCTATTCGCATAGTGATGCTTGAAGTCTCTATTTATTAACATAATTAATAGATTTCTGTGTAAAACTTAAAAAGTGCTTAAGGATGGTTATCGCAGTTAATACTTTGCTTTTATTTGTTGTTCAAATTAAATCGGCTTTTGTTGAATCAGATTATTATTATTATTATTATTATTATTATTATTATTATTGTATTATTATTATTGTTATTATTGTTGTTATTATTATTATTATTATTGTTGTTATTATTAGTGGTTAATTATTATTATATTTTATTATTATTGTTTTTTTTTATTATTATTCTTGTTTTTATTAAAGTATTATTATTATTGTTTTATTATTATTTATTATTGTATTTTTTATTATGATTATTGGTTTATTTTATCTGCTTCGTTTATTAGTGTTTTTTTCTTATCTTATTATTGTTTTTTAATTATTCTTCTTCTTGTTTTTTTTTCTTCTTCTTATTATTATTGTTTTTTGATTATTATTCTTCTTCTTGTTTTTTTACTATTATTCTTATTTTGTTTTTTTTCTTCTTTCTTCTTCTTGTGTTTTTTTCTTCTTCTTATTCTTATTGTTTTTTTATTATTCTTCTCTTCTTCTTGTTTGTTTTTCTTCTTCTTCTTCTTCTTGTTGTTGTTTTCTTATTCTTCTTATTCGTTTTTTTTCTTCTTCTTAGTTTCTTGTTTTTTTCCTTTTTCTTGCTTCTTGTTTTTTTCTTCTTCATTCTTATTCTTGTTTTCTTCTTCTTATTCTTCTTCTTGATTTTTTTCTTCTTCTCTTCTTCTTGTTTTTTTTCTTCTTCTTCTTCTTCTTGTGTTTTTTTATTCTTCTTCTTCTTCTTGTTTTTTTTTTCTTCTTCTTTCTTCTTCCTGGTTTTTTTCTTCTTCTTCTTCTTCTTCTTGTTTTTTTCTTCTTCTTCTTCTTCTTCTTGTTTTTTCTTCTTCTTCGTCTTCTTCTTGTTTTTTTTTTCTCTTCTGCTTCTTCTTCTTGTTTTTTTCTCTTCTTCCTTCTTCTTCTTGTTTTTTTCTTCTTATTCTTCTTCTTCCTTGTTTTGTTTCTTCTTCTTCTTCTTCGTTTGTTTTTTTTCTTCTTCGTCTTCTATTCTTCTTGTTTTTTTTCTTCTTCTTCTTTTCTTCTTGTTTTTTTTCTCCTTCTTTTCTTCTTGGTGTTTTTTCTTCGTCTTCTTGCTTGTTTTTTTCTTGTTTTCTTCTTCTTGTTTTTTCATTGTTCTTCTTCTTCTTGTTTTCTTCTTCTTCTTCTTCTGTTTTATTCTTCTTGTTTTCTTCTTCTTGTTTTTTTTCTTCTTGTTTTTTTCTTTTCTTTTGTTTTCTTCTTCTTGTTTTCTTCTTCTTGTTTTCTTCTTCTTGTTTTCTTCTTCTTGTTTTCCTTCTTCTTGTTTTTGTTCTTCTTGTTTGGTTATTCTTGTTTTGTTCTTCTTGTTTTTGTTCATTCTTGTTTTTGGTTATTCTTGTTTTGTTCTTCTTGTTTTGTTCTTCTTGTTTTGTTCTTCTTGTTTTGTTCTTCTTGTTTTTGTGCTTCTTTGTTTTGTTCTTCTTGTATTTGTTCTTGTTTTTGTTCTTCTTGTTTTGTTCTTCTTGTTTTGGTTTCTTCTTGTTTTGTTCTTCTGGTTTTTGTTCTTCTTGTTTTGTTCTTCTTGTTTTTTGTTCTTCTTGTTTTGTTCTTCTTGTTTTTGTTCTTCTTTGTTTTGTTCTTCTTGTTTTGTTCGTCTTGTTTTGTTCTTCTTGTTTTGTTCTTCTTGTTTTGTTCTTCTTGTTTTGTTCTTCTGGTTTGTTCTTCTTGTTTTTTCTTCTTGTTTTGTTCTTCTTGTTTTGTTCTTCTTGTTTTGTTCTTCTTGTTTTGTTCTTCTTGTTTTGTTCTTCTTGTTTTGTTCTTCTTGTTTTGTTCTTCTTGTTTTGTTCTTCTTGTTTTTGTTCATTCTGTGTTGTTTTTGCTTGTTTGTTCTTCTTGTTGTTGTTCTTCTTGTTTTAGTTTCTTCTTGGTTTTGTGTTCTTCTTGTTTTGTTCTCTGGTTTTGTGTCTTTCTTGTTTTTGGGTTTCTTCTTGTTTTGTTCTTCTTGTTTTGTTTTCTTGGATTTTTGTTCTTCTTGTTTTGTTCTTCTGGTTGTTGTTCTTCTTGTTTTTGTTCTTCCTTCTTGTTTTGTTCTTCGTGTTTTGTTTCTTCTTGTTTTGTTATTTTGTTTTGTTCTTCTTGTTTTGTTCTTTGTTTTTGTTCTTCTTGGTTTTGTTCTTCTTTGTTTTGTTCTTCTTGTTTTTTGTTCTTCTTGTTTTTTGTTCTTCTTTTTTTTGTTCGGGGTTTTTTTTGTTCTTCTTGTTTTTTGTTCTTCTTGTTTTTTTTGTCTTCTGGTTTTTTGTTCTTCTTGTTTTTTTTTGTTCCTTCTGTATTTTTGTTCTTCTTGTTTTTTGTATCTGCTTGTTTTTTGTTCTTCTTGTTTTTTGTTCTTCTTGTTTTTGTTGTTCTTCGGGTTTTTTTGTTCTTTGGTTTTTTGTTTCTTCTTGGTTTTGTTGTCTTCGTGTGTTTTTGTTCTGCTTGTTTTTTTGGTTCTTCTTGTTTATTTGTTCTGCTTGTTTTTGTTCGTCTTGTTTTTTTGTTCTTCTTGTTTTTTGTTCTTCTTGTTTTTTGGTTCTTCTTGTTTTTTGTTCTTCTTGTGTTTTGTTCTTCTGGTTTTTGGTTCTTCTTGTTTTTTGTTCTTCTTGTTTTTTGTTCTTCTTGTTTTTTTGTTCTTCTTGTTTTTTTTGTTCTTCTTGTTTTTTGTTCTTCTGTTTTTTGTTCGTCATTGTTTTATTTGTTCTTCTTGTTTTTGTTTCTTCTTGTTTTTTGTTCTTCTTGTTTTTTGTTCTTCTTGTTTTTTGTTCTTCTTGTTTTTTTGTTCTTCTTGGTGTTTTTTTGTTCTTCTTGGTGTTTTGTTCTTCTTGTTTTTTTTGTTCTTCTTGTTTTTTGTTCTTCTTAGTTTTTTTTGTTCTTCTTGTTTTTTGTTCTTCTTGTTTTTTGTTCTTCTTGTTTTTTTGTTCTTCTTGTTTTTGTTTGTTCTTCTTGTTTTTTTGTTCTTCTTGTTTTTTGTTCTTCTTGTTTTTTTGTTCTTCTTGTTTTTTGTTCTTTGTTTTTTGTTCTTCTTTGTTTTTTGTTCTTCTTGTTTTTTGTTCTTCTTTTTTTTGTTCGTCTTCTTGTTTTTTGTTTCTTCTTGTTTTTTGTTCTTCTTGTTTTTTGTTCTTCTTGTTTTTTTTCTTCTTGTTTTTTTGTTCTTCTTGTTTTTTTTGTTCTTCTTGTTTTTTGTTTCTTCCTTGTTTTTTGTTCTTCTTGTTTTTTGTTCTTCTTGTTTTTTTTGTTCGTCTTGTTTTTTGTTTCTTCTTGTTTTTTGTTCTTCTGTTTTTTGTTCTTCTGGTTTTGTGTTTCCTTCTTGTTTTGTGTTCTTCTTGTTTTGTGTTCTTCTTGTTTTGTGTTCTTCTTACTTTTAGTGCCTCTGCCGCTCCGCCCCCCGCCCTCTCTCCCCGTCCCACCCCCTCCACGGTTCGCCGCTCCCCCTTCTCCGCTCTCCTGCCGTTTTTCTCCCTCCCTTTTCTTCCCTTCCCCCTTTCCCCTCCCCCTCTTCTTTTTCCTTTTCTTGTTTTGGCTTTATCTTCTGTCCTTCCCCTTTGCTTCTTCTTTTTCCTTCTGCTACCACTTGGTTCAGAAAACCTTATAGTTTGTTTCTATAATATGCGTTGCTGGTTTTAGAGATTATGGCTCTTTTGGAATTATCCATAATACAGAAATAGCCCGGATTCTTGTAGACTCTTGTGGGAGGAACACGAGAACATTGTGATGAAAAATCAGAACTTCTGATGGCTGTGGTTTACCTGAAAGAAAAAAAAAAAAAAAAAATAAATTTCCTACACGCATTCTAAGGGTATTTAGATACTACACAGGCCGCCGAGATGAACATAAAAATAGGTGATAAAAAGAAATATTTACGTTTTTACTTACATCAAAAAATGAGCTCCCACCTACGTCAGTCGGGGCTTAAAAATAAACAAGTCGATGGTAACTTGGAGGGGGAGAGAGAGAGAGATTCGCATATGTATCGCAATGGTGAAAGGACGTCTTTCACGGTGGGTGGACTCGAATTGGCTTCTTGATCCAGGCTTGCACACTAACGATAGATAAGCTGTAGGAAGAGCCCGGAGAAAGCGGTTAACTGGATCTTGTTTATCGGTGAATTTTTGAAACACAATTCAAACGATCCCACCCATATTTATTGACCGGGGGGGGGGAGAGAGGGAGGAGGAGGAAAGAGAATTATGTGAAAGGAGAAAAAAGTAATTAGACGGAAACAGATTATTAGAATGTAAGGATATTTTGTATGAGATCTTTTTGTAAGAGTCGTCTTGGCCGTTGTAAAAGGCTCAGGGTGATCGTTTCAGACTCTCCTGTCAGCCTAAGACGAGTGATGTGACATTTGTCTTGCTTCAGGTGTCGCATCTGTCTCCGGGTGTGGCGCACCCGCTAAAGTCACACCTCTGGCAGAAGGTCGTCAACCGACACCGGTTCAGTTTGCGACACCTCTGGCAGAAGGTCGTCAACCGACACCGGTTCAGTTTGCGACACCTCTGGCAGAAGGTCGTCAACCGACACCGGTTCAGTTTGCGAGAGACACGGCAGGGGGCGCCACAGCAGTACCTACTATCGCCATGACAACCGCTTCATTGCCCGTGTCTTACGACGTAACCGAGCATTCTTGGCACGGGGCTATTGGGAACGAAATTCCGCCGGTCCTGGAACTTGCGTCTCCGACCAGGCTATAAAACCGACCACACCCCGCTAATCTACACGCTAGATGACCAGTATTTCAGACGTCAGTAGCACCAGCGCACAGCAGAGCGAGCGAGGTCTGGCTGGACTGGGACTAACTTGCTCTAGATCTTGCCAGACTGGAGACAGGTACTCTTCTCTAGTGAGAGAAAAATTCAGCATTTCGTGATTGGCTGGAACGAAACCAACGTTACAGATCGGCGCCATTTCGGTGATGTCACCGTACCAGTGGTTCATATCATTTATGCGAAACGGTGTTAATGATTTTTTACTATTATGGACGATAATCAGAGAGCCCATCGTGCGAGAATAGTCCTAAACCACCTTCAAGAGGAAAATACACAATGTCTTCCACAGTGCATTCGTTCCCTAAACTAAATCCCATAGATCATATCTAGAATGAGCTCTCTAAGGACACTGGAACGCAACCACGCATTCCTCTGGAACTGTTGCAGCGGTGGCCATACACTCTACTGTAAGTCAGTTCATCTAGTACGTGTAGCTAGCCAGTTATTATTCATTGTACTATGACGTCACTAAATGCATCGAGGAATGTAAAATATTGCGCAAAAAATGAACTCTCCGCCTGTCAAACTTTCGATTTTTAATTGTGCGTATATGTGCTATCTCAATGAGTTCATGGTTTGCTTGTTTAGCTAAAAATTATATCTTTTACTTAGTTCTCCGAGTCTCAGTAATAAACGCCAAACTGGATGTCGCCGGCAGGCGGAGGGTTAATAAAGATTAAGACGCCATTGAGAGATGGCGGCCCAAATGCGGATCGAGAAGAAAATTTAAATAAGTGCGAAGTCAAACTCAAAGGCTGACGCGGCGTTTGAAGTCGCGCCCCCCCTTTTTTTTCTTTTCCGTCTCTGCGAAAACCGTTGAGTGACGACAGACGATGTGCAAGTCTTCAAAATGTCATCAGACGGTCGAAAAGTAAGATGGCCTCGTGAAAAGTCTCTCTCTCAAGTGTGAAGCGCCGTTACCGACGAACCAATTTTCTCCATGGGACCGAGTCGCTGTTTGTGCAGGACCGGACCAGACCAACAATGCGGTCGGAAATGTCGTTTACACATAGCGAAGCGAATGGGGAGACTTTGCCGAATTAAAGGCAGCTGTTTACCCGCTTGAACATACTCCGTGTTTACTTAGGTTTGTTAATGAACGTGTGGTCAAGTAAACAGTCCTGAAGTACCCCTCTTACAAGGTGCTTCACTTAGATCCAGCAGCCTCATTTGTCGCAGCAAACGTTTACTTTTTCCTTGTGCAAAACGGCTCGGTTGTAACCTATGGTATAGAGATATTCTCCAGCACTTTAAATATGGTTTCTGGTACTTAATTCTTCCTTTTATGAGAAACTTCGTTTAATATGCGCTGATGTTGTATTAGCTAACTGCCTCCGCCACGTGTTTCCATTAAAATAGCGACTTTTACTGTAGTAAAATTTAGAAGAATTTGTGCCAAAACTTTGAAAGGTGTTTACAGTGTCTTGGCTCTAAATATGAAGTAACACCTACTTTCACTTTGTGTAAAGTTGCTAGGAATAATTTATCAAACTATGGAACACAAAGCCAAAGAGATTGAAGCTTCACCGTGTAAATCTCTTACTTTGTGCTCATCTGGAAGATTCTGTGGAGGCGTAGATTCTTCAGCGTTGTCTTGGACAAATGTTTGCAGATTTTCAGCTGTTAGGTAGAACGATAGTGAGCTGCAAGGAAATTATGTATGTAACTTTATAGTAAATTTCCCAGTAAGTCTTTGACTGGCAGGACTGGAGAATACTTTAAATAATAACGTGATTTTTTTCTGAATTTAAAATACTCTGTCTTCACTGTTTGTTTTCATGTACAACATTCGAACATCAGGTGACACTGGTAAACAGATATAATAAACTGTACTCAATGGCCATTATTCCACACTGAGAAAACACTGGAATTTAACAGGAAAAAAATCTCCAAAAATATGAGATACACGTAAAAGTTCTGTAGAATATAAATCAAGAATGGCTTTTATCAATGGTACTTCGGCAAAAGGCATTATGCCTGTAGGTAAGTAAAATTGAGCCGATTTGTTGAGTGGGGTTCGTGGTAGCCGTTCACAAGACGGGGATAGTTTTAGGCGAGAAAAGTAATTTAGTACCATTTAATTTAAGCAAGTGTGCAGTGTTGTACACTTCCCGACTGGCTTAATTAGTTCCTAATGCAAACCAAGTGTTGCGTGGGCGAGTTTGATTCTAACGCAGTGTTTTACACCATAAAACAGAACGACTGGAATGAAATGAAGGGGCTAAACCTGGACTCTGTCAAATTAGCGCCATTGTTTTCACGCGCTACCAAAGACCTCTTTCCGTTGTTAATCCACTCCTTGTCCAGAGTTTTGCAGGAGAGCTCCAATACTAGAAAGCACCGACAGTGTAGATCTCTGTTTGTCTAGCAGTCTTAGCGATCTCATCTCGGTGTAGCGAACCTTTACCAACGAAGACGAGGAAACCGGTCCTATGTTATATAATCCGGTGCTAAGAGACTTCTTAACAGGTTTAAAACAAAAGGACAGGCTCTGCGATAGAAAGACGGTTTTAAAGGGCAATGAATGACAGCTCTCGTTGGCACCGACTTTACGGAAGTACTGAAACACTCGGCCTGCTGGTAGTCAAAAGCAATCAGATACGCGGAGGTTTTTGACTTCATTATGTTCTTGCCCTTCTTGCTCACGCTCAGAGATCGTTTCTCAACGTCGACGTGTACGACTGAAAGTAGGCTAAACTGGATTGTTGACTTAAGGTGTCGGATTTTCCTTTCACTATCCAATTCCTTCAAGGTTGGGGGTTTTTCTGAGATACTATCTGCGCCTAATCAGAAATAAGAGATGCCCATTATGGAGCGGAGCGGAAATAAAAGCGTCCATGCTGCGGCTTAAACAATAAATGGGTCAACCATTTAAGTTTTGCAGACCATGGATAAGGAGGAGACAGGTGTCTGATGTTGTTAAAGGCTGTGGTTAAGTATGAATAACGAGGAGGTAGGCATCGATTAGTAAAACACCCGATTAATTTATATAGTAATAATGACACAGAATAGTGCTGATATAAAGTGTAAAAAAAAACAACACAGCCTTAGTTTAGTAGTAAGCCGAAAACAGGAACTCCGTGTGACTTATGTAGGGGGCACCGAAGTAATCAACACGACACCGAAATGGAGTCATCTCAGCTCCAGTAACCACCCTTTCCGGAGGCTTTATTCTACTCACTCACAATTTGCTAACGACGCTATCTCATACGTCATCGTCGTGGAAACTTAAGCTAATTTGTTAATTATGAACCCCCCCACCCCTTAGTATTAGTGACCGTGTTCCGGCTCGGCGCCAGACTCGAACAGAATCAATGTCAGATAACAGCAAAGACCTGGACTCGTCGAGGAAGCGTAGCAGCGGGCCCCAGAGACACAGAAAGGTCCGGGGCCCTGAGTCGACCACCGACCGGTTCCTACGCCCGCCGCCACACCCCCCACCTCTTAGCAATACAGTGGATTCCCTCTGTTTGCTTTGAACGTCCGTCCAGGACCGCTATAGACGGTTTTCTTGCGGTATTCCTCGAAGTGGGCAATCACCACCCCGCTAGCAGTCAGTCGGCAGCCGAATAGCCACCCACCCACCGGCTTCTGCTGGCGCCCGTTCCCCTTTACGGTACAAGGGTCGCCACCAGTACCGTCCTCACGACCCGGATGTCTGCGGACTGAAGCGTTCTCCAAAGTAAATCTAACGTTTCAGAAGTATTTTTCTTTCATGATTTTATGAAATTATGTTTCTTATTAAACTAAGGAGACCAGATTTTGCGTCAGACAAGAATGCACTATTTTTCATTAAGGTGAAATTCATAAAGTTTTGGGGTGGCTCTCGGAGTTACCGTAAAAAGGACTGATCTCCTCCCCCCACCATTTCTATTTTTTTAAAAATATTTGTTTCCCCCTCCCTCAAATAATTCTAATCCCTACAACCAAAACTGCATGTTTTCTTCATCTTTCAAGTTTTTTACCTTCTGGTTCCATAATTGGAGAGTTTAGTTCCGCTTTTCGAATATTATATAATGAAACCCAGTGGCGGATTCAGAATTGGTTGTGGCGAAAAGGGGTTCAGAAAGTTCGGATCCCGCCCAAGTTTAGACAGAATAAATAGATTTCTAGGATTTTGCATAGAAAGGTTTTGAAATTTTGGTATATATAAATTTTGCATTATGTAAGACGAGAAGAAGTGAAAGTAGCGACAGTTTCCTTACAGAAACTTACAAATGCATCTGGCTTCGGTTGTTGGTGAATATTTTTATGGTGCTGCAAACATGTGTGGTCGAAAATACACCAAAGAAGATTCTCCAGACGGTCTACATCTTGTGCTGTGCACATGTTCTAAATCTCTATATTACAGACTTTGTAGAAAACAACCACGTATCAATAATTTCATTGGCCTTTTACAGTGCATTACATTTTTGGACTGTATTAGTTGCTGGAGCAGGTGTTGGTTCATCGAGACTGAAGAAGCTGCAAAAGATTGGCGAACCTTTTTTGTGGTCAAAGCAAGCTGTTCTCGAGAGAATTTTACTTTCTTATCGAGATTTTACTTTACATCAGACAATCACCAAAATGTTAAGTCAAAGCTGCTTTTATACAGATTTTGCAGCCACGCTATCCTTCGTCAAGCATCCTAATATTTGCAGACGAAATGCACTGGTTACCTTGCTGCGATGAATATGATAGATTCTGCAAAAGAAAAACTTCCAGATTGTAAAGACTTTCTGAATATTTTTTTTTTGAAAGTGAAGTGAACACGGCGGTGGAAGCAGCTAAGACAAAGAAGAGTTTCCAAGAAAAGACCAACTTCCAGAGAACCATCCAAAGTGTCTACGCCCCTAGAAGATCTCGTTGTTCCCGTTTAGAGCTGACGTATGTTGCAGTGTTACTGATCAGTCACAGCTGTCACCGATGGACGCTTCTCTCGCAACAGAGAACCAGCCACACACACATTTCGCATCGAGGAGTCTCCTGTTGCTAGGATTTCTGAAAACAGCCTCCAGAAGATCGGTGGACAACAAGTCGGTCTTCATAGACTAACGAGGACCTGAAAGCTTGGACATGTTTGTAAACGTTTACTCTCTAATCCAAATGTCGCATTTTATCTTCGGATGAAGTCAGAGTTGCTTTCGTATGCGAGCATATTTCAGCTGTTTTCCAGAAACTGAGTTTTCTGCGAGTTTTTGTAAAGCAAATTACTGGCTTTTCATCCATATAATTTGCATTTTATTCCATTTAGTTAACCACTTTCACTTTCCCTTTGCATTGTCACGTAGTTTACGTACATTATCGCCTGGCGGAGCCCATCCCTCTCCAGGTCATGTTATTACTAGTGCCAAAATGTCCCTTCAATTCAAATAAAAATCGCCATAATCTTTCTAAGTACCAATATAGACTATTTCCAGTAGTTAAAAAAAACAAAAAAACAAAATAATAATAACAACAATAACAACAATAATAATGACAACAATAACAACAATAATAATGACAACAATAAGAACAACAATAACAACAATAATGATGACAACAATAACAACAATAATAATAACAACAATAACAACAATAATAATAACAACAATGACAACAATAATAACACCAACAATGACAATACTAACAATGACAACAATGACAACAACAACAACGACAACAACAACAATAACAACAATGACAACAACAACAACAACAACAATAACAACAACAATAATAGTCTTATTCATATGGGCCCGCACATTGCGCGCGCCATTTAACCCTTTCCCTGAAGTTTGACAAATCTAGTCCGCTCCTACGTACAGCCAGGTCCGAATGTTTGTAGTCTTGGACAGTCGTCTTGTTGCCAAAGCATCGTCCCCTAGAAATCTCTCCAGGTTTAAGACGGCCGTGGCTGTTACGAGTTCTAACCGCTTAGAATCCATTAAAACCATTAACAGCCTTTTAAGAGATAAATAAATTAGTTCCTACTAGCGTTTTACTGGCTGCTTTGTATTTAAAAGAAAGATTTTTGCAACTAGATTGTGACATACAACGGTGGGATTACGCAAATTTAAAATATCAAGCCTTCATAAGCGATATAAACTGGCGCACCCTGACCTCATTAACCTCGCGTAAGCCATGAATATTTCAGATGTATGACAATAGAGCGAGACTGTAGTCCACTAGTTAACAAACTGAACTGTCGACTAATGAAGAAAAGCAACAAGGAAAAATGTGTTCGTGGCTGTATTGTGTTTCTTGGACGCTCGCCAACCTTTCAGTAATGTACAAAATCAGCTAAAAACATACTTTCTCTTGAAACTGGAGACCAATTTTATCGTTGGTTATACCGAGGGGAGAAAAATGTGATTTTTTTTCTGCATCACTCAGTGCGCTGTATGCGAGATATGCGACCTTTGAGTCAAAACAAAATATTACGAAAAAGAAAGAGTATCATCAATTTGTCTCTCTCTCTCTGATTTTCCCTCTGTAGTGATGCCATGTCTCTCTGTCTCTCTCTCTATATATAATGACGTCATATCTCTGTCTCTATAATGAGATATGTCTCTCTCTCTGTAATGGCGTCACATCTCTCTCTCTCTGATTTTCCCTCTGTAGTGATGCCATGTCTCTCTGTCTCTCTCTCTATATATAATGACGTCATATCTCTGTCTCTATAATGAGATAGGTCCTCTCTCTCTCTGTAATGGCGTCACGCTCTCTCTCCTGATTCCCTCTGTAGTGATGCCATGTCTCTCTGTCTCTCCTCTCTCTATATATAATGACGTCATATCTCTGTCTCTATAATGAGATATGTCTCTCTCTCTCTGTAATGGCGTCACATCTCTCTCTCTCTGATTTTCCCTCTGTAGTGATGCCATGTCTCTCTGTCTTTCTCTCTATATATAATGACGTCATATCTCTGTCTCTATAATGAGATATGTCTCTCTCTCTCTCTGTAATGGCGTCACATCTCTCTCTCTCTCTCTCTCTCCATCTTTTCTTTAAATAATAGTAGTTGGTTTAAAAACTACGATTGGCAAGGCAATACAGAGCAGATCATAGTCTTTGGTTTTATTGTGATGTGATGATTGCAGGACTTCTCCAGGTAAATATCCACAAATTATGTTTAAGGGGAAAAAATCAAAAAAAATCGGTCAACATTACATTTATTTCCGGTGCTTGTTTGACAAAACTGCATTTTTTTTATTTTTTTTTTTTGCTTCTCAAGGCCGCTGTAGTTCACAAACCCTGCCTTCAGTTTCCACCTATTTAGGTTGGTCTTTCCTTAAATGCAAATAAACAACTTTGTGAAAACAAGCAGAACTTTGTCCAAGACACCATCGGCGGAAAAAAGAAACTAGGTATTAAGTTGACGTTAGTTTTTTTTCCTTCCGATAAAGTGTTTACAAACGGAAAAAAAAGGGGAATTAAATCTGTCCGTCGTTTTATCACTCGCGCGCAATATTAGCATCCCGACCTCAACATTTATAGCCCGTTACCCTTAAAATCTGTATTTCTCAGCACAGGTTGCACTATAGGAACCGTCACACACGATTTCCCCCCTCATCAATTTAACCCTTTAGCTCGTGTTTCGCAGTACGAATGCACTGACTTCCGTTTGTACTGATACCGCAAAAAAACCTT
The DNA here is from genome assembly GCA_018389105.1 of Nautilus pompilius. Taxonomy (NCBI): domain Eukaryota; kingdom Metazoa; phylum Mollusca; class Cephalopoda; order Nautilida; family Nautilidae; genus Nautilus; species Nautilus pompilius. The sequence goes on from JACATO010001559.1 coordinate 103,770, forward strand.
TTCCATGATATATGAAAACAATGAAAAACACAAAAGGGTTATAAGAGGTCAGTTTCCAGGATCTTTTGGGAATTCTCGAGCATTCTTGAAGCCTGTCGACAGATTATACAAGCCAATCCCCTACTTTATTTGCCATTGTTAACAGTGTATCCAGATAGAGACTCTAATATAACTGCTAATTATATTGGTTGAAAGTCAAGTTATACAAGTAATTTAGAGGCAGAATAAGTAAATATAGACACCGTGTAAAAGAGCGCTGGATCAAGTAAGAATATAACCTGTGGGAACTTCTTCCCTGACGTTCAGCATACAGATAGAAGTTAATTTTGATTGGCACACTTCGATACCACAAACCAAAATTACTTGCAAGAAACATAAAGTAGCCCTCATCCATCCTTGGCTTTGATGGAAAATTCACATGGTTAGGAATACGGTTTTGTCACGGTAAGGTGCGGGGTGAGGGGGGGGGGGGAAAGCGATAGTTCACGGAAAGGTAACTAAATAACGTAGTTTTCGCTACATCAACAGGTAGAGGATCTTTTGAGGAGTAGATTAAAACCGATAATATAAGCACAATTGGTGTCGACTAATGGAAAGTTCACCTTACTTTAGGACACAAAATGCTCGTCGTGTTAAGAGTTTACCTAAACACTGAAGCAGCATCTCGTACATCGCGAGGCTGTCATCCATGATTCTACGTCTGTCATCTCGCAAGACACCTGATGATCTCTCTCAGTCGGCGCTGTTAGCAGGCACTGATAGAACCCTCAAGCCAATCACAGTCCACTTGGAAGACGTTTTTTTTTTAAAATAATACCGAAAATTCAATAATATTCCAACATTCTATTTAGAATGTGCACGGAATTCGACTTTTGCCAAGGCATTTTCTTCAAACGTTGGAATCGCGTCAAACCCATTTAGAGATGCGAGGTCAAGATGATTGGTCCGGATGGGACCGAACGCTCAGCATGGTTCCAAACGCGTGACAGGATGCTGACTAATTCTTACATGTTCTGACCTGTTACCTGGGTTTCGATTTTGGCGGACGATTCCTTAGCTAACACGCTGTCAGATGTATCAGTAAAAGAATTTTTCTTCCAGTAGACAAGATCCACTAAATTATCTTCCACCTTATGTGCTCTTATTTCCGTCTTTTGCGATGCAGTAAGAGTCGACATCATTCTTGGAGCAATCGATTCTATTGCTTCTTTTATTTCTTCTGGTCCGCTTAAGTTGACCAAATCCACTGAACTACAGCTTTGCCCGCACTCTTCAAATAAATTCAGGTAATCCCGGAGTTAGCTGACATCAGAATAGACAAGTTCGAACCGGCTCTTCCACCTTGTAATTACTGGTAAAGGTGGGCGTCTTCCCCTTCTTTCCTGCCGTCAATAACGGAACTGTATCTTGTGGACAGACACCAGATAAATACCTGTTATCTATCAAAAGAGACTTTGGTTTCAAACTAAGTTCCTCTCATCGGCTTGAAGTGTTCGTGAAAGGGTAACATGCCACCGCTACGATAATTGGAACATAGCGGTCTTCAGCATCTGCCATTTAGTCTGCTATGAAACTAAGTTACAGTCAGTCACCATTTCTTTCAGGTAATTTACATGACCTTCAAAAAGCTGTTGGTAAGCACGATTTTCGTTGATCCAAACGAGGTATAACTTTTATGTTCTTCCAGAGAACATTCCGGATACATTTCCACAGTAGGATTGTCTAGGATGAGAAGTGGAATACTGAGGGCGCAGAAGTAGATAAACTTCTGTCCCACGAAGCATCTGTCCTTCTGGCTTTACAGAAAACAGGTAAACTCATCATTTTTTCTTTTCTTTCTACTTTAGCTTTCTTTTCTAGTGCAGATTCGTCGGCTTATACCTTACGTTTATGTAAAACAATGTTTGTCGCAGCTCGGTCTTCTATTTTCATGCAACGAGAATGTCACACGCTCTTTCAATCCGCGATACTTCTCAGGATCTTGCATCGCGGCGTCTGAACTCGACGTCGTTTATCCGTACAGCGGCGAGAGATCTGGAATCGACAAATTTGACCACGTGTCAACTGCCGGCGAGAGAGCGTCGGTCCACTGGCGATCTATACGGACTTTCCAGAGCCGGCTGGTGTGGGCGGATCCGTTAAACTATCTCCAGACTGAAGGGACAGAAGAAGAAGTTGTCGGAGAGCGATTTCTATTGATCTATTTCTGTGTGGGGAGGTCGTTGTTGCCTAACTACCTGATTCTCAGTCCGCACAATCTGAGAGTTCTTCAGGACGGTGCCAGGAAAAGCCAAGAAACGCTGGGTTTTAAATTAGAGTATCATTTGCGCGATCGATTCTCTTGATACAATTACAGATCTTGGTCTGCACTAACCGCAGTCAGCCGGACATCACACGGACTGACGGGTAAAATACTTGTAATGGCATCGTTTCATTCCAGGTAGGTACGTCTCCGGGGACGAGGTGCTGTTAAATAGAGTCGCATTTTCGACATTGGGTCACTCCTTGCTGTTATTTGATTAAATATGTAAATATGCAGCCACCTCGACGCAGGCACCACTATGTAGGTGGAGGTGCTGATTTACCATATGTGGCATAAGGTAATAGCTGAAGTAAAGTACATAGAATTAAATAAATAAAAGCAAAAATCATCTCGTTCTTTTTAAACTGCCGGGACTAATAATGCAACAGCGTAATTCCTTCATATGCATAAAATGTAGCCATAAAAGCTTCGTGTATGCGATACACACACACACACACACACAAGATGTCTTCAAACCATATAAATCTGTCTTCACGAAAGCCGGACTGAGCTTAGATTGCGAGGTTAGGCCCGCAGAATCAGTTTGGACGAACATCTTCCTGACGGCCTATAAAATGGTAAAATCCTACCTTTTGATACCTGTAAATAGCGATTGTGTGCACCTCGATTTCTCAGATTTATAAAAAGGTGGCTGTAAGATTATTGCATCGTCTGATTTTAACTTGGAATGCAGCTATTACTCTTTTTCTGGTATTCTTTCTACAGTGTGGGGACGTGTGTTTTTGAGAACCCTTAAAAAAAATAGAAGAATTTTAAAATCTGTTACCTGTTCGAGGCCTTCTTACGACACCTGTTGGCTCGCTTTGCTACCATGAGACCTGTGGAAACAATTGGTTTAGAAAACAACGGTAGAAACGTAGCAGCCAACAATGGGATGGGGCTTACAACCAACGTGTCAGCGTCAAATGCATTAATACCGATATTTGCATAGGTAGAACCAGGGAGTCGAACCGGAACCGAAAATTGGTTCGAACCGATTAAAAGATGATCAGTTCACGCGGTTCCACGGTGTCAGCTACTTCTAAAATGCTGCTTGTGTGATGACAGGGTGAAGCTTCATTCTAATGGGGTAGATTTGGAGATAAAGGATCCATTAATTATCTGCTCACCTGAGTACAGTTGTAAAGAGAGTCAGTCAGACGTTAATCAGATCTATTCTGAGTTTGGCTGGCCGGCTATAAACAGCTTCAACCATTGAATGTAAAGGTGCTTACCACCCTACGCATAGAGACGAGGTGAAAACTGTCAACTCTGAAGAACGAGGAAGATCCCAGACGCCACTGTTGTGGGCATACAAAACAAAGGAGGAAAAGATCTGGCGAGATACACAATCAGCTCAAGAGAAAGCCTGTGTAACAGACCAGTCGAGTCCAGGGTTTGGTTTTCTCTGTTGTAAGACAATCGGAACACTTTACCCCTATTCTACAATACTTCGGGTACACGTTCGGATGAGACTGGTCTCAGCGCCAGTCGAGGAAAGAAGCGAGAGGTCGTCGTCTTTCTTTTAGGACTGACTGTGCAATGGGTATCAGCATAAAGTTTGTGAAAGACGGTGAGACAGCAGTCCGGGCCACGGCTAAAAGACACACATCCCAACATCTCAAGAATATGTTTCTTGAAGTGCTTACACACTGAGATCTACGTACGGCAAATATACAGCGCAGCAACAGATCACTGTGAGGATGTACGTGTTCAGCACACAAATGACGGCGAGAAACGAGACCGGAAACTGAGCAAAACTTGGAAAATAAAAAGGAAAAGCTTGTTACTGATGTAGGAGAGGGGGATGGTCACAGACAAACAGATTCGGGTGAGATGCAGGGAGTGAAGCAGGCAGCACAGACTGAGCGATACTGGTGTTGCGTTAACCAGCTGGGAGGTGATGATAAGCTTAAAGATCGAAGTATTGCCTTCTGGAATAGGCATCAACGGAGAGACACTCAGCCTGAACTGTGCAAACTGGCGACAGTCGCCTGGCTCTTCCATCGACCGCAAGCTACAGGTGAACGAGTCTTTCTTTGGTCTCAACTTCGTGTCATCGCAACAGCGGACAAACATGACGGGGGAGATCCTGAAGGCCATTATGGTGATCCATTGCAGCAATACAGTATTTTTAGAGGACGAGTGTGATTCTTGTTTCCTTATTCGGTCATTTTTCCTGTTTTTGTAAAACGTTTTTTGGTTTACACCGTGGAGTAAAAATGGATCTCATAACACGGTTTGATTCCCTGGATAGAACGATAGGCTTTAGAACTATTCCTCCTGATGGAGATCGGAAATGATTTTCGAAACGTATAGGTTTAACAACTAGTTAATTTTACTAAAATTGACGTGTCAAGAAGGACTCGATAAATCCCTTTTACATTAATAAATAACACTATGAAAAATCCCGATCTTTAAAAGAAACAAGGATACAAAGAATATTGGGATGTGCTCATTATGATTGTGAAGCCAAATGAAACTACAAATTAGCTTCTCCGTTATTAAACTTTCCTGATTTGGGAATTGGTTTCAGTCAAAATTAAGAAGAAATTTCGAAATTTTTGTTGCCATTGTTGCTGTTATTTTCAGTTTTATAATCCACGTTTTTAAAACACCTGGGAACAATATGTGCAAATGTAACTGTGTATGAATGTAACGTGAATTTTACAGAGCAAATCGGCTTGACGAATGACGCTAAGAATCAAGAATATCAGAAGCCAGCCAGTAACAAGAGCTCGTCCAGAAAACCCAACGTCTTGGACCAAGTGAAAGCCGTTTCCGGCAATTAAAGCTGATGGCGTGACTTCAAACGCTAAGTACTTTTCTTTCATTCTGGAAAAACTTAAATATGCCAACATGACACGGAAATCTATTTGATCGTCGGTGCTAGGCTCTATAAGTTATGTGGAATAGTACTTATCAGATATCGAGAGAGAAGTTATAGAATCCATCTTGTAGTTCTTACTTCAACCTTGCGTGAACCATTTAAAATGGGGCCGATTACACCCATAAAGAAAAACATGTAAACTTCATTATTCAATTTATGAAATATACATTACATGTGCAGCAATATATATATATATATTATTTTTTTCCTTATATTTTTTCTTTACGCTACAGCTGGTTTCCATCTGAAAAAGCAGCTATTTCTTTCTCATTACTTACACGTGACCTAGAAATGACGTCAGATGGATAATGGAGGAAAGACACTAAATAGATAAGTAAAACGTATTTATACTACAAACCGCCGGACAAAAAGTAATTTTTTAATTTATTTTTAATGACTGCCATACAGACCCATAAGAACATATTTACATGACAATGGCATATCATTTACTGGCTTTTAAATTGAATATCACATAAATACCACGTGAAGATAATCTTTCGGTTGTTAATGGCAGTCATTAAAGATGAAGAAGAAACGATTAATGTATTCAAGCGAACATTTATTAATTTTTTTTTTTAAAATCCTAATATGATTTAAAATACAACTAAACATGCAGGATTGTGGTGTTTGTTTGTTTTGCTGTGATTAGTGTCGCTTTATCAAAGATTATCGATTAGGTACAAACAGGGCCAAGGATAAGTCCGCCGCGGCAACGCGTGACAGTCGTTAGATTTGCATCTGCCAGTATTTTTTGTGGCTGATTTTCCAAAGGCGAACAGCAAAAGTGAGTTTGGAAGACGGGTTTCTCAACAGCATTGAATGAACATGCCTTTGTGCGCGTGGTGGGGGGCGAGCGAGCGACGGCTGAGATGGCTTTCGCAGGCCCGATCCACAGTGCACGGCTGTCGATCGCCACGTCCCTATCGTGGGGGCATCGCCATCCCACGGGGTCGCCGGGAATGTTAGGCAGGAGATCAGGGGTGGGCTGTTGTCGGTTCATAGATACTGCAGCAGAATGATCGCATTGCCCGCCCTGCCCGATGTAGACCTGTGCCCGCGTTAACGTATCCTTCTCAGATAGCTTTGACCGGAAATTAGCAGAATGACGAACCCGATGCTTCTTCTTCCTTCAAGGTGCACGATCACCACCCCCCTGCGACCCCCAAAAGTGACTAAACTAACCCCTCCTCCTCCAATCGGTCGATGTCTCTGCACCGATGCTGACGTACTTAATAACAACGTTCTGTGTCGACGAGAAAACGCAGCAGAAAGTCGTTATAAACGCGGTATTTCTGCTTCTTTCTTACAGTTTCTGAAAAGCTCCTTCTCCGTTTGTCCGGTGTCTTCTCGGCCGTTTCTCTTTTTTTTTTGTTAAAGAAACTGCCCTGAATCTCGACCAGATTCGATTTCCCACTCAGAAAGTAGGGAACGGTACGCTTTTCCGAGTTTCCCGCTTGCCGCCCAACGGAGAACTCCGCTATAATAACTTCTCATAGACGAGACCGTGGAGCTGGTGGCTCGTTAAGAGCCGGGAGCGCTGAGCGCCTGCAGGAGACGGATTTGGAGAACAGCGAACGTAGCCAGTCCGAGTAACCCGCGGTATTCGCCAAGAAGGGAATCAGCCGCGGCGGTTCTGTTTATAATACCGTATATCCGGGTTGGTGCTGTTCCGCTGTTTTGGGGTCTTTTTTTTTTTTAGTGGGTAAACGTGAGTGCACCGATTAGTACCTCTTCCCGGATCTAGAGGGCGTCGTCGTCATCATCATCATCATCATCATCTGTCGGCAGTATACTTACTGGGAGCCAGCCGACTGCGCTATTTACGGTCAGCGCTGGGCTGCCCGACTCTTGACATTCACCCACCAGGGCCGCATGTCCTCGGACTTATATCGCAAAGGGTTAACCCTAACCCCGACTCCCACCCACCCTCCGACACCACCCCCCTTAACTGTTCTGCGCTTTGAGGCTAGAACGTTTAAAGCTTTTGACTCTGAAAGGATGTATGGTTTGTCAGGGTTCGTGGTTGACTTTTCGGAAAAAGGAGCGGAGAATAGGGGTCGTTAACGATACTGATTTGTTTTTAATATAAACTACAGTCCCTCGCTCGATAATTCCCCCTGCTATGATACGTGTTAGATCGTTGCGGGAAATGGCAAATATGGACAAATAACAGGGTGAGGATTTTACGTTAATAGAAACATTTTTTGGGGGGGGGCATAAATTGCCTCCGCCCTGTTTGGAATCGAACCCATGGTGTTTTTTGTGCCATTTCTGGCCCGAGCTGGTGTTTGTGTTTGGACCCTTCTGTTGTTCTCAGCTGACCAGACGCAGATTTCCGAATCCTAGAATCATATGAGAAAAGAGCCGCCCCAAGCAACACCCACCCCACCAGTTCTCGGGAGCTGTTAGACAATCTTTCGAAATGTTCTCCCTTTATTGATTAAAGGGAAGTCTGTATGTGATTACACAGCCGCAGGCATTAATTACCACATACAAACAAACAAACAAAAACATCGCCCGTAAAACATTTCTTCAAAATGTCACTAAAATTAGTTCGGTAATTGTTATGATAAATTAATCATATCTATCATTAAAGAAACTGAAATAAGAAAGAACACGGGTCTAATTGAGCAATGGATATTTGAGCATTTAGTTTTTATTTGATAAACTTTGTCATCCTGCCATTGAATGATTTTCTTTATCGCGGTGGGGTTTTTTTTTTTAAATTATTTATAAGCGGAAATAAAATTATTTGACATTTTAAGGTAATGTACGAATCTGATTTTGCAAAACAGTTACTATATTTAAAAAACCAGATTTTATATTCGGGATTTTTCGACGACATTTCCTGGTGTTAGTGGAGTAAAACATGACTGCTCTGTACCCCGACAGCATAGATCTGTACCCAGTTATTCGGCAACCGGTAAACACATTTCAACTCGTGAACTCGCAGAACTTTCAGAAACCTATACATTTATGCACACACTGACAGCGGTAATATTATCCTAGACTCACTATGAAATAATTTACGGCAGTGGTCAAACGTTTTGCATCGGTCTAGAATTTCCTAAACTTGCGTAATAAGGTCGAAGTGAACCTGATTCATTTGCATAATAGCGTCACTGTGTCGAAGTAAATCTGATTCATTTGCATAATAACGTCACGCGGACGTGTCGAAGAAAGCCTGATTCATTTGCATAATAGCGTCACCGTGTCGAAGTAAAACCTGATTCATTTACATAATAGCGTCACTGTGTCGAAGTAAACCTGATTCATTTGCATAATAACGTCACGCGGACGTGTCGAAGAAAGCCTGATTCATTTGCATAATAGCGTCACTGTGTCGAAGTAAAACTGATTCATTTGCATAATAGCGTCACTGTGTCGAAGTAAAACCTGATTCATTTACATAATAGCGTCACTGTGTCGAAGTAAACCTGATTCATTTGCATAATAACGTCACGCGGACGTGTCGAAGAAAGCCTGATTCATTTGCATAATAGCGTCACGCTGACGTGTCGAAGTAAACCTGATTCATTTGCATAATAGCGTCACTCTGATGTGTCGAAGTAAAGCCTGATTCATTTGCATAATAACGTCACGCGGACGTGTCGAAGAAAGCCTGATTCATTTGCATAATAACGTCCACGCCACGTGCCTCTTTGTAGTTTACCGCGTCCTTAATGGAGAAATGGACAAAAGTGTGAAATGTGACGACCTGAAATCTCACAGGAAAACAGATGATTCCTGAAAAGACCTTACACATCATGGCGACAAGTGGGAGGGTTAGTCATTTAGAACTGGCCATGGGTACAGTGTCCAGCTGTGTGAGCATCGGTTTGAAGGTAGACTTTTTCATTGTTATTTCTATGATGACGTAAAACGTCTAACAATCAGTGATTATTGCCGTCAAAATATACCCTATTGTTCTATATCTTAAATCTCGACGATACTATATCCTCGTCCATTCCAGCGTAGGAAAATAAACTAGCAATAGATTTCTCGAAGAGAAAAATATTTTGTTTGGATGAAAGACGAAGCTGCTTAGACCAGAAAACGGGAAATATTGATACGTTGCTCGGTTTGATTCTCAATGATCCAAAGCTTAGCAACGAATTGGTTCGCAGGAGAAAACGTATTAAAGTTTGTTTTAAAGTTTTTCAAAGAAAACCTTTCCTAGTTTTTAGTTAAACCTAAAATTGTAAGTTCTGAAGCATGTACCAAGGGCGTATCAATAATGGATATGTAATTATAAAACGCTTATAAAACACTACTAATGGCCAACTATTAAAATAAAAATATACATTTAACGAGAAAAAGTGAACGCTATCGGAGAGAAAATTAAATAGCAACCGCTGTAGTCCTGCCTGATGATGGACTGTTACACCTCCAGCGAGCTTTGCTTATCAAACGCTAAAGAGTAAGTAAAGCGGTGTAATTATTATCTTTTTAACATACACGATGTCTTGATAACTCGTTCGATTAACCATCGATAAACTAAAGCATTGAGAATGAATTAAAATCAAACGAGAGACGATTCCAGTGTTATTGAGTACGGTTATTAAAGATGTGTATGAAACGTTAACCTCAATAATGCAGGTAAACCAACGACAATAAGGTATTTTTGAAATAAACAAAAGAAACAGACAAGATAAATCAGCATCAGCAGCGAGCATCTAGACTAGATGTGGACCGGGATTAAATGTCACCGATACGCTTTTTTTTTCTCACGGCCATGGCAGCCTAGAGTTTAGCCTCATCCTAGAATTGTCTTATTTTACTCGACAAAGTCAAGGTAAACCTGATTAATTACCATAATAACGTCACGTTAACGTGTCGAAGTAAACCTGATTAATTACCATGATAACGTCACGTTAACGTGTCGAAGTAAACCTGATTAATTACCATGATAACGTCACGTTAACGTGTCGAAGTAAACCTGATTAATTACCATGATAACGTCACGTTAACGTGTCGAAGTAAACCTGATTAATTACCATGATAACGTCACGTTAACGTGTCGAAGTAAACCTGATTAATTACCATGATAACGTCACGTTAACGTGTCGAAACCTGTAAAATGATAACGTAACGTAACGTGTCGAAGTAAAACTGATTAATTACATGATAACGCCACGTTGACGTGTCGAAGTAAACCTGATTAATTTTCATGATAACGTCACGTTGACGTGTCGAAGTAAACCTGATTAATTTTCATGATAACGTCACGTTGACGTGTCGAGGAGAATGTTAATTTTGACTAAAACCACACACACACACACACACGACAGTTGCACATGTGGATATTTCAAAACTTAAACATGCATATTTTATAAAACCGATGTTAATGAACCTTACAGAACATTACTATTTATCTAAAATGTAACTCCGTTGTCCAGATGAGTGAATATACATTTATTAAATTATATGCATGTATTTTAAAATAATAAAAAAAAAATTTGGGGGTATTTCATTGCAAAAATGTGCAGTAGACTTTCAGGTACCACAAATATCACAACAACAACAAAAAGAACACCAGAATCGATATCGGCGAGGAAAACATCTGTTCAGATCGGAAATCATCAAAAACTCTATATGAGTGCGTGACTTGTTTATTGTAAGTACCACACTACGCACACAGTAGCCACACTTCGGTAGAAGGCAGTGTATGTAACCTGGTGTCAGGAATTATCAAGATTAGACAACTTGTTTAGCACACTCTACAAACTTAAATTACAACCAAGATCCCGGACTACTTGAATTTTAATGCCAGGCAATAAAACGAGGCCATCAGAGCTGACAGGTTTAAAAGTGAAGTTTACTTACCAGCAGGACTGCGATATGTTCTCGTCGTTATCATTCAGTCTGATAAGGTGTATATTGTTTTCTTAGAAATTAATCTTGTTCTTTCAGTATATTTGAAGCATAAATGATATTACTGGGGGGTCTTTTACTCTCTCCGTACACTTTAAAGTGTCATTATTTTCAAAAAACTTATGTTTTTGCCCCTTTCCCCTCCATGATTTTCCAACGTAAAGGGGCCGCTATCCAGTTCACACGATAACGGGGTTTTCTATGGGATCAGTCGTGCTAATGCGTTGGAAAACAATAACACTTCTTACCGCTCAGTAAGTCCAAATACTTCAGCATTATTGTTTTACCGCTTAATCTAAGTTTGGCTTAAGTCCACAAAGGCTCTGCAACAAAAAAAGAAATATGGATTGCAACTAGGAAGGAAATGTTAAGGTGGTATTTTGTCACCACAGGTAAATGGTGGGGGGAGAGTTGTGTTTGTAGTTTTTAGTATTATGAGACACGTTTTCGTTTTGTTTTACGACCGACTAGATCTTTCGAGATCGGGCTGATGCTGGGATTCCTCTGTGTTTCTGAAGATCCGCCTCGTCACCCATCTAGCAACACTTCCGGTCCTCCCCCCCCGCCCGCGGCTCCGGTTGGCCAGTCTATCTGAGCTAAATCGCTTACCTTATTCTTAGGGCTGATGCTGGGATTCCTCTGTGTTTCTGAAGATCCGCCTCGTCACCCAGCTAGCAACACTTCCGGTCCTTTCCCTCCGGTTGGCCAGTCTATCTGAGCTAAATCGCTTACCTTATTCTTAATCTGCATTATCTCCCCACCCCTGCCGCCGCCCCGCCCAAACCATCCGGGTCGCTACACCTTCTAACAAGATCCTGTCCTGGACGCGATACAGTTTTGGGTGCGCTTTTACAAACATCCGGAACTCAATCGCAAAACGTTTTCCCGCACCTGCCCACCTCTGTCTTTAATGCCTGAGACAAGAAACCCAAATGGTTTACACACATTACATCAACTATGGAGGGTAATATATTTATTTATACAAACACCACGTGAAGATGCTTCTTTTGGTTCTTCATGGAAGTCATTAACAATGGATTCCGTTCGCGAGGGGGAAGATTTCTGGCGACTGCTCCCCCATTGGCCCGCTTGTACATTCGCGCATAAGAAACCCCCTAACCAAGGGCATCACGTGGTTGCCGCGCCCCCTAACCAGCTCCTCTGCGTAGTAGCAAAACCATCGACGCAGTCGGTCGGCTACGTTTCTGCTCGCTACCACAACACCCATCTTTCTCTGGGTCTTTTCGGTATTTTGGTGTCCGATTTATTTTTAGAGTATCGTAAAATTTAAAAAAAAAAACAAAACAGTTTTATCGAAAATGAGACAGGATAGCCATAAGTGGGCAACCCCGCCTTACGCCCCCAGCCCCCCCCTTACCTCTCTCGAAGAGTGGTGCAGTTAAACAGCTGGCAGTTCAGCGAGAAATGAGGATCGACCGGGAGAGCATCTGATCTGTCGGATAAATTCTCTTTGTATTATTTCTAATTAACCGTACTCTTCCCCTCCCTCCCCATTTTCCGTCTGGAGGTCCCTCGGTATCCCGCTTACTACGGAAGTACCTGGGTTCGAATCCGGTGACATCAAATAATACAGTCTCTCCGTCTCGGCGAGATCAGCAATTTGATAAAAAACATTTGTTTCTCTATGCTCCATAGTTAAAGCGCAGTTGGAAATACTAAACCTGGATATTAACCTACAACCAAATGTTGGTTGTTGTCTTGTTTGTTTGTTGTTTTTTCCTTTTAAATCGGCTGGTCTCGAAAATCGCGCCTGGAATACGAGAAACTAATTTGTTATGAAGTCGCTTTAACGTGCAATTTCCGCTTTGAAAAGATGTTTGTAAACTAGCGCCATCTGACGTCACAAATCCCATTTGGTAGGCGATCGTGGGATCTTGTTACTAAAAAGTTTAAAAAAATAATAATAATAAATAACGGGCAAAGAAACAAATGAAATACTGGCTTTTGTTCCTGTCTAGACAGAAAATCAGAGCTTGTGTGTCGTCGTGTGTTGTCCTCTCGGCTTTAGGAGTTGGATTAAATCCAACGTTCAGCTAGTTACTACGCCCAGCGGGCTTAAGGTCCATGCGGTGACGCTCAGCATCAATTTTTTTTCTCCCTTTTACCTTTCAAAGAACTAGAATTATTAAATAATTAAATATCAAAACTACCAAAAATAATTCCAAGCTATGTAGCCTGGAGGTTTTATATTTCTTTTGCGCTTGAGTTTCACATGCAACAATTTGTTTTTCATGTGCAGCTACCTCCCTTGATGAGCGTGGACTCTTTCCAGGAGACATCGCCTCCTTTTCATCTCGTTCAGCTCGCAGCCTCCATTCAGTTATCTCCCGCTAAGCCCCGACTTTCCTCAGGCAAGATGGCTGACGAAAACAAGACGGGGCGCCACTGGTGATGTACCGTGAACTAGCAGACATTCTGGCCGTATATAATCTATATTAGCAATTACTCTGCTCTGATTCTTTATTTACTATGCGGACTAAAATGTATTCTTGCCAATCAGTTTTACCGCAGATCTGTAAAGTTTGCGAAAGCTGTGTATGTATATATATATATTCTTTTATCAGATATCTACCGAATACCATTTCTTTTTGGGAGAGGATCAGGCGAAGGGATTGTTATCAGCGTAGTTAAGCAAAGATGTACTGAATGGGTCGTCAGGTTTTCCTCACCCCTATGGTTTGTAACCTTTTTAATCAAGGATAAGCGTAATTCGGACTCCACACGGGAATTAAAGTCACGCAACCGGAATGAAAACCAGGCTCTCTCACCGCCTTTTTTTTTTTTTTTAAAAATCATAAATAGATATACTATTCTATCAGTTACATTTTGCCTGATATCACAAATAATTATTTCTGCCCCCCTTTTTTTTGCGAAACAATTAGCCGATTTATTTTTCAGGTTAGATTAGAAGGCAAAACCTGCGTTGACACATCAAACTGTACATACACTGGGAAATGGATCAGACGGGTACATCAGCTGCTTTGCCTTTGTCTGGATCTGGGTGAATAGACAAGAAGTCTTAGCATCGCCATTAAAGTCTCTTCTCTACGTATGCTTCCAGCGTCGGTAGCAGGTGTTCTGCGATTGAAGGCTTGGACCAAATTGCCCGTAAACAGCGGGCCCATTCAAGCCTTCGGGTACAAGACAGTAGGGCTTTGTCTGCAGTCACCTAAACGCTAGGTCCATTATCGAGTGTTAACGGAAATATTCGGAAGTTTAATGCGTGGCTACCCGTGGGCGACATATTCCTTCTGTAATTTTAAAATCTAAAATGTTAGCACCGTGTGAGCTGGCAGCTGTTCTTGGCTCGCTAATCCACCAACCGTTGTCTGTTTGATTCTTATATATATATGTTGTTGTTTTTTTTTAAAATCTGTATAGTTTCTTTTAATCCTCCTCATTGTAAAAGCAGTTACCAAGAACACGTGCGAGTCGACGGCTTTTGATCATCGCCCGTAACTCTCAGAAGAGACCTTTAAATTCCCATGATTACCAACGCGAGTTTTTACATCCCTGTCAAATGTTACTGGCTAATAATACATCTGTCCTGGGATTAGTTGTACCCCAGAGCTTAAAAAAAAACACACACACACACAGAGGTAAAAATATATAACCCTATTGCGCCGGATAGAACAAACGTTTGGCGTGAAGTGGGTTTCCGTCAATCGGAGTAACTGGTTTCCGTCAAGCTGACAGACAGTACCCGTAAACCAGACTTTGCAGGCAAGTCAAGCGGTTTCAGCCAAAAGGCACCCACTGATGGCTACTTATAAAACAGGTAAAGTTGGCTGATAATCAGAAATGTTTGGAAAAGACACAAGAAATGGGACAGAGTGACCAGCTTTTGTTCTTTTCAATTCACGCTCAACAAACGACATTTAAACGTCGTTTGCGTTGAGGTGGTTCGAAAGACAACGAAAGTATATTATTTCAGACCCATTCGAAGCGAAGGTAGCCAGGGTTGCCCGCTACTGACAGCGGTGCTAGCCAACAGTGGGTGGTTCTTGGGACGTTCTACATCCTCGTGATCGATTCCGTGTTCAATTCGAACTCTTCGTCGTTGCAGGAGTGAACGGGACGGCCCAACGTCGAACAGAAATGCCGAACTCGTGGTCGTGTTATGCTTAACTGTTTCCTGTCAGAAGCTCTTTACACGTGACCGGAGTGGCAATGCCGGGCTACACCCCAAAACGGTAACTTCGTCAAATTAAGGCAACGGAAGACCGTCAGCTAACCTAGCAGAAACAGCAAATAGATAGAATTGAATATAAACGTCGTTTTTCGGCAATGCCGGAGTCCATTAAAACTCAGCAGCTGTGGTTCGGATTTGTTTGTTTTTTTCCTTTTCCTTCTGAAGACTCCATTTATGATCGAAACAAACGCCAAAGCCTTAACGACCCGAGCGCCTCGGCGCGGCCAGTCCGTCTCTCTCCGCAGTCAGATCATTCTGTCTCACAGCTAACCAGGGAATCTGCTGAAAGGAATAAACTCGTTAAAGCTTTCCTTCGCGTTGCCGCGTGTGTGTGTGTGTTTCTTTTAATACACAGTTAGAAGTAAGATAGTCAGGCCACAGCTGTAGAATAGCCTGTAAGGTTATACCGTACATTGTTAGAGTCTGTGTTTTCTTAATGGAGTGTAACCGAACGGTCTATCGTCTAAACCCAATCCACCGGTCTGGCGTCGCTCTCTTTCCGCCAGACGTCACCACCGTATTATTGCTGTATCTGCAGTCTCACTTTCAAATTGCGTTGGAAAGCCGTGTCACAAGTTTTAAACTTATCGCAAACCCATTCGCTTTTCTAGGTAATTATATATTTTCTTCTCTTTCGGGTCCCCCAACCTCCCTCCCGCCCCCCTTTTTTTTTCTTCTTGAGGGAAAGTCAGGCGATAACTTTCTCTATCCGCATTCATTGTATTTTTTTTCACCCGACATCTTTACGAGCTTCAGCGGCCATTAAAACTAGGCTCCTTTTTGTGTCTTAAAGACGTCATCAGAGATCCATAGCGATTGTGTTACTAATTGCCTATCAGCTTACACCTTTATTGTCTATGAACCTGCCGTGTCTCCTCGGGGTCACTGAATTGACTTACTGATCGTTTTTATTATTATTATTATTATTATTATTATTATATTATTATTATTATTATTATCTTGCTGCCAGCCGAGAGCTGCTTTCCTCTCTGGAAGGATAAGAAAATCCCTCGAACTTGCTATACATCGGTCATTGCTACGTAGATAATAGAAAAGAGAGACAATGGATACTGTTAACTGAATCCTGCTGAAAGCTGTCACAGAAATCATTAGCATTAATTACATTTTTTTTTTTTTTTTTAGAATTTAACCCTTTAGCAACCGGGACAGTAGCGTGGCTCATGACGACATTAGCTTTAAGATTCTGATATGCAAATGCGAAATCGATTTTGTTCCCCTTTAATTAACCCATTTTTTTTATTATTATTAAAGCAGAACTTTTTTTTAATTACTGGTTTACAAAACCCCTTAGGCTGCCAATCGAAGCGCCCTCTACACGGATTCTTCTTCCGAGCGACAAAAACACACCCTTCAGGGGTCAACGCCATTGCCGACCTTTCGCACGAGGTCTACCGCCGAAAGCTCTTCAGCGCGTGACACAAAATCCCATCTTCCAACTTCCTCTATGCTCGTTCGGCATCAGCGTGACCGAACCAGCACCTCACGCGATAAAGAACAGGGCGCGAGTCCACTCCCTATGTCCACGCACCGGGGCTGCCTTTGTCCAGCTCTGCACGTGATTCAGGTGCTTGGAATCGCCGTCTCGACGCGCATTTCCGCTATTATAATTGGATGGAATCATGGGTAATCTCGGGACACGAGACTGGGCATCGACGCGGTATCCAACACCTGACTTGTAGAACGGGTCCAGATCAATCGCCTGTCCCCCCCCTGCTGTTTAACAAGTACCTTGAACCGAGACTAGGCTTTTGATACAATTTATTCGACACGAGGTGGCAGCTTGACTGTGACCGACCTTTTTATCCGTCAAATCAGCTTCCTATTTGTAATTTAATTTCATAAACGAAATAATCCAAAAACGGTCTTTAGGGGACTCGGGGCGGGAAATTTACTGTATAATTCGCTTTTTAATTGATGATTTTCGTTTCTGTACTCTGCAACCTTAAAAAATACTTTTTTCTTAAAAACCGAATTACCTAAAAACATTTTTGGCGGAGAGATCGCTTGTTAAACAGAAGTGGTAGACATGACGAAAACACGGCTCAACATGGCGCGCTTGTTGATGACGGCGTATCTGCCATTCACCTTTATCTTCACTCGTTTCGTTCCGCCGATGCAGAATTTACCGGAATATTTACAGAAGTTTGGAAATTCGCCAGTTTCTCAACTGCTGAAATAGTATCTTAAAATTTGTGAGACCAGACGGTTTAGGGGATTACGATAACGATCTTTCTGCGCAAGAGGACTTCCAGATTTACAAATTTCTTTTTATAGCGGAGCTCATATAAAGTGCTGTTCCTTCTACGTGTTCGGTTCGTGTGTTAAGACTTCATGCTACCGAGAGTCGCTTACAACATTGCTAAGCGTATTCGTGAAGTAGAAACTCATACCTCATAAAACATAATTTATCTCCCTTAATCTACGTTAACGCAAGGTGATCGCGCACAGAATTAAGTTATATATATATATATATATAGATATAGATATGAACCTAATCTATTCTCTTCCATTGAGGAATCAAGCTGTGTTTACCCTGTTACAAGCTGGTATGTTCCGTTTAGTTTTAAGCAGATTTTTTTTAGTTAAAAAGAAATTCTGTTATTTATGAGCTTGGTTGAAATTTTGTTCGATCCTCGCTTCCCTTTAAATGTAATATGTTTTAAAAGAGCGATGAGACCAGGCACTGAGAGGTTGAACTATAATTAAGAGGTCCGGCTCGCTACACGTAAAAACGAGTGTATACTGTCCTCCTTGGTGCACAACCGTGACGCAATGGAAACTGTTTGTGGATTTCTTGACATTAGAGAGCTCTACCCTTTCCCATACCTGTTCGAGAAGGATGAGAATTAGATTTAATTAAATCAACTCGGAATTGATGATCTAGTTTCGCTATTTATATATATATTGTGGCGACGGATGTGCAATGGTTACTCAGTGCTCGCAATAAGGGGACAGAGCACCTGTTGCTAGCCGTGTTGTATGTCCACCACCGGACCGGGGAGAGCCAGTTATCGACAGTTAAACACGGATGTGCAATGGTACAGTGCTGCAATAAGGGGACAGAGCACCTGTTGCTAGCCGTGTTGTGTGTCCACCACCGGACCGGGGAGAGCCAGTTATCGACAGTTAAACATCTGCTAACGAGAAGTCCGCACTTTGCAATTTTACGAGAGCTACACGAAGCCCATTACCCCGGGAAGATTTGTCCCGTCGTGAGAGCCAGGTGAGGTCCTCCACAGTTCTAAACAGGTACGCCGAATCTTAAGGTACTTGGAAGAAATATTGCTCTGTCGGCGTTAACAATCTCGGTGATAAAATTTAAAACGATATTAAATTTACTTCAGATATTTATTGTTTGTTTTTTTCATATTGGAAGGACGATGTAAAGAATAACTGGATCTATATCTGCATAGTATAGGGGCGGGGTCTCAACCCTGGAACTGATGCACACAGGTGTATAATTAACCGTTCCGTCTACTCTGGTGTTTTGAGTATTTTTATTTCTTAACTGATTAATAAACCGCTCGCGAGAACATCTGGTAATTAGACGTATTATTTTTTTTTAAATATATATATATAAAATTGAATTCCAGTATCCGACTTTTGTGTCCGCATCCTAACCCTTCCCCGAGCAAACGGGCCAGCATCTCTGAAGAGGCGGGCTGCTGGCTCCGTAACCCCGAACGAGTCGCCGCACGGCGCCCATGATGGCGGTTTCGCTAGCCATCTTCTCGGCTCTCCGCCCGTGGCCTCCGTCGCCGCAGTCCGTTGTGCGTGATTAGCCCGTTGTCCGCCGAGCTCAAATAAGCTTAGTTACCCCAAAACTACTTGTCGTCTTCTAAGGTTTACTTTCGCTTTACTTTCGCGGAAGACCACATGATGATCAAATATATTGGTGTCTTTGCACTGCGTTGGAAAATAATTCAGCTATTTATATTATATATATATATTTATATAAGTGCTTCCTCTTCTCTTTCCCGTCCCCACAAAAGAAGAAGCTTCATCGCGATATGTAGATCCTGAGCGTGGTAGGCGGCTCACTGACAGAAGTTCCAGTGTGTCGGGGTTAGCTCGTCCACACCCAGAATAGATCGTACTCGTGTGCAGTTAATATTCACGGAAAGATACTGATTCACCAGGCAGAGTTCTGCAGGAACTCGCTGGACCATTTCCTGGTTTAAGCCGTATATATATATAATATATATCATCTTTGCGAAGTTTGCACGTCATCGGGTGTTTGAGGGTTAACCGTGCAATTAGAAATGCCAGAGATTAACTATGAACGGGCTGAAGCATCAGCAGGCTCGGCACTGGTAGCAGGGCTGTGGACGAAGGGAGTAGACTACCAGTGACGGTGTAAGGCAAGGCGGTTTAAAGTCAGACTGCCAGCCCAGCCATTCCTCGCCCACTGCTGTCCCTGTAGAAGCCAGGCGTGAAGTAAATAAAGTCGGTGCTCTATAATGCGTGCGTTTGTTCTACCTCGCAGTTACCGCGCTGCTCTTTCCTCTGATAGTCTTGCAAGGAAGGCCGACCCTTTAAGAACTTTCGGGGGGTGGCTTCGCGACAGAGACTGCAGTATTTCAAGTCGCCGTTAATTAAAGCCCGCGTAAAGTAGCGAAGTTCCTCCCGTCGGTTCGCCTTCTCGCGTAGAGTCAAGATAAACTACATCCCTGTGTTCCGGTTGCCTTGCCAACAGCAGGTGCGCGCGCCAAAACCTTCAACCTGCGCAGAAATAAGTACTGATCAAGATCTCCGCGCTCCCTTTTGTTTTCACCTAGTTTCTCCTTATTATCCATCCCCCACCGTTTCACCTATTTCAGGTCATCGCAGAATAAATAAAAAAACCGTTTTGCAAAAACGTTTTAGAAAAATAGCAATTTTACTTATTTTATTCCGTACAATAAATTCTTCTACATTTTGTATACAAAAATAATCAACTCCAGTGTGAAAGTGCAAAGAAGCCATTTGAGTTTCTTCGATATTCTTGGAACAGTTCCATCGTTCTTGAGACGGGATGGGTGTCTTTTGGCGGAGATTGGATTGAGAATTCCATTAACCATTCCACCACACAAATCTTGCACACTACACTAATTTTTATCTACACTTCCAAGCTTAGAGGTCTAAATACGACAGCATCGCGCCTGCCTATTTACAATTGTTATATTTATTTCCTACACTTAAAATTCGAAATGTCGTTGTTTATTATTGTTAATATTGCTTTCAGTGTTATAATCAAAGCAAAATCTCTTCGGCTTTAACTTACGTCAGGATAAATCGGTGTAGTTTTTATATAGATTTTGCATATCTGTCAGTACAGACGTTTTGAAAAATCTCTGTCAGATATAACCCTGCTTCTAGATACAATTATTAGACGATAAATCCTTAACCATTTCTTCCTACTGAATAACGTCAACGGCTAAGACGTAATTCTGGCTATGATGGAGATTATTAAATGGATTATCTTTCACTTTTAATATTACGTGACTTCATTAAACTTTTGGGGTTTTTTATGGCAATCGTCGGAGAACGGGTAAAAGTGACGTTTTATTCACTGTAATCTGTTTTAGCTTCCCGAAACGTTGCTATACCTTCGGTCAGCCAATCAGCCATATTTGTCTGTTCGTTCTAGACTCTGGTGGTGACTGGTGAACACTCTTCCCGTTTGTTAGTACTGGAACACTGGATGGAAATAATAGTCTTTGTTACACGAGTAAATAACAGTAGATGGGATGGAAAGATGGACTTGTCTCTAACTAGATTTTTCTATCTTTGTGGAAAGTTTGGTTTATAGATACTTAAGTAGAAGTTTTATTCGTGCAAATCGCAAAAGACTTTAAATTAACGGTTTAGATATAAAAAAAACACAATGTTAATTATTATTAACATTGTTATATTCATCGAAAGGCCTCCAAAAACAAACAACAAGCAAAATCATGAATTTAAAGCAGGCTTCCTTTGGGCAAAACTTGGCTGAAGAATTTGATGAATCTTGTATGAGGTTATGACCTTTACTCTGTCAGTCGCTAGGTGGCGACTGCAGATGTCCCGGATCCAGAAGCCATGCGATTTCGCAAATCTACATATTATAGAATTAGTTGTTTTTTTGTTTTTTAAAATTGTGTGAGAAAATATCACTTGCAAAATCTTGTAGCAGGAAGGTTGTCACGTAGTTAATGCACGCGCAGATTGGCACAGAAGAAAGCAGATTTAGGTCACTTGTAGAACTTAAAAAAAGAAAATGCAGATTACGATGCGATGCATTTCCGATATGTTAAGCTGGTTAATTACTTTCTTGCTTACTGAGGTGTATTTACGGATGCCATCATTGTTTATTCTGTGTTTTAAATGTTACAAAACAGTTATGAATGACTAGAGGCATCAGGAATTTATTATAACCCGTGAGTCACAGATCGGACTCCCTGATGTTTGGGTAGCCTTACTCTAGGATTCTTTGACAGCGCAGTCAGCAAAGAGGGCTTGAAACCTTGCAAAACCTGAGGGGGGGTGGGGAAACGACAAAAAAAGTGAACTGAGAAGAGTTATTTTGTCACGGGAAATAAAAGAGAGAGAACAGATAAATCTGTAATTGAGAGATCGTATCCTAGTTTCTGATATGAAGCTCGTGCGCATCAAAAAAAAAAAAAAATGAAGACTCTTAAGCCAGGATATTAGGATTAAACAAAGGGATTGGCAGAACAAGTTAATTGCGACTGTCTCGGAATACCATAAATAAAATCTGAACCTTCCGCCGAGAGTAAGGAAATCGGTATGTATCCTATCTAGACGGGACACGTGCATGTATGCACTCGATTTAAAGGGGTGCCGCCGCCAGACACTAGAGCCGGGCGCTGCACGGCTAGCGTCACGTGACGGCGCTGCCTGAGCCAAGGACGGTCAGTGGTTCAAACCCTCGCCGTGAAATCGTGTTTGGGGGGGAGTGCGCGAGCAGGCGCCGATAGTGCACGACCACAGCGACACCTATTGTCGATGATGCTGGCTTTGAAGTACCGCGCCTCCCTGATCAGCTCCTACGGGCTGAGAAAAAAAATCGACATCCAGGAAACTCTGCTTGGATTTAGATTTCTCAGCCTTGGTAACAAGGAAGAAACAACAACAACAACAGCAACAACAGCCGATGTATCCATAGAAGCTGTTGCAGGTAGAGAGTAATGGATGTAAACGCTTCTTGATTACAGCGGTGTGAAATGATTTCGAACAGACAGCCGCTGATGTGATAAACCATACAGACTAAGATAAGCTAAACATGTTAGTAAATTGGTATTAGAATTTTTTTGTGGCGAATGCGGTAATTTACTAGTAAATAATTCTTTTGCCATTTATTTCTTTTAAATGATTATTGGACGGACGGACGGACACCCACACACACAGAGACACACAGAGCGAGAGAGAGAGAGAGAGAGGACACACACAACACACACACACACAACCACACACACACACCACCACCATTTCTTCCAAACTAGCAAAAGCTTTATTCAAGAAAGAATACCGAAGTATTTAAACAGCTACAGCACAGATCCTTATCATTTTTTCACGTTTAACCTTCATACAGTATAATGATTTTAAAATATCGCATTTACCTATATATATATATATTGCTCTGTAAAACTCTTAGTCTGAAATTACAGTGTTTACAAAAGTCTTACTCCTATTTAATGAACTGTTGCATAATGTTGCAGTTAAATATTAATTAGAAATGAATTGTTAAAATTCAGATGAAGTACGCTATTACATTAACAGTTTCCTCTTGTCCACGACTATTTTGTAAAGGACGATTACATAAACGGTCGCTTGAATCGCAGGATTCATACCCGCACCGATGAGGCGTCAAAGCGAGCAAAGGGATGGAAAACCTTCGTGAAGAGACCACGTGCGGATTGATCTGCTGCTGATGGTCGGGACGTGTGGTCGTAATATTCGTATGTTACATCTACGCAGCCGATTCGCGACTGCAAGAGCCGCTGCCAGTGATATCAGGGGCGGAACTGTCCACAGCGTGTCATTGCCGTAGTCGGCTCCTGCTTCAAAACTGGAAGTATTGCGTCAGTACTTTTTAATGTGCCTCATAGTGAGAATTTAAACGCCACATTTTTAGCGACAAATCTTATAATTTTCTCTCTGTGGACTCAGCTCATCCCTCTGTCTCTGTAAATGACGTTACATCTCTGTCTCTCTCTGTCTCTGTAAATGACGTCATCTCTCTGTAAATGACGTTACATCTCTGTCTCTCTCTCTGTCTCTGTAAACGACGTTCATCTCTCTGTCTCGACGTTACATCTCTGTCTCTCTCTGTCTCTCTGTAAAACGACGTTACTCTCGTCTCTCTCTCTGTTCTGTATCTCCGTTACACTCTCTGTCTCTCTCTGTCTCTGTAAACGACGTTACATCTCTGTCTCTCTCTCTGTCTCTGTAAAACGTTACATCTCTGTCTCTCTCTCTGTGTCTCTGTAAACGACGCGTTACCGTTCCTCTGTCTCTCTCTCTGTCTCTGTAAACGACGTTACATCTCTGTCTCTCTCTCTGTCTCTGTAAACGACGTTACATCTCGTCTTCCTCTGTCTCTGTAAATGACGTTACATCTCTGCTCTCTCTCTCTGTCTCTGTAAACGACGTTTACATCTCTGTCTCTGTGTAAACGTTCGTTATCTCTCTGTCTCTGTAAATGAAGTACATCTCTGTCTCTCTCTCTCTGTCTCTGTAAACGACGTTACATCTCTGTCTCTCTCTGTCTCTGTAAACGACGTTACATCTCTTCTGTCTCTCTCTGTCTCTGTAAACGACGTTACATCTCTGTCTCTCTCTCTGTCTCTGTAAACGACGTTACATCTCTGTCTCTCTCTCTGTCTCTGTAAACGACGTTACATCTCTGTCTCTCTCTGCCTCTGTATACTTATAACTGACGTTCAGTATAATGATTCACCAAACTTGAACACTGTTATCTACCTTCTCAGCATTTTATTGTTAATAAAATGATTTATTCCAAAAAAAAATAAGAAAAAACCAGTTACTTCTGAAACATCGTATCTGACTGCTAATTTACCTGCAACAAAAAACTGATTTTTTAATTCTAAAAATGATATATTCTTGTATATTTATGAATGTTAAAGACAAAGATCAAAGTAAAAATTAAAACTGCAACTAATATCAGTTTAGTTCGAGGTGGATGACAAACCTACTGATTGTTTATCGACCTCGGGTGATTCTTCTATACAAAAATGTTTCTATTCTTTCATTACTCTCAACTTGGCGGTACAATAAACTGACTACTAGGGAGAATTTTACTGCGGGTAACCGAATTAAAGATAGAGTTTATTTTTGTCCATGCAACGAAAGCTACAGGAATTAAGAATCGAGACGCGAAAGATAAATGTAAATAAATATTTTACTTCGCTTGTAGAACGCTTATTTGCTTTGCTAGTATCATCCTCATCACGAAGCAGTAGAACATACACGATCGTTAAATAATATGCGAATGGGAGGGAGACAAAAACGTTCTGATAGAATTCAATTCCAAAACCTAAGACTTGTATTCTGCAAGTTGTATTTTTTTTCCCTTTATTATATTAATACACATTTGATAAGAAGAAAAAATTTGTTCAGATATGCCACTAAAGAGTAGAAATAACACTTAGCCACTTATAATAACCAGGAGTATTTTTCGAAAACTATTCCGAGTCCGGCACCGCGTTCCGGGCCGCCTGATGTACGCTTCTCTCGACCCGAAGCCACGTCGGACGTGGCTTCCTGGATTAATGGCGTCAGAGACGGTTTACCACGGAGTTCCGGGAGACCGTGCAAGAATGGAAAGCGATAAAAACCGGGGGGGAAACCGTGTCAGTCTTTTCTTTTAGGAGAACGTAAAAGGGCTTGAAATCGTAGTATTAAAACAAGTCGCGAACAAGGGTAAGAAATAATAATAGTGTCTTCAGCTAGTTGGTGTTGGCCGCCATAGTCCCAGGCCGCGCATGCGCAACTCCCGCTAGATCGGTCTCATTTTTGTAGATAGTAATTTTCATATCCATAAGCATCATCATCCATTAGTGTCTGTATTTCGGGGGGGGGG
The DNA here is from genome assembly GCA_018389105.1 of Nautilus pompilius. NCBI lineage: Eukaryota > Metazoa > Mollusca > Cephalopoda > Nautilida > Nautilidae > Nautilus > Nautilus pompilius. The sequence goes on from JACATO010001559.1 coordinate 129,154, forward strand.
AGTTGTTTCTCTTACTTAAAAACAACAGAAAAGACAAAAATGTTATTTCATTACAGCCGATTTTTTATAACTAAGAATTTGAGGGGAAAAGAATGCATTAACTTAGAAACCGCTAATTTGTTTGAGAGTTTTTCTGTAAAAGAGTTAGCTCCCTTTAGATGTGACGTAGAACGGAACTTGGGAGACTCGGTTAATTTATGTCAACGTTCTCCATGGCGGTATAACCTGAGTACAGCCGACTGAGACAACCACATCCTTAGATAGATCCATTGTTTACAGTGCAAGGAAATCGTTACAAACGAAGAAAAAAATAGCGCCTTTATGTTCCTGTCGCTCTCGTTCGGCGCGCGATCTTATTAATCATTACGCGGGTGCTTTTCAGTGCCAACATTTGGAGACCACGTGATTCAGCTAGAAGGAAGAACACGTGCGCGGTGACGCTGTCGTATTTGTTCCGGTTGGGAGAGGCAAAAATCTAGAACTATTTTAAGGGTCGTTGTAGACCCACGCGCTGTACCGGTTTATCCCCACCACGCCCCATCGCAGTGGTAGATTAAAAAACAGGGGCAGGAAATAACGAAACAAAGTGTCGCTGCTTCTGAAATTATTACTCAGACTTCATATTGGAAAGGGCAAAACCGTACAGAGTCGACCACCCACTCAGCAATAATAATAATAATAATAATAATAATAATAATAATAATTTGTTTTTCTATGCAAGGTTATGAACGTAAAGCTTAACCAATAACTAAAAATTCTGAGTTACAAAATTAGCGAAAAGTTACAATGGTTGCAGAATTAATTTTCGTATTCATTTATACTCGGAATACAGTTTTGTTGATATTGTTCCTCCACCAGTCATCAGTGCAATAACAGGCACTGGAAAATTAAGCTAACCGATAATATTTTATCTGAAAAATGAGCAAAAATGTAATGATGCACTTTTCTGATCACCTGAGTTCGATTTCCTTTGATGTGGTTTTACAGCTTCGAAAAGTTAACTTACTATAATATTTTTTTTAAAAGTTTTTTTTAAAAAAATAGCATTGAATTAGATGAAGACATTGTTTGCTATTGATATAGGCGTGCAGATGGTATTTTAGATACGCCATGAAAACAATATTATTGTATACTGGAAATAGGAGATCTGGTCTCTCTCCTCTTCCCCCCACCCCCACCGATGGCCATACATGACTCGGTGGCTTTACACGCCGCTTATACAGCTATCGACGAGAGCAGCAGGCAGTGAACTCCATTGTCTTCACTGGAGACGTTTGTCAGTTCTTGGAAGAGGTTCGAGAAAGTCAAAAAAAGATTATTTACGCGGCGTCATCGTCTGCTCTCTTCATCTCTTCTCTCTCTCTCTTTTCATCTCTCTCTCTCTCGCTTCATAAGCGCTCTCTGCTTCATCTCTCTCTCGCTTCATCTCTCGCTCTCTGTTATCGATCTCGAGTCAGCTCGCTCTCGAGTATGCATCTCTCTCTCTGCATGCGATCTCGCTCTCAAGAGATCTCTCTCTCTCTCTATCTCTCGATGCATCTTCGAGCTCGCTTCATCTCTCTCTAGTTATCTCTCTCTTCTTCATCTCTCTCTCGCTTCATCTCTCTCTCGCTTCATCTCTCTCTCTCTTCATCTCTCTCTCTCTTCATCTCTCTCTCTCTTCATCTCTCTCTCGCTTCATCTCTCTCTCTCTTCATCTCTCTCTCGCTTCATCTCTCTCTCTCTTCATCTCTCTCTCGCTTCATCTCTCTCTCTCGCTTATCTCTCTCTCTCGCTTCATCTTCTCTCTCTCGCTTCATCTCTCTTCTCGCTTCATCTCTCTCTCTCGCTTCATCTCTCTCTCTCTCGCTTCATATACTCTCTCGCTCTCTTCCTCGCTCTCTCTCGCTCATCTCTCTCTCTGCTTCATCTCTCTCTCGCTTCATCTCTCTCTCGCTTCTCTTCTCTCTCGCTCATCTCCTCTCTCGCTTCATCTCTCTCTACCGTCATCTCTCTTCTCTTCATCTCTGCTGCGCTTATCATCTCTCGCTTCATCTCTCTCTCTCTTCATCTCTCTCTCGCTTCCTCTCTCTCGGCTTCATCTCTCTCTCGCCTTCATCTCTCTCTCTCTCGCTTCATCTCTCTCTTCATCTCTCTCTCTCGTCATCTCTCTCTCTCTCTTCAGCTCTCTCTCTCTCTTATCATCTCTCTCTCTTCATCTCTCTCTCTCTCGCGTCATCTCTCTCTCTCTTCAATTCTCTCTCTCTCTTCATCTCTCTTTCACTCTATTTTGCTTTATTAACCGTTACAATGACCAAATATCTTCGACGGATCTCGTTTAATTATTTTTCGACCTGGGGCCCTCCAGTTTTCTTCCCTATTTTATCGTGCGTTTTTGCCAACAACTGCTGCTCTTTTTTTTTCTTCCTTCGTCGCGCCTATTCATTCGTCATTACTAAGGATTTATTTGCCGCTTTAAATTAGTATGGCTTCCGGGTCGGTGCCATCATTAAACTAATCACCGGAGTCTGATGACAGTTGCCACATTAACCTATGCCTTCTCCCGTTGTGTCATCTGAGAACCATGACATTGAGTCGATACCTGCCTATCTCATACTTGATTTAGCTCTAGGTAAGACTTTGTACAAGCATTACGAAAATGACGTAGTCATTTGATATTGTTATTGCTTTTTCCTCGGGGTATTGATCGATAGAAACGACTTTGACAGGCGTATAGGCAGAGAGACGGCGTTAGTTACCATCACAGTGGACTCCAAAAACCGACCGAAGAAACGTAGTTTAGATCGATGTTGTTCTTTTTGTCTATATCAGAACTGTAACAAAGATCTGTATGTATTTATCGGAAAGGATGCGAAATATCTGCATTCGGTTTTTTCAGAATTCTTTCACCGTCTCCTCCTGACGTTGTATGGTAAAAGAAGCTTTGTCAAAAGAATTGCTGTGAAGAGAATCGGCTAGTTCGCAAAAGCTACACGAATTATAAATTACTACAGAACTTACCTGCGCCCGATGTTGTTCCACGATTGTTTCCCGTGAAGGAAGTACTTAATACCTGGTCGGAGAAAAAGCAACTTCTATACTTCTTTTGAATGAGATCTCTGACATTTTTTGTTCCTTATGGTTTCTAGCATTTCCCCGTATTTAAATACTTTCACGTAATTTGTATAGTAAGTAGAACTGATAAATCAGAGATCACTAGCGGACAATGGGATTAGCATCGTAATTAATCTTTGTCACCAAAACGAAAGTTCATTTTTTTTAAAACCTTTTCCTTGAATGGCCGACATAGACAGCAGCCAAAAGACAATCTTCACGTGGCGTCATCTCTGTTTAATGCCACGTGAAAGACTTCGTTTTCTGCTTGTTTGGATCGCAGAATTAGGGCGAATATTCTTGCACACCGGTATACAGTCTCATCCGAACATCCAAAAAAATGGCCCCGACTTACAATCGTGTTTGAAACGTAATAATTTTGCAAACATCTCAACTACTACGGCACGAGGAATCCTGTACGTCTAAATTAGCTTAAGATAAAAAGTACTCAGTCCTTTAATCAATAACATTTCCATTGCCTTTAATATTTAAGAAAATTCGAGTTGTTTTAACTGAAGGCTAGAGAAATCACCACTTATGATTTTTGTGTTACCTTCTTTAGTACCTGGCCCATGGCGTGACTTCGAAAAACTACCCACGTAGACGTATTTTTCACGCTTGATTCTCAAGTCCGACTTTGTAAGCGAGTCGCTTAAAAAAATACCCTAGTATTATTAAGCTTTCAGCTAAGGCAGTTATGATATATGAATGAAGATATAAAACTTTGACTACGATGTAAACTGATGCAGGCCCGGCAATCGAAACGTCTAACATAAGGCTTCTTCCTGCTTAATACTATTCTCGCATATTCTTTTGTTTTATAGGTGTCGCTCGGGAACAGATTTATCGGCCTTTCCACGGGGCAGGTGGCGCATTAGCGAAACACGGTGAGGCAGTAGGTGACACGATCAGAACAAGGATTAAGGCGGCAGGGAAGACCTTGCCGGTTCACTTACTACAAATAGGCTGATGAGAAATGCTCTAGTCTACGTAATCGGTATCACCGCCTTTGATCGCTCCCGCCTTCATTACACCAAGTACTTATTTGCAGCCCGATCGACTGGAGCCGGACGTTTGGTCGTGAATCGGACTTTCTGTTCCCATGGAAACCATCAGATTTCCTTTAGAATATTCAGTGTGACTTTACGAACTTCGGAGCGAAACATTTTCTGAAAACGGTCTCGTGTGGTTGTTTGACATCTACGTAGCTTAGCTTGCGTGTACAGGCAGCAGCCGCCATGGCGAACGCGTAGGCCCAGCGTCGGCCATTACGAGTTTCCTCCCCCCCACCCTGACGCTGTCGCCATTACCACACGAATCAGTCCTCCGGTGTAGGCCAATGAAATCATCAGGCATCAAAAGCGACTGCGTTTATTGGACGTATTGTAAAATCGTTTACCCGGACCGCCGGCCAATCAGAAATCTCGTTACTGGAGTGAATTAGAACCAGCAGCTGGAATTCAACAGAGGTTACAAATTCCGCCCTCTGTCGACGGAAATAAGCTTTCCTGGGGCCCTGGTCCTAATTTAGACCACCGTACCCGTGAAGAAAAACGTTTTTCTTAAACAGTTTTTTTTTTTTGTTCTTCCTTTCAAGCAACAGCAGTTATTTAGATTCTTCTCTGCTGGCTGGCAGACGTGACGCAGAGCAGCCTCGCACCCGACTTTCTCCAAATAAACACGAACGTACAAGCCGCCAGGCGGCGTCTCCCCAACGCCGATGGGTCGGCGCCCGGCGCGTTATTCTCGCCGATGGTCGGCCAGTTAAACCACGGCAGGGAACACGAGTTGCCAGGGGCTTACTCCGGATAGACCGCCCGGCTTATTCGCCGTGACAGCCTTTTAGCGGGATAATAAAGCCGACTACTAGAAGCCTATCGGGTTTCCGGTAAAAAGAAAAAACATTGACTAAGAGACACATGGACGACAACGGTGGGGGGGGCTCGAATCGAAGTTTCCGTGCACCGTCTGAGCTCTCCGCGCAGCCGCGGGGAGTTCTTTCCCTTGGATAGAACTTCCGTCCAGACCGGGAGCCGATGGCCCGTCCGCACATCCTCCTCCTCCTCCTCCCAATCACCACTGCTTTGAGTACTTCGAAGAATTTTTTCTCGTTCACCAAACCCGCTGTGGGTCAGCCGCTCACTAACCCGAGACCTCTTCTCCTTTTAGCGTGAAGCATTCAGGCCAAGCTGTCTTTGGGGGGGGGCGTCAGAATTATTCGCCATCTTCCTTCTCGACTAGATTCTCGGGAAATCTCTGTGATGCGGGGGCGTTATTCTTCAAAAAACAGTACATTTACGAATGCAGAGTTGGTCAGCGGTTGGAGCACGGAAAACACAAAGCAGACGCCCTCTAACAATAACAAAGTCTGGGAACCGTTATGCAGATTTTAGGAGAGGTTGTGGAGATTCTTCCTCCCGATCTGACGACCGCTGACTGGAGCCAGAAGCTGCGAGGGCGCTGTTTACCAGGTGAATATACTATATGCAGCTTTCGGTACTTGTTTTTGTTCCTTATAGTTGAATATCTGAGGCGCGAGGAACGATGTACGTCATCCACCCCTGACCAACCTCCCCCATTTTTCTTCCTCCCTTTTGTTTAGATCCCGGCTGTCCCCGACTTTCCGCTCCAGGAGCGACGCCATTCGGCGTACTCGTGGGCATGCGCGGAATATCTCAGCCCACCACCCCCTCACCAACGTCGAATCAACAGAAAACACCTCCACGTCCTGTTGTCGGTTGTGCGGGCACGAAGAGGAAGGAAGCGATGGCGTCAGGGTTTGTCCCTCGCCCTGCTCAGCACGACGGCCGCCGCGTGGCGCCGTCAGAGACATTCCCAGTCGCTGCTATGTCGGCCGGGGTACCGACGAAATCAGCATGGCCCACGAGCGAGGGGCAGCAGGGTGCCGCCAGTACAGACACAACAACCCGCCCCTGCGACTCATCGCAACCGCCTCAACGTAGCGGTAAACTGTGCGTCAGCAAGTCGAATCCAAGTCACGGGGCCGCGATCACCGCCTGATTATCAGGTCCCCACCCCAAACCACCACCAGGTTAAACCAGTTCACCAAAACATCGGTACAAAATTATGCAGAGCCGCCGCCGCCGCCAGGGGGCGGAGAGCGTCCAGACTTTTATTGTTTGTTGTTGTTGTTCGTGTCTCACACGCGGACGGAAAGGGAGGAACAATGAAAATGAGAGGTTCGCTCGGAGTTTCCTCCATTTACTTTCTATCTTTCTTTTTTGTTTTAATCAGAATTTTATGGAAATAATCGAGACGATCTAAGCGCAAACCATTATAAATATTTTATGATGATATCTATCTATTGCTAGCAATGTAATATCAAAAGGTCAAATCACGTGACGTGGTTCATATCCTCGTCTGTACGTAAGCTCACGACGTCGATTACCCTGGACAACAAAATGAAACTTTTTGTCAGCCACCGAGCAAAATGTGGGTGATCTTTTTTTTTTTTTGGTGTTGTGTTGGTTAGGGTTAGTTAATAACTTATGTAAACATAAAAAAGATAACATTTATATGGTATTTACATAACATTTACTATTTTCGTATTTAATATCTTGTAAATGCCAAATGGAGACGGTCTTTTGGTTTTTTTCAAGGAAGTTATTGAAATTATTACAGATGGATGAAGCAGACATGCATTTTTACTGAATTGATGAAAAGCAGAATCGGTGCACTGTTGCCAGAAAATAGATTACGATGTATATCGAATCAATCAACAGCAAATACTTTTATTACTAGAGAGAGAGATGTGACACGTCAGTACTGAGAGAGATGTGACACGTCAGTACTGAGACAGAGATGTGACGCGTCAGTACTGAGACAGAGATGTGACGCGTCAGTACTGAGACAGAGATGTGACGCGTCAGTACTGAGACAGAGATGTGACGCGTCAGTACTGAGACAGAGATGTGACGCGTCAGTACTGAGACAGAGATGTGACGCGTCAGTACTGAGACAGAGATGTGACGCGTCAGTACTGAGACAGAGATGTGACGCGTCAGTACTGAGACAGAGATGTGACGCGTCAGTACTGAGACAGAGATGTGACGCGTCAGTACTGAGACAGAGATGTGACGCGTCAGTACTGAGACAGAGATGTGACGCGTCAGTACTGAGACAGAGATGTGACACGTCAGTACTGAGACAGAGATGTGACACGTCAGTACTGAGACAGAGATGTGACACGTCAGTACTGAGACAGAGATGTGACACGTCAGTACTGAGACAGAGATGTGACACGTCAGTACTGAGACAGAGATGTGACGCGTCAGTACTGAGAGAGAGAGAGATGTGACGCGTCAGTACTGAGAGAGAGAGAGATGTGACGCGTCAGTACTGAGAGAGAGAGAGAGATGTGACGCGTCAGTACTGAGACAGAGATGTGACGCGTCAGTACTGAGACAGAGATGTGACGCGTCAGTACTGAGAGAGAGAGAGTGTGTGTGTGTGTGTGCGCGCGCGCTTAAACTTTAAGAGAAAAATATGCCCGTTTAGGCCAATTTATTAAGTACACGTTAATACTCTTGTTCATATTAAACTTAAATTCAGAACGAGTAAATGCATTGCTTTTTTAACCTTTTAAAGATAATAATAATGCAGTATTTTGTTTGCCTTTTTAAAAATATGAATTTTTATAAAACCACTGCCATTCAATATGTACGCGTGTCTGTGTCACATCGCGCCCTTTAAACCCGCCTATTTTATTTTCCGGGTGGGCAAATCGGCCCTCAGACGTATTGCAGCTTTCGTTCTTGTTAGTTAAAGATGTCGCCAATAAAACTATCAAAAATATCCGGTTAGACGATCTCTTATTTCGTCTTCTTCCCCGACAGGTCTGTCATAAGCCTTGTTTGACGCTTCAAGACGCGTCCTCCTTTTGGCGGTCTATACACGAACGCCGCGCCGAATCTGTCCGGGACGCGACCAATGTTTAGGGATAAGTCAGACGCAGAAGAAGCAGATCGAATCTGTTGCTGATTACCTTTACGGAAGTCTGTTGACAACAAGCGTGTCCAGTTAATAAAAAATATCATCTGGTAAAACGTTTTGCTGTAGATCCAAGTTTATTTATAGGAATAGTGAAGCAAACGTTCGTTCTGTTGTTTCCCGGCCAGTCCATAAATCAGTTAATGGTAGGCACGTAAAGCAGTATAATGGATTGTAACAGATGCAGTCGACCGGGACGAGATGTGCACCGGCGTTGAGGACAGCGTGTCCCTCGAACTATTTCCGACGGGAGGAGTAGTCCATATGAGATAGCTTGCATAGCGAAACACCGTAGAGTTTTCGCGAACAAGCAAAATCTATAGCAGATGTGAAAGCTGAGGTAGCCACAGATCTGGAGCGTGCTAACCGGAACACTTTTGACAGTGCGTCCAAAATCGGCGGAGTTAATTCATACCCAGTGATGGAGATTAGTACGGATGAACACTACTCCCGATATGTCAACACCGCATCAGAAATTAGCTGCATGCAAACCATTTCCTTCTAGATACCAATTAACAACAGCGCATAATCGTTTTTTAAGTTATTCTTAATTCAGTTAAGAACCCGTGAGTTCTGCAGATTCCGAAGCAAAGTTAATTAGGTTCCCTCATTTTGTATGCTTTATGGATGCATTCGTCCTTCTTGCGTGAACCAGTCTACAAGAAATGTAAACTGCCGTGTAGCTCTATTTAAACTATCTGGGGTTAGGAAGCAGTTGAAAGAGAAGTGAAGTAGTTCTTCTGATCAGCTGATCATGAATGGTAAAAGTAATAGGTTTCCATCGCTGTTAAGCAATGCTTCTCAGAACAATCCGTGAATGTATTACGTAAAGTGTAGTCCGGGGCAGGCATTCAATGGAAAGTGCTCGGCTATTTCTGTGGGCAATGAATTTACAACTGAAACATTTTCGGATTTAACAAGTCTAAGCTTGGTCCGAATGGACTCAGCGCATGTAATAAGATACGCTGTAGTTTATTACGCACTAACAAACTGCGCTTTCAGTTTAATCAATTTATTATTGGCGCGGTTACCGCCCGTGTTTTAAAGGGACGGAAGTGAATCGGTGACTTTCTCTGAGCCGCACTCAATTAATTCATCCGTTTGGATAGCCTAAAGTTGGAAACCGTTGCTTAATGGACGGAAGGTGTCGCATATGATAACACGAAACCGCGCGTGGACACAGTCTGGCGACTGTGTGAGTGAGATTGGAACGGGGCGGACAATGCCTCGGCCGGAAAGCCGTGTCCAGGGGAAGAAATGGGATGGAAAACATTTCTAGTGCTAGGAATACAAGACTAAGCCAGCGAGACGGAGCGATGGACAGGTAGAATAGGAGTGTGAAACTTGATTATGGTGTGTTAGCCAGAATATTGCTTTAGGGAGAAAAATGATACACTGCAGATATTAGAAAATGATTTATAATTGATCGGATTAATCAATATTTTTGTATTTACCTTAAAAGCACTTAATTTATATATTTAAAATCTAGTAATTATGGTTTTATTAGATAGCTAATAATTCACCGAAATAATGTAGACTCTCTCTCTCTGTACTGACATCATCTCTCTCTCTGTACTGACGTCATATCTATTTCTTTCTCTGCACTGACGTCGTCTCTCTCTCTGTACTGACGTCATATCTATTTCTTTCTCTGCACTGACGTCGTCTCTCTCTCTGTACTGACGTCATATCTATTTCTTTCTCTGCACTGACGTCGTCTCTCTCTCTGTACTGACGTCGTCTCTCTCTCTCTACTGACGTCGTCTCTCTCTCTGTACTGACGTCGTCTCTCTCTCTGTACTGACGCGTCTCTCTCTCTGTACTGACATCATCTCTCTCTCTACTGACGTCATATCTCTTTCTTTCTCTGTACTGACGTCGTCTCTCTCTCTGTACTGACGTCATATCTCTTTCTTTCTCTGTACTGACGTCGTCTCTCTCTGTCTCACACACGCGCGCGCCATTCCAAAAGAAAAGGAAACGGCAGAGTGCACCCTGACAGGCATTTGAGAATATTTTCTTTTATGCGATAATGGGCATCGGACTATGAGAACAAAGCAAGCAGCTGGCGTCGTATCTGGTCGCTGGTACAACAGAAAATTAAACCAAAGAAAAAAAAAATGTATAGGTGGCGCTGACGTAGCCATTAATAACTAACAAAAAAATTGCAAACGGAGTGGTTTGAGGATATTATAAGATTTGACGTGCATTGTGTTTATCCATGATGACCTGATACAAGATATTAATTTAATATGCTTTTGTTGTTTGTTTGTTTTCATAATTTGCATCGGCATTTATTCGAGAGGAAAGATTTAGAATTATGACAACAGGCGCCATTATTCACATCATAAACAAATATAAAATTACTTGCAACCATTAAAAATTATACCATACTTTTATCTTCAAAGGGCCATAACTCGTGGCCTTAATTGTGAACCTACATAACCAAAAATGATGTATGTTGTATGATTAGTCTCAACAAACACACACACACACACACATACACATTGCAACCACCAAAAAGGCCGCGTTGTCCATATTTTTGCTGGATGTCAGTGATGGCGGTCGGATGGTTTTTCGCATATTGCACGCGAATAAAACAGTTAACCCCAACCCTTCCAAGAGTTAGCATCGTCCAAAGCTCGTGGCATGCACCCTCTTACTGACCCTTGCTATTGGTAAAGATTACGGAAGTGTTCGGTTTTTAAACCATGTTATCCTCCCGTCACATTCAAGTACTCGATCCTACAACTCTCAGGAAATCTTGACCATTTGCTGCTGTACACGGGGACAAATGGCTTCTCTTCTTTTTTTTTCCATAAAATCGGATAAGTGGGATGAACGGATGATACAGACAAGGCAATGCATGCCTGAATCTAAATTTACAAAATTAAACGCTTCCTCATTAGTCCACTTTTATAAGTATCATACTCCGCTAAACTCTTGGTCTTCCTCTGTACGTCACGGCTATGCGGTAAAGATATTCTACTCGCAGCGCATCCCAAACCCGTATCATGTGCTTCCAATTAAATCGCTTCTCTTGTACGGCTTCATGCGATACTCTCCCAGTTTTTATGCTAAACTGCTCTTCATGCGCGCGCACGTAATTCAAAACACGTGAACAGACGCTTGGAGGTGTCGGCTTCAGTGACTCGTAGCGGAAACCTGTTTTGAAAGAAGATTGTCGGTTTTACATAACCAGTCGTAATTGAAAGCGGATATAAGCGATGTCTTTGGCTCGGGATAAAAAGTTTCAACGGGGGTTTATGTTTTATAACTGTTTTGCGCAATACGGCTCGTGTAACAATCCGTTCTGCCTTTAACTGTATCACTCTTTGGCAACATATAAGCTCAGTTCCAAGCCGTATTACGCCAACGTTTCCAGTTCAAAACATGCTGTTCTACTTTCGTTCTAAGTCCATTCATTTTCGATGTGTTCCCACGCCGATGATGAAGGCAGACAGGCTGGTAATACTATCAGATGATATCCACCGCTTAAAAATAAGCTCTGTTTGTGTGTGTGTGTGTGTGAGAGAGAACCTATAGAACGTCGCCAAACATCAGAGGGCCTTTCGCGCGGGGGATGATCCTCCGCTCTTCCTGCAAAAGGTCCGAAGTAGTAGTTCGTGTCTCCAGCTGGCCATACGCCGATCGAACCAGCGCCAGAGTCTCGGGCAAAGGATTCTCGCCTTTGTTAACGAGATGGTCAAAGCTCAAGGCAGAGGAACCTGGGGCGGCGGTGGAGGACCAAGCGCCGTCACACCGGAATATTCTTATTTTCGGAGATAGAAAACAAAACAAAAAAAAAAATGGTTTAGCCCCAGCGCTGTTGCCGAAGAAGAGAAAGCTGGCAGAACACGGGGTGCACGAGTGTCGTTCGCTCTGTACACGGTCTAACAACTTGTTGTTTCGGCTGAGCGACTCGACGAACTTGGGGAGGGATGATACGGCCACTAGGGGGCGCCAAAAGAAAACGACCCGGTATCTGATCTACAACTCTGCTGGCGGGCTTTCGTTAAGCACTTGATGTAAAATCCCGAGGGATGGCGGTATAGCGAATAATAGCTAACGAGCCACTTACTCCAGCAGCAACAACAACAACAACAACAACCAACATCCGCATAAGTATTTGTTTGTGGGGGCTGCAATAAACGGGGGCAGTCAGTACTTTTTGCTAACGCCTGTGATTTCGGAAACCCTACCCACATGTTTCCGTTGTAGCGGGGGCCTCTCGATACGTTCTGAAGGACCGCATCATTCCCGAAATACGGCGAGCATCCCTGATGTGTCAGAAAGCCTGCTGGTGGTCCGATGCTTTTCCTTTTCGGACCGGAAGCTTGAAAGGCGCATGCCCGTTGCAAAGCTGATGTAATTAAAGTAGGGTAATATCGCGCAGACCGGGGCCCGCGAACGCTGTCTCCGCCTCCGGCTGGTGCCCAATGTGGAGAGATGGTGGAGATGCTGGCTGGCTAGAAGAAACGATAAATCATAGAGAGTAGTTTTCTTTCGGCCGTACAAGTTTAAAGTTGGTGAGCTAAGCCAACACTGCTGGCTAACCTCTCGCAACAGTTACTGACGCGGCTAGCAGAGGCGTCTCGGCGACCGCGAACTACTGGACACGTGAGACGAGATCGCCTCGTTACTGTCTCGGTGAATACGATTGAAACCTCTTTTACGTGACGTTTGCTGCTGAAGACGAAGCATTAAAGCTGCGGTTTTAGAAGGTGTCGGTAACATTGTCGGTAGTCGGTCAGCAGGTCGTAAGTTCGAATCGAGCTGATGCTGTTGATGTCATCTGGAAATACTAACATCTTCGGTTATAAGCAGCTGATCCCGATTAAAAAAAAAAAAAAGACTTTCAATGCAAAAATCTCATCTAAAAGTTGTCATTTAAGAAATATCAAACATTTGACTTCTTTGCCGAACAGATAACGAATTCATTCCTTTTGTTACCTGTAATAAAATGGACTTTTTTAATGAGTTTGCCATTGTATACAGAATCTAAAATCTTCTCACGCCAATTCTTACGGCTTCTAAAGTGAGTTTCTGTGGTTTATTTAATGCAACACACGGAAGAAGTAGACACTTTAAAATTCCCAGTTTCTCGGCTTGAGAAGAGAGGGAGCCGGCAACGAGAGGAGAGCTTCAACCGTGCCCGACAGCCCTACACGGGCGCCCACTCGAAGAATAGCCGAGAATTCAGGCCTCCGAACGGACAGAGCCCCATTGGCAGCTGGCTTCCTCCTCCCTCCCTGCCTGGCCAGGCGCGCAGATGATGCATTTCCATTAGTAACGACCCAGCCTTTCGCGTCTCTTCTTCTGGACTTCAGATACTATTTCTGTACGTCTCTAGGAACACCCCCCCATTTTTTAAAAAAAATTACGTTACTAAAATAGTTTGACGTCGCTTTCCTGAAAATCGGTGGGGCGTGGACAGGGATGGATGGATTTTGCGCGTGAAAATCGAGCCGAAAATTGTCACATCAACCTGACGGCAAACATCGGATCGTATCTAATTAGCAACCCCATCTTCCCAATCAAATGTTAATACTTAGCTTTTCGTTTGTTTTTTTTTTTTTTGTGTTTTACTCTCTGAGAAACGTAGTTTTCTGAAGAATTCGCAGATTGTAATAGCAATTCATTCTTCGATGTATCGATGACTTAACAGGAGAGGAAAGAGCGCACGTTGCAAAAGAATCTAATCGAGAAACATTGTGGATAATTTCCTCGTTTCTCAAAGAAAAGGGTTAATTTCCATTATCATTTTTATAAATAGACTCTTTAAAAAAAAAACACAGGGTTTCAACTAAATTATTTTCCAAACCTTTGTCCTAAAATACAAAAATGTAATAGTTTTCTTTTACACCTTTTGTGTTGTTGTGTGTGTGTTGTGTGTGTGTGTGTGCGTGTGTGTGTGTGTGTTAATCTATCGTCATCTTTTTTCAAAAAGCATCTATTCAAATTTGCAACCGTAAAAGAAGGAAAACCACAACAAAAAAAAAATCAGAGTAGATTCTAAGAGAATCGATTAACTGTTAATACAATTCCTAAATCGAAATTTATTCTCTGGGAATTTTTAAAAAAATTCGTTCAAAGGAATAAATAGCCGAATGTTTACCGCCACAGATTCATCGTGTACACGCCAGAGCTGTATATGACCGTGAGTGTATACTTCACAATGTTGTTTAATAGAAGCTATGATATTGCATACCGCAAGGATCATTTGGTAACATTGCATAACGGAGTAGTTGAAACATTTGAAGACAATTAAGAATGATTTAAAACTCAGAGAAAACGAGTTGGTGTTTTAGTTTTTCAGGTGTTAGCTTTGTAGTATACGTCACATCAAGACTTTACCGAAGACGCTACATCATCGTGTACGTCAGGGTTACAGCTCCTACTCGGTCTTCATCCACAAGTAGAAATTCAAAACATACGATTTACATACTTCTTTGTAACTTCCGCCTCAATAGAAATATTTTTTTTTTTTTTTTAAAAAAAGAGCCTGATCATTGTATACTGGTTCCAGATTTTTTATTCAGGAAAGATTCTAAAATCTTATACCTAAAACCCCTACAGGGCTGTTCAAAATACTGACATCTTCCACTTTAAATTAATGCCGAATGGTTTTCGCGCAACAGATTCCAAACATCAGACAAATAAGAAAATAATACACTACATTAAAAAATTTCGGAAAAAATGTTTCAATGTCTTTAATCTCTTGTTTCTTTAATCTATATACAATAAATATCGTTTGTTTAGTTGTTTACCTCGCATGTTTGTTTGCAATAAATTTGTTCGTATTATATATTTTTAAATTATACAATCGGAGGTGAATAATTGATACAAATTTTAAAATCCAGTGAAAAAGAAGTCATTTAAAACATTTAGATTGTAGTGAATTATAAAATACTTATATAGTAGATACTCTGTAGATTTATCTTTTGAAGTGATAACAATCTCGGCGGTACAGCAGAAATATTATACAGAGAGAGAGAGAGAGAGAGGAAGAGAGAAAGGTGAAGAGAGAGAGAGAGATGAGATGAAGAGAGAGAGAGAGGAGAGAGAGATAGAGAGAGAGAGAGAAAGAGAGAGAGAGAGAGAGATGAAGAGATATAGATAGATAGAGAGAGAGATAGATAGAGAGAGAGGAGAGACAGAGAGAGAGAGAGACAGAGAGAGAGAGAGAGATTGAAGGAGAAGTATAGAGAGAGATAGATAGATAGAGAGAGAGATGAAGAGAGATAGATAGAGAGAGAGACAGGGGAGAGAGAGGAGGGAGGGGAGAGAGAGGAGAGAGAGAAGGAGAGAAGAGGATAGATAGAGAGAGATAGATAGATAGAGAGAGAGACAGAGAGAGAGGACAGAGAGAGAACAGAGAGAGAGAGACCGAGAGAGAGAGAGAGAGATGAAGAGGAGAGAGCGAGATTAGATAGATAGATAGAGAGAGACAGAGAGAGAGAGAGGAGATGAAGAGAGAGAGAGAGATAGATAGATTAGATAGATAGATAGATAGATAGAGAGAAAATTTGAAATACGTTCAGTTTATTACAATCTGACAAATCACAGTTTGAAAACAAAATTAATGCATTAAAAAAGAGTGAAGACAGTTGTTCAGTTCTCATTGGGAACTACACGACGTCAGGTAGCCCCCCCCACAAACAAGATGCCAGTTTCCAAGTCATGTACTCCACACCAACTGATCTGTCCTTTCGCATCTCGTTCCAAAACGAAGTTAATCCCATCCGAGGACAGGCGCGAGAAGTTGGGAATAATCCTTATAAACATAGCGGTCAAGGGTTAATGGATAACAGACAACTGTCGTATGGCAGTAAATCTTCAAACTAATAATAACGTTTCTTTATTTATATGTAAAGTGAGGGAGCTTCCTAATAGCGCATCTTTGGTGCAGTTTGTCGTTTCAGATTTCAAACATTTATATTCACTGCTGGTTTGTTGGCTTAGTTGTTTATAACACTTAGTGTATTTCACAAGAACGTACTGGATGCATCTGGGCCTGAGCAGCCAGGCTGGCAGCACACACGATAATAACAGGCGGTGCGCTTCATATGCACTAATCAATTAACGAATGCTTTATTTCCGGCCATGAGTAAAACATTAGAACCTGCTTTTTCTTTTTATTGTAAAGTTTATAAGATTCGCCCGCATTAAATTTTCACCTGGTTTTTGTCCTTTTTAAAAAGTAACCATTCTACTTCATTTTAACCTCGCCATCGCCATTCACAGCTTCCAGCTGTTTTTTAAAGGGGGGAGGAATAAATGTATTGAATAGATTTTTACGTAACTAATTAAAAATGTTAATTTCAATTTTTTATAGGAATTTATAGAATGGAATCAACGATCGTACTAATTGTTTAAGGACAGTAACAGCTACACATGACAAAGAATTTGATAGATCGATCAATAGATTCAGAAAATATTCATATATACACTTGAAAACTATTCAGGAGATTTTTCGTATTTTAAAAGAAAATGTCCTTTTTAAAGCTTCTAATATTTTTTATTTCGAATATCTCGAAGAAGAAGAACCCCCAAAGATTTTTAAAATTTTAAAGGACACTTAACAAAAAAATCCGTAAAAATTTATTTGAATTAAACCGTAAATTCCAAACTTCATTTCCCTAATCCTCAGTTTTTGAGATCTACTTGATGTAAATTGACATAGTGAAAACTTATTGAATTTTTTTAATATATGCATTGACAAATAGCTGTCGACGCCAAACCATGCTTACATAAACGCAGACAATTAAACTATTTACGTAAATTCTTCCAAAGCATTGCACCCATTATTTAGATCTTTAAGGATCAAAGAAAATAATTAATTAAATGCGAAAATTATAAACACTGATTTTGACGATTGTTTTCGATTTAGAAATCACAGCGCCACAGTACAATTATTTTTAGAAAAAAAAAGAGAGCAGTATAATTCTATATTTTAATGTATATTATATGTAGAATTTAAAGGCGCTAACGATAATTTGAGAAAAGTGAATGCATATTGCACCGTGTGCATTCCCGATAACTTTAATTTAGACAATCGCTCCAACAAATGAGCTTATAATATAGAGGGCATGGTATACATATCAACGAAGTGGACATGTGAAAAGACTTTCAAGCTCGCTATACAAAATAGATAAATATGATTCTCTTAAAGCATCATCGTTTAGAATTACCAAACTTTTAAAAAAAAAGGGGGAACTGTTGTATTAAACATCGAAAATAAGGATCGAAAATGTCTTCTCTGGTGTATAACTGCGCATCTGCATTTATTTGATAATAAAATCCACCTATATATATATTTTAAAAAAAATAAATAAGTTTCAAAAGCAACATCTCAGTTAATCAATAGATGCTTTAGATAATGCGAAAGAAAATATGTAAATCTCTTGATTATTAAACAAGAAAACTAAGCCCATTATACTCATGCAAAGAACAAATAATTTACTTTTTTATATGCCTCAACTAACAGAGAGAAATGTAGTAGAAATTCACCAGTTCTACCTAGATTGTCTAGAAAATATAATAGTAAATTAAAATTTTTAAAAGTCTGCATCAGAATTAAAATAACTTCTGTAATTTATGCAGATTTTTAAAGTGATTTTGCCAAAAGTAGAAGAACATACCGAAAGCACAAAATATTATTAAAATATTCTATCATCAATTCTGTTATTATAATGACTGATAAGGAAAAATATATATGTTCTCCTTAGAGCTAAAACTGAAAACGTTGATACATTGATAATATCTTTATAAAATGCATTTTAAAAATTCATAAAGTGTATTCAATTCTCAAAAATTCAAGAGATATAATTTATACAGGTGAAGATCAGATTACTTTATAGCTTCTGAATTTTGCCATATCTGTGGTGAATCTTTTATTGTCGAAGATAAAATTTAAAGACGCAGCCCATGATGAATGCAATCTAAAGTTCAGATACCCCAATCGCAAACCCGTTATATTTCTTAATTTATTTAATTTTAATGCGCATCTCTTCTTTGTAGATAATCGAAAGAAGTTTCTCTATTATACCACAATCAGCCGAAAAGTATATTTCGTTTAGAGAACGTGTTGATAAAGAGATAGCTGACGATAAAGTAATAACCAAAGGGAAATATCTAAAACCGATCGACAATTTTAATAAGTATAATGTACTTGCTAGTGAATTAACAAAAGAAAATTTTTACAATAAATTAGATGAAAAGAGCATCTCAAACTTCGATTTTGAGTATCATAAGAATATCAAATATTCATCACTCAAACATTAGGAAAGTATAGTGAAATCAATCTTAAATCTGTCATATTAATTTTGGCTGATGTATTTAAAAGCTTTAGAATTCTGTGTCAAAAGGCTTATACATTAGATCCATATCAATTTTAGCCTGAAATGCTTATTTAAAGATGAATAGAGTTAGATATTTAAACAGATTATGGAATGTTATTTTGATAGAACGAAGCATTACAGGTGTAATGCCTATCGTACCGCATATGCTCGCTACATCTAACAACCCCAATGTATGTATATATAAATGAGATAGAACCGTTCAAAGTATTTAACACAGATTTAATTGTCGGGAGAAAAGTATCAGATCTGATCTCGGGAGATGTTGTAAAATTAGATGATCAGGGGCGTAAGATTTCAAATATAAATCATGACTCAACAGCCTTACATCATTTACTTAAATGCGGGCACCCTGCAAGATCGCACTGTGTGCTAAACTCTCCCAGCGGATGGATTAAGGTGGGTAGAGCTACAAGATTTAAAACGCTATAAAAATATCATTACAAAAAATAAAACCGGATTCATCAACAGGTTTGATACCTAAAGTATACTTAGAATACCCCAAAGAATTGCACAACCATCATATCCGGATGTAAACTTTCAAAGTGTTAACCCTTCTTTACGCTGTACACTATTAAAATATCCAGCTGTAATTTTCTATAAGTATGAAGATAAAAAAACAAACACATGGAGTTATTACTTTTAAAATCGATTTGCTCGGTTAAAATCCTATATTGAGATAAATACTGGTTTGAGGACAAAAGGATTTTAATAAGTTAATGGATAATTCTATTTATGGTGAACTGTAAAATATTTAAGAAAACGAACAGCAGTTGTAAGAGTTTGTTTACCCGAGTATCCTAAAAATGCACGTGTTAATTAAATTAACAAACACCACATTAATCGTATTATTAACAAAAACCTGGGTTCTTTTACATATCAAACAACAAAGTTTTAGATTAATCAAAACAGGTACTGTATGAATTTAAATTCAATTGTATCAAATAAAAATCAAAAGTAATCTAACATTACTATTTTCAAATACGGATTCGGCCGGGCAGTGTGTGTGGCTCAGTGGTGAGGGTGTTGGCTTCGGGACTGAAGGGTCCCGGGTTCGATCCCCGCTGCTGGCACATTGTTGTGACCCTTGAGCGAGGTGCTTTACTGGCATCGCTGGTGGGGGGAGTGGCCTGTACAGGAGCTCGGGCGGCAGGGGGCGCTCTATAGCCATGACAGGGGCGAGTCTCCTATGACGAGGAAAAGTCAGAAGAATAAACCGCTGCTGAAGACGGATGTGCGCATAACCGACGGTACAACGCATCCCACTCTCATGAAATGAGTGATCGAAGTAGAGATACGGATTCTTTGTGTTGCCACATTAGAAACAGAAGATATATCCAAGGATAGAAAAGGATTTCTCTAACACTTCTGCTGATTCGGTAAGCTAAACCTTTAGAATGAGAAAAGTTGTGGAAGACAGAAAAGATGAATACGCAAGAGAAATACATGAATGGATTATAAAGAGATTTTAAAAAAAGAACTGTAATTAAAAAAGAATTAAGACAACAAAATTATATAGACACCTTATACTATATAAAATATTAATTTAATTAGACTGTAAAGAGTAAAATAATTTAGATTACAAGCAATGAGACAATCATATTTTGGTGAAGATGTCAGAGTCTAGTTTTTACCTTCAGATCCAATTTGTTAACCGAAAGGGGCAGGTGACTTTTAGCATTCAGATCAGCTGTAAATAATATCATTATTAATCGGTAATTAATTGTTTAGATTAAATTAACATTATAAATATTCTTAAAATTATTGTTTCAGATAGAAGAAAACTGGACAATTAGTAAAACCCAAAGATCCGCATAATTTTGTTTTATTATTAAAATCTTGAAGTTTTGCAGCAGATTTTTATCCAACACTAAATTTAGATTCTACAAAACAGTATGAAAATTGCTCTGAATAAGCTTGAAACTTGTTACTTTTTTATCAAAAGTTTACGATACAGATAATATTTTGTAACTACAATGTCGATAATGCGACTACTTGGACTATGTTAGCATTAGACACTACAAATTATTTTGAACTTACACAAATTAGCTTCGAGATGAAGTTCTGTCGGTTGGATTAAATTTGAGGCAAGTTTAAAAGAAAGATGAATTTAAAAGAAAATTAAATGCTTAAGAGAAAGAATAGGGTTGAAAGCAAATAGATTATAGGAAGAGGGTTGGTTGGTATTCCACGAGCACTTTTAGCAGACTGAGCAGATGATTTTAATAATCAAAAAAAAGAAACACTAAAAGTTATCGTTGATGATGCTGAACGTATTACCAAAGTTAAGTAAAAACTATTATTCTTTTGAAAGTAAGCCAAGAACAATAGATATTAATTTTACTAATTCGCAAATTAAATCTTTTATTCAGAGAACAAATGCTTTAAATGCTAGATCAGGAATTAACGGATTTGGAAAAAAAAATTTTTTTTTAAATAGAATTAAAATGGGGAAGAGATTTCATATAATCAACAAAACAACAACAACAACAACAACAGTATAAAATCATCTGAGTTGCTATGTAATCAACTAAAATTTCTAAGAAATTAATAAAGTTGTCACCTAATCAGTTTGGCTTTTAACATTTTAAAAATATTTTGAATGAAATTTATTTACATCACAGAAAAGTTAATTATTGTTGAAACTACGACATATATATTTGTTGAAAATCTAAATGTTCGCAGTGCAGAAATTGATATTACAATTCAAAAATTAAGATATACGTTTTTTGCCACACAAAGCTGGAGTGTTGTTTGAAGGAGAACTTCAAAAAAGCTAATAACGTGGATTATCGTGATGTTGATAACATGTTTGAAAAATAATGGTGTTTATCCGTGCCAAGCAACAACGATGAAAAGATTGATAACTTATACAGATTATTTTAATAAGTCGCACAGATTGAATCGATGCTTTTATGCAATCACGAGTGAAGCAGCTGCAGATGCTATTGTAAGGTTTAAAGCAAGGCATGAAAAATCAAACTCCAAACATAGCTTTACCTTCTATCTTCCCCTAACTTACATCTTTGGGTTTTGTGAAAACTATTAAAAAAAAAAAATTGTGTACTGAATAAAGAATCAAACTCTTCTGACAATGGAAGAAAATGGTTGCGCGATTTTAGAGCATATGGATTTGATGCTGGAAAAATGAATTAGATGAACATAGACCGCTATGTATACTGCATATAGAGTTGTCTGATGGGCAGCAACTTAAATTTGTTAAGATGCTTGATAGTTATATTTAGGACGCCCAACTGGTAACTTGGATGCCACTAAGAAACCCAACGTAGATAATGAAGTAAGCAAAAATATTCTTAAAGATAATATAGATTATGATAAGATAACTAATCTAGGTGTTCCAGCTAACAATAATGATGCAAAACTGAAAAGTATAATAAAAAAAAAGAAAGAAAGACTCAGCAAGAAATATAAATCTATACAGTAAAAAAAACAACTGCACATCTGACAATGCCGACATCTGGACCAGATGCTGCAAATGAAAACTTATGTTAGTAACGATGCGAGATACCTGAAACTAGATGGTTCTGTTGGTATGTCCGATAACATAGGTATGAAGTTAAAATATATTATAGATGATGTAGAATCATCATCTGGCGATAGGAATCATTATTATTATTATTATTATTATTATTATTTATTATTATTATTATTATTATTATTATTATTATTATTATTATTATTATTATTATTATTAATTCTTATTATTAATGTTATTATTATTTTTTATTATTATTATTATTATTATTATTATATTATTATTATCTTATTATTATTATGCGTTGACGTTATTAGCAGTTGCGGCAACATCTTCAAATAACGCATCCGGCTATGGTGGGTAATTCATACTCACTGAACCATTGGTCTCTAAATCTACCGTCCACGACAGGCAATAAACGCAACATGTGAATTCTAAAATCATTGTTATCTGCTATGAATTTACTTATCGACGTTGGAATTGTCTGCAGTCTTTTGAAAAATGTCCTACAAAACCATTAAATGGAAATCTGTCTTGTCTGCTAAAGACTTTGTTCCTTGGTGTTTTCCTTTTGCATCTCTCCCAAAGAGAAGGTAGTTAATACATTTTTTAATAGGCACTTGTCGACCTGCACCTTAACAGCTCACGGACCACGGAGAAAAGGACAGCAGCGGTCAGCTGGGAAATCCTTGTTAGCGTTTGGCATGTATATAGTAGGTGCACGGTTACGTATATTCCATCTAGCTTGTAGTGCAGTGACGATCTGAAATCTATTCGTGCGCGCGCACTTCCGTTCCTCAGATGTACATTTCGTGCCTACATAACCGGACATGTGACCGGTGTACTGGTATTATTCAAACTGGCGAAACAAAGGGCTGACAGCTGAATAGGGTCTTGTTTTCGTTTTGGTTTTTTTTTTTTTTTTTTTTTAAATACAAGGCATTTCGAGAAACGGGTATTATACCAGTGGCGAACGTGACAACAAAAAATGGAGGGGTGTTGTGTGTGTGTGTGTGTGTGCTGCGTTATTATTATTATTATTATTATTATTATTATTATTATTATTATATTATTATTTATGCTTTGCCACATCAAATGAAACCAAAAGCTTTCTTTGGGTAAACAGTCCTCAAAGGACGGACCGTTTCTAAACATCTGCAGCTACGTCTACACGTCGTGAGGCGGGTTAGGGTTTAACCCATCAAATATTTATCGAAGCCAGCGGAGCCTGTTCTGCATTTTCTTTCTTTCTTTCTTGTTCCACCCGGAAGACGAAGGAAAGTAATAAGCCACCGCGAGCTAGGTGTTCACTGCCATTCCCTCTGTCATTAATCTAGCGCGTACGGCGGGGACAGCCCGGGACAATATGCATAGAGAGGGCGGGGGTGGCATTATGGAAATATGTGCGGAATTGTTTGGGGGTTACCTTGCCTGCTAGTTAATAAATATTACTCAGGTAAATGAGCAAAGACGTGGAGCGAGCTACAGCAACTTTCTACAAGATGTAAAGTGTTTTGCTTGCGTAATTTGCGATGGTCAGCTGATTGTAGATTTCGCTCGTGAACAACGGACGTGTGAGTTAGATTGGATGGCTGCAAGAGCACGGTGAGTTTGCCATTGTTTTATGTACAATATAATAGATATTGTTTTCGAATCCATCTACTTTTATTTACTGTCAGCAGCATTCACTGGTATTTAATACCACGAATCCCAATTTCTGTTTCTAAAAAGGGGGCGTGTCTATACACCAGCTCCACTGACAGCTAGAAGGGACCTCATGATTTTAAAACATTTTGAATTATACCAAATATGGGAATATCTGAAAACCCTTAAATTTTTTGGGGGGGGAGGGAGAAGCCTCGTTTATGGATCATTCTTCGATTATTATTTATTTTTTCTAAAAAAAAATCTTAGGGATGAATCACTAGCATGGGAAATAATTCATTAGGGATCTTTAGGGTCCGATCAAGGCCGGGGATTGTCGAACCAATATTTTGTAATCGCCTTAGTCTCGACAGATTTCAATAACTGGCCAGGAAACCGGTATTTTATACAAGCAGGCAACAACAAGAAAAGGGGGGGGAGCGATTTCCACGACGACGGCAAGTGGCCTAAGAACGATGAACACGTCGAACGACGTCAGGCCGGGTGCTTGAGGAATCGCTGTCAGGTGATCCTTCGAAATCCGGACTCTCGTCAGTCAAAGCCATTTGAATTTCTTTAGCCCCCTCCTTTCCCCTTCCCCTCCCTCCACAAAAAATCGCTGCTGTCCGTTGCTTACGGCACGGGATATTCGATCAATACGCTTAACTTCACTATTCCTGTCAGCAGCTTTACTTCGAGAAGTTATCGAATAGCAAGTTGGAAACGGCGTGAATAACAAAAAACATATTCGAACTGGAAGGAGGCCCGCGAAACTTTAAAGTGCGATGAACGGTTGAGGAACGAGTAGTGAAGTCTCCGAACTTTGCTGTAGACACAGATGAATCATCGGATGGTGAACTAGTGGAGGAAACACACCTGAACTCGGAGATGCTGCTGAAGCGTTTTCAGAAAGTTCGGTTTTTTTTTTGCATGGGAAGGCAACGACAGATGTTTAAGCTGCATGTATTCGATGATAAGTCTTCGATTGTCTGTTCGGAAAAAGGAGTCTAATAAGTATAAGGACATGCAGATTTAAATGTTTCAGGTCTCGATCATAAAATCCGCGGGGATATTACTAATTTTGTAAGATGGTCAACAGTCAAACAGCATTGTGGTTGACGGAATGACCGACGAAGACGAGAAGCGGTGTTGGTCTTCCATTGAGATTGCAGGGGTTTTTTTTGAGAATTTTGTCGGATTTTATTCCGTCGAAGACAAATTGGCGGTTATTTTAGTCTGGGCGCTATTATTGTCGCTGCTGCAAATTTTTTTTTTTGATAATCAATCAGGCTAGGGTTGTTAATAATGCGCTCGAGGCGACTTATGACATCTGCCAGCTGATTGGGCACTCTCCAAGGCGAGGATCGTTGTTCATCGGGCCGAAATCTGAACTGAACCAGGTTCTCGTCGGATTTCTGCACAGTGTCTGGTGTTCTACAAGATGAACAGTCCGAGTTTAACAGTGTTGGGAGCATTTTTGACAATTAGAATATTCTCATGAATGTGTGAGATACTTCCCTCAAGTATGGTGGACGTAGGCTAAAAAAAAAAAGAAAAAGATAGGAAAAAAAAATCAAATTTCGTAGGCAATAAATAGGGTTAGCAAGAAGTAGGGGTCAAAGTGCATATAACTGGTATTGAATCTCACCTGGCCGATTTCAATCTGTGGGAGGATTTTACTTCCGTGTTTAGTCCTTAAACCTGCCTGTCAACCATAAGAAAGACCTCGGAATGCAAAATCATCGGTACTGGTTGACATAATGTTGCGTCACTAACACTCAAGACCCTTCCGATAGTAGGAACAACAGAGATTTTATTATTTATTCGACGAGGAAATTACTTCACATCGGCAAACGTTTAGAGTAGACAAACCTAAATTTCTGCGAAGACGATAGATACCCATTCCCTTTAAAAGTAGCAGTGTAACAGTATAATTCGATGAGATCTTAAATCGACGCAAATATTTTCATGTTCTGAGCAAAACGATTTCAAGTAATTTTGCAATTTGCAAGACTTTCTTTTGCATATCTTTTTTAAAAGAGAGCTTCGCCAAACAATTAGAAGCAGTGCATTTCCCGAAAAATCGGATTTCTTTAAGGAACTGTTACCTACTCGGCTTAAGGCTTTGGCTGGTAAAATTTCGTGACCTCATCTCCCAGTTAGGAAGGAGGCGATATTTAGTATTTTGCTAACCAGTAAAAGGTCTTCGTGCGGATTTTTCTCTGAAGTGTCTATTGCACTAAAACTAATTCTGGTGAGGTGCACTATATATTATATATATACATGAGAGAGAGAGAGAGAGAGAGAGAGAGAGAATGTGTATGGTAAGACACTAAAAACGTGACTCAGATCAATCAAGACGTAGGACATTTTAAAATTTGGCAGTCAGGGGCATAGAAAACATCAATCATAATTTAAAGATAAGAAAAGCATTCACCAAAGTATAAACTATTAGGATTTGGGCAGTATGGTAACACTCTAATTCATGCTGTGCTAATTACATGTAGAAGAAATAGAATCAAAGCATCATGTTGTTTGATTTCGGTTTTCTAACATGGTCTGGTGACGCACAAAAGCCAGTTGCGTGGTTACATTGAGCTCCGGTTCGGCCATTTTCGTGTCCTCCATCCGGTGGGTCAGGGATGCGGTAAACCACAAATTTCAAAACGTCTCCGGAAGATGAATGGTCGGACCAAGACAGAATCGTCGCTTTCGCGGTTCTTGTTTTGAAAAAAAAAAACTGCTTCCGAAATTTTTCTTTCGTTAAGATCGGACGGTTGATGTTCGATGCTTGATTTGCATCGAGATTAAGTGACACGGTTTAAATAGGACCGAGAACAGTGTGACTTAGGTTTCAAAGCGTTAGTCATTTTAACCCTCTCCCCACCACCGACCGACCGACCTCTTTAATTAACCGCATGAAGTCTCCACCGTTAATAAGGTTTAACCCTGAGCCCATATAGCGTCAGGTGCCAAAAACAAAAAAAAAACCGAACTCAGTTGACGAAACACCAGCAGCACTTACCGTAATCGCACGGAGCGTCAGTGCGATTTAATGTTATCCGGCGCGAGTAGTCGCTTCATTATTCAGAAGTGCAGCGATAAGAAACTTCAGTCTCAAAGGGTTTAGCTTAGACACAGGTGCGAGACGCCTGGTAGTCATCCGAAATGACTTCCGCGGTTTCGGGGCTTATCGATTACCTATATTGTTCCCTGATACGTCGTACATCCACAAAGAAACCATAGCAGACTCTCCCATCCATAAAAAGGGGGATAGCCCTAGAATTTTAGCAGAAGTATGATTCATCGCTTGCAAGACTCCCGTCGGCCGGCTTGCCCGCGCCGTGGATAGTAGTAACTCTTGGCCAGGTGAGCTGGCGGGTTAATTACCATTCAGGTGATTCTGACAAGAAATTGGGCGTGGAGATTAATGACTCGCAATCAGACGCGATTAAATCTTCACCATCTCACGTTGTACTCTTCTCGGCACCCTCTACGGGGGGTGGGGGAAGAGCAAACCCCACCCGCCCCTTCTGTGTTGTACCAAGGGCACTACTTCCTGTCCTCCTCCCTCCCTCCCGACCAGGTAAACGCGAACTCCGATGACAGATATGTTCCAGTGACAAGGCCGATTGTTGCCGGCTCCGTTCCGTCTCATTCTTATCAATAATCGCGCCTCGTAACAGATCGATACCAATACGGTCGCCATGCCGTCTTTCCTACGCGTTCTTTTAAAGGTTCTGAAAAAGGACAACATAAAGACCTAACGTGCTGTAGTAATTAAAGCCCCGTTAATGGAGTCAACAGAAGAAGGAATCTCCCGGACACGCACTTCCAAACCAGAACTGTTTTCGTCCATACATCACGCGAGGAAACCTCAGTCCCAAGCTACAGCAGAACGAAGCAGTGGTTATATGCCGTAAGGGGGCGCGCGGGATGCTGATCGAAAAAAAATAAAAGAAAGAAGAAAGAAGCAAAAGTAAAAAAAAAAAAAACAGCAGTGCGATAAAATTAAAACCCTGCTCCCTAGGCCCTGATAACACGTGGACTCAACCGGAGGCCAGAGAAGTATTGCGTGCCACCTTTAGAAACTCGCTCGACGTCGAGACTCCGCTTCCGTATGCTTTGGATAAACAGGAGCTTGTCACGTGGGCAGTCTCCGCCATATCAACTTCGATACGATGGATAGCGACGGCAAGTCTTTCGTGTTCTTCAATTCAGTACCACTGGAGAAAAGACGCGTGTCCCGAGACTTCAGACACGATTATAAACTAAAAGACCACCTTTACTTGGCGTTTTCACGAAGTTTGCTATCTTTCACATCTAATGTTAAGTAAATTCCACGTAGAGATTGGTGATACTCGTTTAGTTCTATTACGATAGACATTAGAGAACTGGTCGTCAGCGAGTACTTCCAAGTCATCCCTCTCCTCTTTTAACAACCTCAGAGCACCATTCTTTCATGCACTTGTAATCACGCCCGCCGCCAGTGATATTTCATTCTTTATTAGGTTCAACTTTAAACGCATCAACAACCAATCATCCCGACCTACGTTACACCGCGCATACGTGCGTATGTCATGCGCCGGATGGCGCATGAATCTGCCGAACATGTCGCGGGTAGCCTATGTCACTTTATCATACTAGTAGTAGACTAAGCATTAGCAGTCGCGTGGCAGAATTCTGAATTGTCCAAAGAGCTTACCCGGTTAGCTGCAAGCTAATGATGCTTTACGTGTTCAATTAGATATCCAAGAACACATGTCCGGCGAGGAAGAAACTATCACAAGCAACTTTCTATTTTATTATTTGCATAACTCGTAATATATGAAGAAAAAAGAAATTTTTTGGTGCGATGTACTACAAGACTTTTATATTCTCTGCTCTACACACCGGCCTTTTAGTGAAGCTGTTATAACAGAAATTCCGTCAAGACCTCTTGCTCTTCATCCTGAAATCACCGAGTAACTATCCAACAGCAGCTGCATCCTTCTTGGCCTTTTGGAAAACATCAAAACGAAGATCTCTCGCCATTGCAGTCTCATAATCCCGGGAGGGGGGGGGCAAAATCAGGCCCCAGTAATTTACCTCACTTGTAAACTTTAAAAAGACAGCGATTCAACGAATCGTGGAAACATGAATTCTTTTTTTAAAAAAGCTTTTAATTTTGATATTTTTGAAGATAACGTGTTTCGAATAAGACGAGTTTGCGATTTTGTAATCAGAACGTTTTCAGGCAACGAACGTTAATGATTAATGCTAACTGTTACTTTAGCGTAGGGTAATGAAAACAACTCGCGAATCCGACTTTTCAACAGTAAGACATCTTAATTCTATTAAAAATTAAATGGAGCAACTCCTCTCTCTCTCTCTCTCTCTCTCTGTACTGACGCCATATCTGTCTCTGTAGTGACGTCACATCTCTCTGTTCTGATGACATAATTTCTCTCTCTCTCGCTGTACTG
Organism: Nautilus pompilius; assembly: GCA_018389105.1. Lineage (NCBI taxonomy): Eukaryota > Metazoa > Mollusca > Cephalopoda > Nautilida > Nautilidae > Nautilus > Nautilus pompilius. The sequence goes on from JACATO010001559.1 coordinate 158,223, forward strand.
ACGCCATATCTGTCTCTGTAGTGACGTCAAATCTCTCTGTTCTGATGACAATTTCTCTCTCTCTCTCGCTGTACTGACGCCATATCTGTCTCTGTAGTGACGTAACGTCTCTCTCTATATTGATGATGTAATACCTCTCTGTACTGACGGCATATCTCTCTATGGTGATGCAATGTTCTCTCTGTACTGACGTCACATCTCTCTGTTCTGATAACATAATTTCTCTCTCTGGCTGTACTGACGCCATATCTGTCTCTGTAGTGACGTAACGTCTCTCTCTATATTGATGATGTAATACCTCTCTGTACTGACGGCATATCTCTCTATGGTGATGCAATGTTCTCTCTGTACTGACGTCACATCTCTCTGTTCTGATAACATAATTTCTCTCTCTGGCTGTACTGACGCCATATCTGTCTCTGTAGTGACGTAACGTCTCTCTCTATATTGATGATGTAATACCTCTCTGTACTGACGGCATATCTCTCTATGGTGATGCAATGTTCTCTCTGTACTGACGTCACATCTCTCTGTTCTGATGACATAATTTCTCTCTCTCGCTGTACTGACGCCATATTTGTCTCTGTAGTGACAATGTCTCTCTCTATATATTATGATGTAATACCTCTCTGTACTGACGGCATATCTCTCTATGGTGATGCGCAATGTTCTCTCTCTGTACTGATGACGCAATCTCTCTCTGTACTGACGTCACATCTCTGCTATGATGACATAATTTCTCTCTCTCATCTCTCTCTCTCTCTCTCTCTCTCTCTCTCTCTCTCTCTCTCTCTCTCTCTCTCTCTCTCTCTCTATCTCTCTCTAATCAACTTAATTAAACTACTACGGGACATAACATCAGAGTTTACTCAGGTACGGGTATGCAATCTTCTCTTTACGGCGAAATGACCCAATGGTGAGAAAATTGAATTGATACTCTGAACTTTAAATATATAAGATATTTTTTTAATCCATGTCTGTCTGCTTGTTTCTTTTTTTACGGTTCATTAATTCTGCTGGTTTAATCTAGGATCTAATTCTACCTAAGAATGTTTCCATATACACAAAAATCACGTAAAGTAAGCAGTACACTTGTGCGCTCCATTTATTCTGATGAAGAAAGTAAAATGTATACATCTCAGCATTCCATCGTTGTTGTTTTAAGTGTGTGTGAGCAATTAGCCGTGACGTCTGCACATGCCTGAGTTCCTTGCAATGAAGTGAACGTCACGCCCGACTTTCAACATCGCTGTAGCAATGCCAGCGATTGCGGTAAGCAATAATTTTTCCAAAAAACTCCCTAGGTTAACGTGCATGGACTGTAGAACAGCTTTCTTCGCCCTTCCTTTCACGATCTGTAATCTAAGGCAGCCACCAACTGGTCTCGAAGGCGCCAGTACATTGCTTCCTCATGTTCACTTTACGAGTTGGGAGCGACACTTGAACCTGGGTGCAATGCAAGCTATTTCACCAATGCGCGAAGCGTAACCATTGTGTGGTTGTAGTTGCACGTGACAACAGTTAGCTGCACTTTTCTCGTGTTTATTATCTCCCCTTCTCGAGGGGGTGTGTCGTAACGTTTGGATGTATGGCGGAGCTGCACCGATTTACCGAGTCGTAAACAATAGCTTCCGGTGGCGCTCGCTCGTCGGCTACTATTAAAAATCAATCAGGATAGAATTTAATAGAACCCCCCCACCCGGGACAATGTCGTGGTATTCAAGAAGAACAGCTTAAATTCCAACTGAAATGCGATATTTTTTTCAGCAGTTTGAAATTCATTCGCTGCGTCTGCCTCGCGAATAATCTGCTACAGACGATGATAATGCCGTGGGCTGTCAAAGTACAGTAAATGTCAAATGGTGGTGGCCATAATTCTAAACGTGATGGCGAGAATAAAGTAGGAAAGCTTGAGAGGTTCTTACACTAGGCGATGAGGCGTCGATCATGAAGTCATCTTTAATGGTAAAATAAAGATGACTTAATGCGATGAATTTACTCAGACTTGGTATAAGTTAAAAACTGTCTCGGCTTATATCAAGTTTGAAAGTTGTATCGACGTATTAAGTCAAACATATCTGCATTCTAACACCTCGGTGATGATTTTGGTGATTTCCACTCACACAACTTAAAACTACAACAAAATAATTCAATTTTAAAATCTTATAATCGCTTAAACAGTTGCTGGGATACACTGAATGTAAAGTCATTTTTACCTTATCTTTAGAGACTGACATTAAAGCCAAAGACAATCTTTACTTTGCATTTAAATTGCATTCATCATCTTTCAGATTAATGTCATAAGGATACATGGTAAGTATATAGTTCTTTGCTTCTTATTATTAGTTATTAAAATATTATACGTGTCTTTTTGGTTTAGAAGAAAGTACTCTTTTAATAAATATATTAGTCTGTTCAAAGAACTAATCTGATTCGGTAAGATATAAACAATATTAATTGTAAAATGTATTCTTAATTTCATATATAGCTACAGTCGAAATGATATTAATAATTATTTATTTGTATAAATATATGGGGTATAATACTTTAGCAGATTGTCTATTGTGTGTAACGATGTAAATAGTGCAATTTAAATTTGTTCATTACATTTTAATATTTAAAAAACTATGGACTTGTAAAAAACGTTTATCAAAAGTACTTATATATAAATAAGCGTAACCAGAACAGGAAACAGATTTTTTTCCAAACCATCCACTAAATAGCAGTAATCGGAAATTGAGAGATACTGGAAGTTGGACATTATACTGAATTCAGTTGTAAGAGAACAAAATACTCAGAAGTTATAGTAAATGTATTTCTTTTTGTGAGGTGGTGGTGCAATTGTTGGGGTATGTGTGTGAAGTTGCAAGTGTGTGGTGGGAGCTGGGGTCGGTTCCACGACCGGCCGCCTCAGCTGTTTATAATTGAGGCCTTATTTCGACCTGTATTATATATTTTTTTAGTGTTAGTGTACCTCATCCTAGCGAGAGCATCGGGCTACCCAACTCCTTAGCCAAATTACCACATGGATTGTATTAAAAGTGGTTCACAATTTCTGCCGGCTGGGTGTCTCTTTAGGACTGTATGGAGCCGGCATATCATCTGCGGAAAGCCATCTGATGATCCCATCTGGTAGTGCTCGCCACTTCTTGGTCACGACCACGAGATGCTCAGCTAGAAGAGAAGACCCAGGAACACGGCTGGTCGGTCACCTCACTCTATCGCGGTGGTGGTGCAGCCGTAACACTAACCCTGTGAGCGCTGGTAATGTTTTCCTGGTGTCGAAGATTGGTGAAGAAGCAGGACTGTCCGTCTCAGAATATCATCCAGGCATCTCTGATCGTTTGAAGAACAAGCAATAAAACTCATTCGGCTAGCCACAACCCCCCCTAACACAGTTACATCGCCTCACACCGCGACGATCGTGCCCCCGACATCCCTACACAGGTAACCTGCCATCTCAAAATCCGCCGATTTTCGTGAAAGGACAACACCTGCTGCCGTTAGATCCTTGCCGAATGATCCCAATCCAATCGAGTATTGTCGATGACGACAGCTGAAAGAGACACCAGCTTCTGGCACGTTGGTCTGAACATTCCCCGACTACCAGCAAATGCCGGCGGATGTGGGTATCAGTGACTGACCACTATGTTCTGCTGGACCAATTCTCTGATCATCCGTTCAGCATGAGAATCTGTATAATAGGACGAAGATTTATTTCCACGCCTGTCGTTGGCGTCCCCGGTCTGGCCGGCATAAGACAACTGATGACCGACTGACTGCAGTTTATATCGACGTCGATCCGCCTGGAACTATTATACATCTTGCCTACTACGGGGGGGGGTCTCTGGTCATGTGACATATTTTAATGAAATGCCGTTGTGGACTTCACTGCACAACTGATGTCGACAACATCGTACCCACAATTCAATATCCATAAACGCGACACACCTCGTGGAGCTTGAGACCGAGATATCATAAGCTGCCGTGAGAACGTCTGCTGTCAGTGATGTTACTGAACGTATTTTTGTCAGATTTTATTTCCACGAGTCGGCAAATACCTGAGAGTAGTCTACACTTCATCCATTCGTAATTATTTTAATAAAATGTACCCTAGACTTCAATATCCCTAGATCTGTACGTCCAGTATATAGAAAGGTTAACAAAGGGCAGCCATCTGATGTCCTAAACTGATCGGAGATTTGCCTACTTCAGAGTAGAAGTCACCAATCAAATCTGTTTGGGGAGATAGTTGAACACTCGAGTCACCCGAGCCCTTCTTCTCAACTAAGCAACGCCTTTCGTCCTGACGGCAGCCATTCTGGTTATTCTGGGAAATCGTTGTGTCAGAACTCCGTTTCGGACCAGTTCTTCCGCAGAAGAGAGAGGCCCAGAATGGCGAGGCCGGGACAGTTCGGTGTTATCTTACAAGGATATCGGTTCTTGCTAAAGATGGCTAAAAAACTCTTCGTCCCACGACCAGAGGCGCGCTGGGCCGGAGAAGGATGTCCGAATACCTCGACAAGTGATATCTTCTCGAGAACCGCTTCGTTTCGATCCACGGCGCGTTTCGGGTTCTGTGTTCCGCATTTTTGCTGTTGCCTCCTTGATCAAGGCAAAAGTGTGCTGGTGAGCGAACTCTGGCGCCGCGGCCTCCCACTCAAGCGGACGCGGTTGGCAACGCCTGCGCACGTGACGGCCAGCAGCCGCGTGGGTGTGTGCGAAGAGAACTTGGATTCATAAACGGAAAGAAGTGGCGGGGCTGGGAGAGAAATAAAAGAAACGGAAGTATACTGTTAAAAAGAGAAGGGCTTTCTCTTTTAACACTTTGACGACGAAAAGAAAATAAACCGTTCGGGGATGACTTCGAGAATTTAGTCTGGAAGATGCTGCGCGAGCGTTGCCTGGCCGACAATATTTCAGTGAGTCCGGTATTACTGGAGCCTAAAAACGGTAATTCAGTTCCACTGCTTTTGTATCAACTGAAAGTCTACGGACGAAAATCTGTTCATTGAAGTCAAAAGAAAGGGCCAATTTCCGACCATTATAACTCGAACAGGTTTCGCATCCTTTCTTATCATCCGGTATATTTATAAAAATGGCCGGAGCATCGCCGGAGTAACACTTTTCGTTTGTTATCGGAATGGCGGTCACTTCTCTGGGAGTCTTGTGATCTTTGCCGAAGTTTACAGGAAGTAGCCGAAATATTTGGGGGGTGGCGGCGGCGGCGGCGCAGTAGTCTGGTGGATAGTTGAGTGCACTGTCAGGGTTGGGTCCTGGTTTGAGAAGAAACCATGCAAGGCAGGTGCGCCAAGCCGAGTGGGTTCCAGCCAGGATTACGAACTCGAGCCATGCGTGAAATTCTTTCTATATCTAAAATCTTTCTGGTCGTTAAGGGAACCGACCACGTCTACTAAATAGGACAAACACGGAGACGTGGTTAGCAACAACAGGATCCAAAGACGTTACGATTCAGCCATCGGTTATTTTCGGCTTGTCCATTTCTGACCAGGGATAAAGTGCTTCCTTCTTACATTAAACATGAGCTGTTTCTTCTTTGAGTCTATTTATATAGAACTAACGACTAAAGGTTTGCGATTTAACCAAGAAAGCCTTTTGCCAGGCTTTACGATATTTTATAGCACACATTGAAAATATTTAAAAAAAGGCACAACAACGATAGCAAATGGATTTTCCTGGCTACTCAGCTGAACCGTATTGATCGATTAGTACGGTCCGATAACTAAGCAGTGGTACGCCCCTCACTCCCTCGGTGAACTGCACGATCCGAAGACACGCATGCGCTATAAGCCTTAGTATTTCTGGTAACTTTGGATTTATTACTTGCATGGTTAGTAGAACAGTCAGGATGAACTACTTAAACAAAGGCTATTCACTTTTATGTGTATCGTATGCTTTACACATTTATCCATTTTATACGTGGTGAACTGAGGGAGAGTTCCGGTTGCTTGGGTGTCTTCTTCCTTACCCGCTGCTCGCGCAACAAGCGGTGGGTTTAGGGAAGAGGTGAGTACAGACTTCTTGCAACAGGGTCTAGTCTCTGAAAACATCTTGGTGTTTAACTCTACGAGCTCTAGCATCAGTGGGGGGGACCTGTTCTGTCTTCGTCGTGTGACTCGCCTATTGTTTGATTTGTTAGTAGGGCAGCCCAAAAATGTCCCGGCCCCTCACTTTCCCCAATACCCCCTACCCTTCAGGTAGGCATGAAGATGCTGCGGATCACTGCAGAGATGCATGAAATGGCACCATTTTCCTCCAGGTTACCGCATTTAGAGACGTGCTATCGTTACTTATGACAGTGTACTCTGTGCAAGGAAATAATCTTAAAATGCACTACAAGACTGGGCTGAGCAGATCCTTGTATCACTCTTCATCTTACGCGTCTTAACAATTTCACCCACTTCAGTAAATTAATTATTCTATATGAGAAATTTAGGGGCTTGGACCACAATTCCTAAATCTTCACTCTCTGCTGGAAATTAAAAAAACAAACTATGTGTTATTTAGTCGCGACAGTGAACTCGTGTAGGGCGGGGGTCCCACAAATGAGCAATCATCTCACTACAACTCTTGGTCCTGAACTCGGCCCCTATATCCTTTAGACATCGCTAGTGTGTTCGATTACCCCGTATCATCAAAGTGGCTGGTAACAGAATGGATGCCAACTACTAGGTTCGGTGGGACGGAATCAGAAAAATGTGACACTATTTTAGCCTGGGCTCCCTGCCACTGCGTTTCGTAAAGAAAAGTACCTCTACACCAGAGTGCTCAGTTCACCAGAGGGCGCCACATTTCTTCTCCCGTTACGTCATCTCACAGTTTAACCCATCCTATCAAATCCCTTATGTCGCTGTATTAAACCATTTATTTTATCAAAGTAATTTAAAAAAAGCGATGTTCCAAAACGGATTTCCTTTACATTCTTCAAGTATTTCGGTCATCGGTTTTCTTTGCTTTCTTTCTTGCTATCTAGTGAAATATTTTAATCAACATCAAAGGCTTGGAACAAATTGTTCATTTAAGTTTCGCTAAAAGTTCTGTTTGTAAACCAGTCCACTTTGTCTTGAGTAGGTCCGTGGTAGCCAGCCATCTTTAATTGATCATCTGTGGCTGGAGCTGGAAACTACAACACCTATGTACTGTTCCGTTGGCTGGCTGGCGGCTTCCAGAAAATTCAAGACGCTAATATGTGGATTGATTGCAAAGCGTTCAGCGCGACTCGATTCTCGTCCTTTCTCCGGATGGGCTTCTAATGACTTTCCTCGCAGACTCGGTCTCACGGAGGCTTCTTTTACGTTCAGTACGTGGTATTAAGCGAAACTGTAAAACCGCTGGCCGTTATTGTCGTAATATTGTTTTAACTTGTGCGCTTGGTCGCGTTCCAATGGTTCAGCCCGTGGAGCTGTTTCATCCGCGGAAGTTGTGCCCGCGCACCTTTTATGGTTTCTCGCTGTTGGAGAGCTTCGAGAACGTCAACAATTCAGAACCGGGATCACAACAACTGTCCGCCCGGGGGTAAACAAAAGCAGCGCCCGGGGGGAACCGCAGGTAAACAAAACGAACCTACACTGAATTAATGTCGGGATGGAAGATCGGCTCCGGGGTCTGTTTCATTATTTGCCGCATGCGCCAGATGCTTTCAGGGGGGTCGCCGAAGACGACATCTTAGTCTCGCTGGATCGCTTGACTTAATGGCGGTATCATGGTAGATGGAGGGAGGTCCGCGTCGCGCGCAGACCAGATAAAATCTCCCGCACAAAGGCCGCCCCATCAAAGGGAGATCAAGTTTCGAGCATTAATATAATTAAATATCTGGGAATAACCGAGTTATATGAGAGTCTCCTTTATAATCCTTTCGCGGCAGCTTTTAATCTGTACTCGTATATCGAATGTAAGAATGCAGTCGTTTGTCACGTGGCAATGGTTTTTGGTACAGATCACCTTATTGCAGTCTCCGACGAACCTTTATGGGAAAGCCTAATTATTCCACATATGCGTCTGGAACTTTCTCTGTTTTAGCACTGAAACCGAAATGTACGTAGTGGTAGGATGTACGTCAATGGCTCGGCGTTTCTTGATCCGCTCATTAACTTATTTTAAAATGTAACGGCTTTTTTAAATGTCAGAAGAAAATATAGAGTACGACCACGACGCACAACTATGACGTACGAGCACGACGCACAACTATGACGTACGACACGACTAGGCGTACGACCACACGCGCACAACTATGACGTACGACGCACACTATGGCGTACGCCACGACGCACATATGCGTACGACGCCAACTTACGCGAAATTTGTCTTCTTGGTTGTCGTTGTGGACGTTCCCTTGAAATTAACCATAAAGACAGATAATTATCACAGAAATTGTTGTTTTATTTTGTTGTTATAGGTTAAATTAAGTATACTTATCAACAGCTTTTAATGTTACATTCTAAGTTAAATAGATCGAAGACAAATCATCCTTTAGCCTTTAATTTTTAAATACGATGCATGACATATTTATGTAAATTAAATAGAATTTCGTGAAATACATGATCTATTGTCGGTCGCAAATGATTTAAATAAAATAAAAAAAACACACACTTATATAAGGGCAACGGTAAGACGATACCTTTGGGCACTCGCAGCCTGTCTATACCGGATTTGCCTGGACCAGCTCGGTCTCAATCAACCTGGCCTAGGTGAATCGAGAAACGTTGGTCGACTGCGGTGTCGAGCCTGGCTTCGTGCAGAATGGACATATTTCTTTAGGTTATCGCTGGAAGGGAGGGGGGGTGTGGCCTCTCGGAATCGATAGAAACGGAAAGATGTTCTGTTGTTTTCGGCGATTCAGCAGTGAAGCGAGTTAGAAAAAGAATTTAGCATACACTTCCAGAATCACCGACATTCCAGGTACCGCAAAGCGAGACTGAGAGAACATGCTCACCCTGGTACCAACGTGCGCAGTATCTTCTACGGTTAGTTTGCTACACTCCTTTTACTCTGTTTGCTTGTCTGTTTTAATTTACCCGCTTTACAAGTAATGAAATATGCAATTTCCATGAGATGACATTTGTAATTTTTTCAAAATAAACTTTGTATCAGATATTTCTTTAACATCGCGCTTAATTTTGCGATAGCTGTTATTTTATTTCTAAAAAAAAAAAAAATTATTATTACGGTCTTTTCTTATGATAACAAGCCCCACACTACTAAATCTTATCCTCTTTCCAGAGATCTCTGCTTCCTTTAACGTTGCCAAATTCTCGAAAACGTCCCTTTCTCTTAAGATTTTTTACCTGTGGTAGTTTTCATAAATCATACATTCCGATCCTCCTCCACCAAACAGTTAACTTCTAAACAAAAGTCCTACAAAACCACTTTTGGGTAAATATCTCCAAAAGATATCAATAAAAGGTTAAAATTTATATATATAAGATGTTTATCGTGACAAATAAGTTGCATTAAGTGAAAAAGTAGGTGCATAAGTAACATCATTATGTAGGTTGGTACTTTAATTTAAAAATATAAATTTTAGAAGCTTAATGGAGAGAGTAGAGGGAGATGTGGGGGGAGAGAGTAGAGGGAATTTTAAATAATTGTTAAAAGATGTTAATTTTTTAAATATTAATATTAGTTAGCAATGCGCACTGAATGGCCCGGGAAATTACGCTAGAGAAAGGCTTCTCTCAAGGAAGGACGTCTTACGAAAGCCCACACTTCCGCTGCTTTGTCCGAGAGGAAACACCTGTGTCCCGTTTAGTCTTAAGAGTTTCTGTGATGCGAGCCGTTTTAGGAGGTCTGTAGCTTGTCACACTGAATGTACACGTCTGCCCTGCTGCTTGTCACGTTGAGTTTACGCTGTCTGCGGGTTCGATTCGTCGAAAGTAGCTTATAGACGGAAAGACGCCACCATCCCATCGATACCGGCGCAGCCACACTGGATGCGCAGAGAGAAGCCACCTCGTGAAGCCGCTGTTAGGTAAACTCGAGACGTCATTCTGATGGCTAACGGCTGTTGCTGATTAATGTCACCCAGCTCTCAGGTGATCACGTCGCTCGCTTGCGGACCCTAAACCGAGGTACAATCTGAGACCAGCCGTATATGCATTCTACTAAACTTTTCCCACCTTATTTACTTTCTCTCAAACTGTGGCTAGCCAATAAAACCAGTATAATAAAAAGTCCGGAATGGTAAAACTTTTAATCTTTAAAGATGGCCCTCTAATTACATTAAGCGTCAGAAATATGTAAAACCTTTTTAAAAGTTCTTTTCCATTTGTGTTAAAATTGCGCTAGTATAAGGTAACTCCATCCCCGTAGTCACGTGAACGATTATCAGCCACTACTTAAACTTCAGATGCAAAATTTTGGTGCTTTAGCCACTTGTAGATCGCCATAACTATGTTTGCCGCAAAAAGAAACAATTTTATCGAGAGCAGTTATAGTGAAAATTACTGTCTCTCCAGTAGCCAGCCAGTGTCCTTAACAGGCAAAATAGCAACCAACTTGCTTGATTAGAGCTGTTTATAGAATCCATTATTTATTAAATAAACACTCCTATCTTTTGGCAATTTTGTTTTCACTTAATTATCGTTTCGCCTGCGATAAGTATATACTTTCTGCTGTTTATTTTAAAAAAAAATACATGTATTCTTTTTTATTTAACATGTGACGTTTTTACAGAATTACCTCCCCCTATGAACCGCTTTTTTTTTTTCTTGGAAGGGAAGACAACTCCATCTGTTTGTGGAAAACGTCATCGAAATCGGCGCAGTAACGATGCCGACGGACTTCGCCTTTCCGGGACTCGGTGACCCTCCGGGAACTCTCGCCGTTGGAAACAAGCAACCCGTAATTCCTCGTGTTGTGGGAGAGAAGATAAACGGGGGACTCGGCTAAGTTGATATCACTTTTCCCGGTCTTTATCAGATTTCTGGCGGCAGTGGCAGATAAGGCGACCGCCGGAGTCACGTCGAGGTTCAGGGAAAATAAACGAAAAGCGAAATGATCAGCGGAACAAGAAAAGATAAACATCAAAAAGCAACGGCCATCAAACCGACGCCATTTTGCGTTAATTAAGGATGAGAAATACGGATTTCTCCATCTTCTCCTTCGTCGATGCGCAGATGGCGTCCAAAGGGGGGGGGGAGGAAAACCGTTTCTCTCTGCGCAGGTCGGCAGCCCACGAGAGACAGGGACAGTCTCCACGAATCGCCCGGCAGGTAGGCAAATTAAGCGAATGCCGTATAGAAGTGACCTCTCCACTAAAGGCGAGATACGGCAGCAACAGGAAGTGACGAGAAATACTCATCGTCACGTCTCTCTCTATCAAGTGGGTTATTCCACCATGATGGCTATGAAGATGTCACCGAAGCTGGGGTCAGGATGTTTGCGAACGAGCAATCAGTTGTGCTATTATTTGGGATATGGGTTAAGTAATTGTATCATATTTGCAAATTATCGATTGCGTGCGTACAGGAAATAAGTTAATTAAATGCGCAGACAGCTATTATCTTACGCTTTTTGAAGTCTGAGTAGAAAGAGTGTGGGGGCTTCGGAATTCATATGGCCACCATGCAGTTCAGTGCACAACTGTGACGCAAACGAAGGAGACTTGGAGGGGGGGCGTTGCCAAAACTTATTCGACGAGCATCGATCGACAGTTCGAATATACTGCTGTTTTCTTGAAACTAGCAATATAGATAGATTATTATAAACGTTGTTTAGCTATGAAACGGGACATATTTCCTTAATGAAACCGTGAATACTGCGGTCAAGCAACTCTAACAGTGCGGAAGTCTCTTCTTATGATAATGGTTGGCTCCCTCTGTCGGACGATGTCTCAGTTAGCCGTTGTATTTGTAGCGTTGATTTCTCTCCCTTTTTTGCGGATATGAGAAAATTCCGACGAGCGCTCGTACAAGTGTTTTAACGTTTACTCCAGTAGTAACAGCGAACGAAGACATCTCTATTATTATCCATTCTATGTAGCAGCTCGCTAGGCGTACCTTTTCCTCCACCTCGAGGAATCCCTTCTGTCCACGCTGGGTACGGTCACTTCCGTTAACGCTGAGTGATCAGCTAACTGCCCGACGTTGCGAGCAAAAACATAACTAAATTGTGACCGCCACCCCCCGGAGAGCCGGGTTTTTTGATTGGCTCCCGCGAGTTATGACGTTGTCCAAACCACTTCAGCTTCCGTCGTCTCGCCATCAGTAGTTCGCGTCGGCCGTAGAGATGCATTTACTTCTCTTTTTTTTTTTTTTGAAAACTCCTCGTTATGGGGAGGAATCGCCGAAAGAATTACATCTCCAAATGTGTTGTTGTTTTTTGGCTGCTCTTAAAGTATGTACTGCTTTCGTTGACCGGGATAGGCGCGCGGCACAGAGAGGAGGGGGGGGGAGATGGAGAGAGAGAGAGAGACCGAAGGTTTCCCGAAGCCAGATTTTGTTTTGGCGCCAGATGTTTTCTTTTTTTTTGCTTTTAGATTTGACAGATTTGCATTGGTAATACAACCCTGGTAACTTGCAGCAACTTTCCCTCTCCTGTTTTAATCGGGGGCCGCCAGAGTTATCTTCCCTCTCTCCGAGCCAGTTCTGGCGGACCTCTGCACACCATTTCCCTCTGGTTTATTTCTTCACGTCTCAAACCTCGATGTTCCGAACTTTCGGTAAGTCGCGCTTGAGATCGCTCACTACCTGGCATCTCACCACGAGCTTGTAATAGTTAGATACTTACACATCAGAATCAGACCACACTTTCCCGTGGTGATGCCGTCGCTAGCAGAGCCGCCGACACTGGAATAATTCGATATGCATAGTGTTATAAAAGCTCGAAAATAGACAGACTTCTGCATATGAGAGTTGTCTGACAGTCGCATAGTTATAGACATGTTAACTGTAACATCATCAGCATCGGGAATGGACAGTAGGCAATCACACTCTATGATCCATGATAGCTCAAGAAGAAAAGGTCTGCGTGAATTGGTCTCCTATAATTCTTCCACGCCTGGTGGTGTCGGAGGACAACTGGCTCATCTCCCCCCTGAAAAACGAGAACTCTTCATCTTTAAATGTGAGATGAAACCGGAACTACGAGGACTTATCAGAAAGTTGCAGGAACGGGCCTAGTACGAGTAGATAACTACAAACTTGGCTATTGCCACTGTTTATATTGTGCCATATAAGACAGGTACTCTTGCATTAGACTCGTCAGTCGTTAGAGCGGAGTTGGAATTGACACAAGTGTTACACAAAAAAGCTGGAAAATTTGTCACAGACGCAAGGCCTGATTCTGTTGAAAATGACAAAGGCAGAGAGGGCAGCCCAAGGACAAGCCGGATTGAAGACACTGCAAAGCCTCGTTCTCAGTAGCATGACTGCGACGTTGGGCCGGCAGCTCGTACAGTTCCTGTCGGGTAGTGATTACGGAAGATTTGTAAATGCGTCGCCTGGCGGTACATTTTGCTCCCAGGACAGTAATACGAGTAGTAACAGCGCCGACTTGATAAACGCAGAGATTTGAGACCAGCTGCGAGGGAAAAAAAAACCAGCCATCTTGGAACGAATCATCACATGGAATAAAACGTGGGTTTACCTGTACGCCGTCGAGAAAGAGACCCAGATTCGTGGAAGTCGCTAAGTTCCCTGACGGCAGACAGATAACAACGTTATCGTCTACAAAAACCGTCCGTGATTTATTAACGAATTGTAGCTCTCTATATTACTGCCGCACCACGTGACTTCCTGCTGTTTCACAGTATGAGGTGACTTCCTGCTGTTTCACAGTATGAGGTGACTTCCTGCTGTTTCACAGTATGAGGTGACGACTTCCTGCTGTTTCACAGTATGAGGTGCCTTCCCACAGGCCGAAGTTTTTTCTGCAAACACATATTCTACAGTCAGCCGCGACCAAAGTGTTGAAGGAGTTGCCAAATTTTGATCACGGCCAGAGATCCAACATCTTTACAAACGTTGAGAGAAGTAAACGATGCATTCTTGATGAAGCCAGAATTACGGTAGACAACACACAGACAGAGAAACAATTTTCGGCTTATCTGCTGATGTTGATAAAAAAAAAAACCTTAATTTTTCTTTCAAAGACTGAATCAGCAGAAAGGTAAAACTCATCTCATAACGTAAATTTACTTATCCGTTTTAAGTTACAAATAAAATTGCAGCAGTACCTCAGAAGAATCTGGAACCTTTCTTCAGATTCCTCCTCTGCCCAGAGCTGCCACAAAGCAGACACGTCAGTTTGCGGCTTCGGTTTTAAATTCTTAAAATAAAACACATTGAATTTCCCGAAAGCCGACTAAATTAAGGCAATTAACTTCCATCTCCATAAGCGAGGAAAGCATTGCGATTACAGATTCTCCGTCTAAATGCTTTCGTTAGCCAACAGAGCAACGATCTGAAACTAGTCAGCAGGAAGTCGGGAATTCCACGCACGTGCCTCTTGTCCAAATCAATCGAAGCCATACCAGCGGACGCCTTTCTTGGACCAAGCGGAATTCAACAAATTGTTTTAATTCACATATTAGCGGCCCCCAGTCAGCTGAAAATACTTTTGGCAATTAATTTTTTTTTTCTTCTGTTTTACGTTGTTCCTTCGATGTCTAACCACTCGAAACCAGTTTTCGTAATAATGGTGAATAATAAACAAATACCCTTTCTGTAGTTGTACCATAAGTTAGAACTCCAGGGCCTTTAGATGTTGCCAGGTGTCTTCTCTTGCGCTGTGGGGTGGGATGGCGTAGTGGAATAGTTCCATTGGATTAACCTTCCTGCGAGCATTCTTCGTATGGTTGTTTTATAGTCTTTGCGCGGAACAGTCGCAAACGTTCTATCGAACCTTCTGTTTAGATGTCCCCCAGGGTTTGGTCCTGAGACGGACTTTGTTGGAATGCAGTCGGAGTAGACGTTTTACTCATACACGCAATGGCAGCCCATCTACCACGTTTTTGGCGGAGCTCTGAAGAGATTTCAAGCACTTGGCCTTCCGCTTCCTCCCCCATTGCAGGCTGGGAAGGAATGGGGGGGAGGAGGATTAGCTGCGACTTCGCTTGCGTTTCCCTCTGTCTTGTTATTTCACCACAGCAGCCGATTCCACTACGCGGGGTGTGAGCTTTCGGTCACGTGACTGGAACGGACGGGTAACAGATACTGAGAAGTCGTTTCCGTCGTCATTAACAACGGGGCCCGCTTTTAGGTTGACTTCAAAACCTGAAATAGAACCAGGAAGGAAAGGAAGCTGCCAAAATAAATAGGACAAAATAACTAAGTAAAAAAAATAAATAACAACAACAGAAAAAAAGGGGAAAAGGGGGAATAAAAAGGGATTTAATTTCAGCAGGTGAATATTTATTGTTGCTGTTTGTTTTTGACAAATTTTTTTTTTTTTTTCAAATAATTAAACGCTCAGCATCTAGTCACCGAAGTTAGATAAGTGAAAGACGCCACGTTTTAATGGTAATAATAGATCCATCCTAGGTGCAGGGAGACGAGTCAGACATAAGGGAGTGTTTCGCAGAGGTCTCGGTCCTGTCAGGAAACCGTTTTGGTTTTCGCAGCCACCCGCGGAAAGCAGAGAACTTCCTTTCGTTGAGTGGTCATATGCTTGCGCGGTTTCGTCTCAGATCGCCCAATTAAATGTCGCGGCTTCACCTACCAAGTTTGGGATACCTTCCCAGTTACTTCAAATCGCTTTCGGTTTATAAATTGTCCGGCGTGAATGAAGTGTTTTTTTTTTTTTGTCCGCCATGGTGGAAACACGAGGACCGAAGTTGGGGAACAGTGACGCGTAGCCATTGGAGGAGAGGGTGACGTCAGCGGTAAGCACCCAAGTATGTAGGGGGTGGGAGGCGAGAAGTCTCAGAGCTTATACAAAAGACTATTCTAAAACGTGCTGGTTGTGGTAAATTGTCGGGACGGGGGCCCATTCCGAGCTCGCACCACTCTGTCGCTGGAAAAAAGAAAATGCTTACGAAATTTCGTCTTACTATTTCTCCAATTCTTAAAAAAAAAAACTCTATAATTGCTTCCCTTGGTTCTTCGAGACTCCTGACAGAGCTACAAGGGGGGGGGGGGCACTTGTCGATCTCTTTATAGTGATCAAAAAGTATCGTCTTGATTCCAGTCCAGTTATTATAAAACTGTCCCAGATCTAAACGCGAGGCATCATTTACCGTAAAAATTCCATAGCAACTAACTTCCTGTTTGTATTCGGGTCAGGAAATGAACGTAGGCTGGGGTGAAGATCGCACGAATTTTCGGCGATGTCGAGATGTCTCCTGAGAGACGGTCTAACTCACCAGAACCGAAATTTTTTACACTTTGAATTATTTCTTCTTAAAATTAAAAAAAAAATTTTTTTTTTTTAAAAGTACCAAGCAACTTGTATGGGAAAACGTAACTATCATTTAAATATAGGAATCTGAGCGTAAGGTGCGTCTGAAAAATGACCTTTTAAAGAACTATAGCACTTAATATATAAATGGTCTTCTGGCACCGAGCCGGGCCTGATCTTCTAGCAGCTCTGTGTTAAGAATTCGGCTCCAAAAATATGCAGAAAACAGCGGAGACTCGAAGGTAAGCTGTTTGGAATATTTCAGAAGGTCAAGCGAAGTCTAGGGTCGGGATATCGGAGCGAAATATATAATGTAATCACTTTACATTTATTGGGTACAGATTTCGAAAAAATCCAAATACACTTAAGCAAATCTTAATAAAAGAGTAACTAGATAAAAGCAGGAATAAACATTGTGACAACGTTTGTTAGCTTTTAGAGATAATTTGCTAATATAATATACTGTATATGTGAAGATAGCAAAGCTTCGAGCCGCTGATAAAAATCAAAATTCCTGCATTTAGCGAATATAAAAATCTTCTTAATGCAAAGTAATTATTAAAATGCAAGTTATACAGACTTCTCTCCTTATTAAAATAATCTTTTTTTTTAATTTAAATTTACGATGCACATGCTATTGTTGATGATGTTAATAGATTTGTGAACAGCGAAGCTCTTGCACTCAACCCTAACACTTCTTCCGATCGGGGACTTCCTAGATAATGAACTTCTGGAATGAGATAATGATCCATTAAAATGGTCGAGGACCCCTTTTGTTTCTCTAGTTAGTATGAAACCACGAAATGTCACATCGTCAGCCAGAAATGAAATATTCTGACATTTGAACAGGTGCAAATAAAACAGGTGTGCCATTTTTTTTTTCTTTCTTTCTCAAAGGTATTTTCGGTAAATTATTCTGCTACTTTTAAATCGGGTTCATCCCATACGCGGGACGGGTTCGGTTTAGGGAAAACACGTAATTCGCTGTTCTTTCTGGGATATTGTCCCAGTCCTGCGATCCTGAAAAGACCCGACGGTAGGGGATGACAAGTTCGCACGCCATGACGGTTGATGTGAGCGACGATCAAAGGGGAGTGGAACTACGTGCAGTTTACCGCTAGTTGGGTTAAACAGGAGCTAATAATAATAATAATAATAATGGTTTTGTTTCTATATCAGGCCACATGGCAAAATCGAGGTGACTCTTATCGCTGTACGTTCAGGCATATCAAGCTACGGCGCGTCGACACCCACTGGTGCCAATATAATCCGCCGAGTGTCAAAACAACACTGATAGAGGAAATAATTCGGATCCGCACCGTTTCATCCGATAGATAAAAATCCAGCACTTGCTGACTTAGTGGAGATAAGTGGGGTTCATTTTTATGCGACATTTACTGATAATGATGCAGGCCTTACCTGACACCGAAGCGTGGAGCGCGTACTCTTTCGTCTGTCCGCCACAAAGGTTGGCGGCGATGGGGAAAGGGTGGGGGGGTGTGTGGCCGGACGAGGGCGTGCGGAAGACGGGACCCGGCAGGGGTGGAGTTGGTGATCGGTTCACCCGTTACCCAGACCGAGCAACCTGGTTGAGGTGTTGGGGGGGGGGATAGCTCCTGTGTGGTCTGTAAGGAGAGACCTCCGCCTGATCATATATCGTCAGGCTGTAAGCCGGCACCAACCCGGGCGGGGGGAGGTACAGATATCGGCCGAGATAAGAGGTCTGGACTCTGGCGAAGGGTGAGAGCGAGCGAGTCGGTTCAGGAGTCATCTCCCGCTCACGGAATTTGCAAAAAAAAAAAAAGAAAAAGAAAGTAGTTGCTGAACAGTTTCTGAAGGAGCAGCGGGAAGGGTTAACCCTAGCGGCGGGGGAGTTAGCGTTCTTCAGGATATACGTATGACGACGACAAGCCCGATTACCCGATATCCTCGTCGGAATAGGAAAAAGAAAGGAAGGCGAAGAACGGAGCCTTGCGCCGGGGAAATCGTAAGTGAAAGGATGCTAAGTGGGGTGTCCGCGGCACACCACCACCAGAGGGGAGATCGGTCGGTAGGAGAAACGCCGGAAACTACGGGTTCTCTTCTAAACAGCAGGGCAGCATTACAACGGTTGGTGTAGAAGAGCGGGTGGGTCGACTGGGTGTTGAGGTACTGCGCCGTTGGATCTGCTGGATTGCCAATCTCGCTTTGGATCGAGGACGTACGTGAAATACTCTTAAAAAAAAAGAGTCCGATCGGCCGGCTTTCTCGTAATTCGGATACCACATAATTTGTATTTTAAGATGTCGCAGGCTATAATTACGTTCCAGGTGTTGGTACAAACTTCGCTGAAGATACTTAGTGTAAGATTACGATACTCTTTAATTTAACGGTGTTCATCTGGAGAGATGGCGAACTTTCGGCCCGGGCTATTGTCGCGCCACCCTCTGTCGCCGTGTTATCTGTCTAAATTTCCCCGAATAAAGATGGCGCCCCTTCCTCATAAGCTTCCCTGGACATACACGGGTCAGTGAACACCATTAATTTAGCCTGCAGACTGCCGCCCGTGTTTCAAAACTCTACAGATGCTCTGTCTTTTTGCAGAAATTTGCCATGCTTGGTACCGGGACACTGTTGCAGCCCAGGAGTTTGTTTTATATATATATATATATACTATTACTATAGATGTTTACTTTATAAGGAAAGATGTTTACATAAGTCCGTTACAGGCGATAACTTGACCAAACAAATTCCAGCTTTATTTCTTCTTGCCACAAAGATACGACAGGCCCGTCCCGACGTACGGCACGGTACGTCAGCGCCTCCAAGATGATGGTGATGGAGTCAAGGTTGCTTTTCGCCCAGCGGGAGACAAATACCTCGAGCAGACCACGACACGAACACCTTGTTCACTTGGGCGTGACGCACCGACTGAAACTTAACTGTACCATTCCAGAGGCTCAAGATTTTTTTATTGAAAAAATTTTTTAAAACATTTTTTTTTTAAGTTTCTAATCCAAACATTTAATTGTATTGCGTTTTTTAGTTATACTTTATTATTATTAGGTAAATATCGGTTACTTAATTTTATTGGTTTATTGATGAAATGCTTCCGGGTTGGTTTTTTTTTTTGTTTTTTTATACTTAAGTACTGACGTCAGAGCGCGCGAAACGGCCGAACTTTCGTACTTCCGGATTATATCAGCATTGCTTTCGTACTTCCGGATTATATCAGCATTGCTTTCGTACTTCCGGATTATATCAGCATTGCTTTCGTACTTCCGGATTATATCAGCATTGCTTTCGTACTTCCGGATTATATCAGCATTGCTTCCGGATTTCTTACCGCTAAGGCCGAGTCGCCATAATCTCCTCCCCACTAGGCCAGAAAACATGGTGTTCCTGCGACTTTACTGAAAACCTGTATCTGTTTGGAGGAGGAGAGGTTGACATTTCACGTGAACCTCCAACAAGACGCCCGCCCGCTGAACAGATGCCACGGGACAGCCCCTGCCCGCCTCCCCCCACTCCCAAGAACCGGAAGCCTTGCTTGGCGTCTTCGGTTCACTCAACAATCGCTCTCCAGCCCGCAGCACCGTCCTTTCTAACTTATCGCATCCCGGCTCTTTGTATATCTGTCACATCATCGGTCACGCCGCTCGAGCAATGGAAACCAGGAGCCTCCGTGAAGCCGAGAAAAATCTACTCCCATTTTTTGTCCTTTTAGGGAGTTTTTTTTAATTCTCGGCCTTCGAGGTTAAGGTCGGCAGCGTCAGCTTCCGGGCTGTGATGTTTGGTGCTTGGTTTCGTCAGCTCATTAAATCGCATCGGTGTTTTCGAGGTGCTAGAGTGCCAATAC
Organism: Nautilus pompilius; assembly: GCA_018389105.1. Lineage (NCBI taxonomy): Eukaryota > Metazoa > Mollusca > Cephalopoda > Nautilida > Nautilidae > Nautilus > Nautilus pompilius. The sequence goes on from JACATO010001559.1 coordinate 178,417, forward strand.
TCTTTTAATCTGCCAATGCGATTTATTGAAGCCGGTTGGTTTAAATCGAATTATTTAATGCAGATCTGATGGGATCATCACGAATACAGAACGATGAACGTTTCACTGTGACATCGTATTTCGCATTCGGTCTTGATTCCGTTTAAATGACGGATCTTGGCGATATATAATATATATTTATATATTTTATCACATCCGTTCATGCCAAATATTCTGAAGGAAAACTGAATGCTAACGACTTAGGGAGGATTACGTCCGCCTCCTCTCTCCGTTGGTGCGTAATAAAATCACAGATGGCAGTTCCCTAACGCCAGTCTGGCCAGTGTTTAGAAAGTTGTTTAGACAGGCGTGATCTGCGTCAGCAACAGTTGGTCAGATGGGTATCGGCACCTCGGAGGAAACCCGATCTCGGCGCCCCGTCTAACGACGCGGACCCTCAATCGAAACTAATCTCAAGAAAATACACCTGAGATAAGGTTTTGAGATAAAAAGTCCTCGTGAGAAAAACAAGAGGTGTTCCCTGACAGGCTGGATAATCTGGAGCTTGAAGTAATATATATGGCTTGTCATAACACATGCGTCTGGCCTGTGTCCGATAGAGCTAATATTTCATAAGCAAGCACTTCCCATTAATCCGAGGCAGTGCGGTGGACATAGATTTACAAGGAAGTAGCTTTGTGCCGCCCGCATCTATAATAAAGAGGTGTTAGATCAACACCACTGACTTAAAGCTGCTGGTAGAGATAACCCGAGTTTGAAAGATGCCAGTTCGGTAAGTTTTTCACAGTGGTTAAAAACGGGGTGGGTGGGTGGAACTTTATCGATAAGACAAATTCTGGCACCAACATCAATTCCGTGTCGTGGAAGCGCTGAGGCTTGCGCGGTTGTAACGTACATTTATTATAATACTGGTGACGACAGAACCGATATGGCTCACCATGTTGATCATGTGACGCACTAGTTGTTTTATGGTCTTCTAAGCAGGAAAGCTATAGCGTCGTCAATACACGTTGGGAAAGTGCTAGAAGCACAAGTTCCATATTGTAATTAATCAAATAGGTATGTCATCACAAATCTTTTCAGGGAAAGGGTTAACTAATTCTCTTTCGACGTCGACTACCGGACTGCTAAGGTCGCGGGTTCGAGTTCGATACCAGCAATGAACCGCTCCGTTTCACAAACTGCCCTTTCTTTACCAGCCAGCCGCGTGGCTTTCTATTCACATTTAGAGATAAGGGATTCTAGGATCTGGAAGGGACTTTCGGTTTAAGGTTCTTTAGGTCGGCGAGAGTCCGGAAGGGACCGGGCACTTCCGTAGTAGCCTGAATTTCCGGTGTCGCGCGCACCGTCTTCCCCGCCTGCGTTAACCGTCGGATGCAACTCGGAAACGGAGAGGAAGCCGAAAACAAAAGTTTCCATCTTTTCCGGGATGGAGTTTATCGATGTAGCACGCGGCCGCCTGCACTTGGGATCGGTTTGGTGCTGTTCAAAACCAAGGCGCGAGATGTACAACTGGTGCTCCGCTCAGCGAACTTATCGTCAGTCTTTTAAGCGAAGCCGGTCTGGTTTGTGTATCTCTACACGCCGATCGCCCGACAGGTTAGAGGACAAAGCGCTCGCTGCCTGTCGATTTGAAACCGACCGACCGACGTTGTGTCAGAGTTACAGAGAGCCACGAGAGAGAAATGGGCGGATGGAGATCGCCGATAGGGAACCTCTGGATGAAGTCCAGCGATCAGCAAACACGGCTAGCGCGCCGCAGAAGCCGTAATAAATAGAGATCAATCGTTTCGTGTCCGAGTCAAACCATCCTCAATACTTTAACGGAGCAGTAGACGTATGTGGGTTTGGTGGCAAAGTTTACGTAATGATGCGAGAGATGAAAAAGATAAAGTAGAGGTACCAGCCGGAGTTGTTCGCGACAGCTGCTGCTCCGGCACCTGCTTCCTTTTGGAGGTAACCCCCGCCATGTAAATATCCAAACCGTGAGACAGTGAATTCCAGCTAGAATCTCTGGTATTGCAATGGGTACCTGGACACTTTCCGCCTGTCAGGCCTGCCGCAGTCGCCAGTAAACCACCTCAGAGCGATCAAAGGTCGGCGGAAGAATCGATTCGCTACGGAGGGGGAGGAGGTTCCTGTTGACTTACGCCAATTCTCCGCAAGTTCGAGGGCTGAGGAGAAAAGTGCTCGTTTACGTCTCTCGCCTCGTTTTCAAGCTTCCCTCCCGCCCCCCAAAATCGGAAAACAACACCGGTTCTCACTACGACGGTGTTCTTTGCAAATGTGGCCCCAGAAGAGAAATAAGCGTCTGGCGCACCGGTTTAAGAAAATTAATATCTAAAGATGTTTTGGAGTGTCTTTGGAGAGACTCTAGTCGCCACAGGTGTGCTGGGACAGCCAGGGTCTTTGGAGAGACTCTAGTCGCCACAGGTGTGCTGGGATAGCCTTTGTTCCTTGTTCAAAGAGAAATTCTAGCCCATGTTTTTAGACAGACGTTATTCAACCTGCAGTCTATGAAACTGGCACCCAACTACATCTGCTACCAATGAAGACCATTAAGCCAAACAGTTGTCCATCATGAACGAGAAAATTACATAAATTATTATAGGGTCTTTTACTGTCTTTATTGTTGTACATGAAAAAGTTTCTCTCGTTCTCCAGAGAAACATGAATTGAAAACCATCAGTGGCAGTATTCTAGCGCACCTGTTACTGAGTAAAGAACGGCAGTAAATCTCAGGTAACGCGAACGAAGAACATCGCCCTAAGATGCTGTTTATTTGGTGGTCCACAAGTCCAAATGAGGCCAGAGCCAAGTCACTGCTCGCCATCTCTCCGGGTCTGACTAGGACTCGTTCTAATACGTATAACGATCTCTAAGTTACTTCCGGTACCATGATATCGCCAGGTGTTTTCTACTCGATCGCTCCCGAAGCTGGTGCTGTATAAAAGTTCCCTTCCTGTACTTTCTCCCCATCCTCTGGTTACATTTTAAATTACAACATAGGGTTTGTTTGTTTTTTTTAAAAAGAGATTAGAAAAAATAAATAATAAATAATAATAATAATAATAATAATGAGGACTAGAGTAACCAGTTGGTCTGGACCCAGTCAAATGATCATTTATTTTATAAGAGTCCATGGTTCTTCGCCGCTTTTCTTGCTATAAACTGAAGTTTCTACCCTCATAGATCCTGGCCGACACGGTAGAGGGGGGGGGGGGGTTACCTTAAAGGAAAAAATCTTGAATTTCGCCTCTGTTCCAACGCACGTCATCTGTGATTATTAATTGAGATGTTTGCTGCATGTAAGAAATAATTAATTCAGTCTTCTTATATCTATAAAGCATTTTTGAGTATTCGATCTCACCAAATATTTAGTATGGCGACAGTCGCCGACTTCCTAACCTGGTACAACGATAAATGGTCTGAATAAATAACCTAACGTCAGAGTTCATACGATCGGCCATCTTGGACAGGCGGTAATGGCGTCAGAGTTCATACGATCGGCCATCTTGTACAGGCGGTAATGGCGTCAGAGTTCATACGATCGGCCATCTTGTACAGGCGGTAATGGCGTCAGAGTTCATACGATCGGCCATCTTGTACAGGCGGTAATGGCGTCAGAGTTCATACGATCGGCCATCTTGTACAGGCGGTAATGGCGTCAGAGTTAATACGATCGGCCATCTTGGAAATATAATTGCTTTATTTTTAGACCTGCATGAATAACACTAACGCCGTGATCATGATAAACGGTATTTATGCAACTGTCTCTCTACCCCTCAGTACCCTCTTTACTTCATTATCCCGTCAGTACGATCGTGACTCGTTACTATGGGCACGCATGGAGAAAATTCCCTGTCAGAGCGTATAAAGGAAGATGCTCAACTTTGTACCACTCAGTTCCATCACAGACTGGCAGTGAACGATCAGATCAGCCGCCTACAACAGCGACGTTTTGATTCGAACTCATCTGCGCATTACAAACTGATTTTTATAATATCTATTGAAATTGGTCGTAAAAAAAAAAACAAACAAAAGCGTCTAAAATTTCTTTGTTTGTTTTATTGGAGCTCTGTTTAATAAGTGCATCAGTAAATCACTGGCCATTATCTCTTTTGCTATGTGGAGTCGGAATAGCATAACTCGGCGGCCGGATTTCTGTCCCCACGAGTTGCGCGTCACATGACGTCACAAACACGTCGAGAATTACGAGCCCGCCATTTTTTATGCTATAAAGCTCTTATCATGAGAAAGTAGATCCATGCGAAACATACATGTGCAGTTATGATGCACAACCGAACGCCAGACTGACGTAATCACAACTATGACGCGCACAACAAACACTGTGTCTTTCTCGACACAAGAGTTTTTGCCGTTGCCCGTACACTATTGACAGGTACCTCAAGTTTGAACTTGCATCAGTTCTCTTGAAAATAACGACATAAGCAGGTCATCTTTTTTGTTTCCAGTTTCTGGGCGAACAAAGTGTTTGAGGCTGCAGTGGCGGCGGTAACGCTTGGAAAATTACAAGAAAGCTGTGGACGGCGACCCCCTTATTTTAAGACTGCTAAGTAAAACTGGTGAGTTAGCACATCTGGGAGGGTTCCTTATTATCAGTACCTAAATGAGCCAGTGATGAAGCCGGGTTAGTGTGCAATTGTACACGGTTTTCTCTCATTGTTTTCACTTCGAATCGATTAGCCGGACTAGATGAATGTTAAACCACCTTTAAAAGCTTCCCTAAAAAAAAGGACGACAACTCTGCATGAAATGTGACGTCATATCTAGATTTTGACTTTTGTTTTTCTTTGCAGATCGTAAGAAACAATGGAAAGGAGCGCGATGTTATTACAATAGCTGCAAACAACAATCACTTTCTGTTCTTTGTAAACCCCTGCCCTGACTTCGAGTTCTTGACGGAATCTCCCAGAAGTGAGCAACAAAGGGGTTGTGTGGCAATGGCCCTGGTGTCTAAGCAAGTTACCTGAGTGCGGCTAGGGGGTCGTGAAGGCGCAGGCCAGTCAGTAGATGGCCTCGGAACATCCACCACAAGTACTCGGAATATCAGTATTAAAATTTCTTTTTCTTATCTCAGGCTGCCAAACCGTGTTGGATCCCTGTTGAGCCCTCATCCTCGGAGGCCGGTGCGCTGTGCACATGACCCCCTTCCGCCCCTGCCAGCCAGATAATCCGAGGATTAAGAATTCTCCGTGGGTCAGTCCCGTCCAATAAGAAAAGAAGCATTGAGCTGCTACAGCCTTACGACCGCAACACGTGATTGATTTTAAACTCACAATCAAACACGAAGCCTTTATCTTTATGGTGGTAAGGGGTCCGAACTCCTCAGCCGGTTAATGGTCGCGATTATGCGCTATAGGAAACTGTTATAGCCTTCATGGACAAACGTATTAGCGGGCATACAAAATACGACATACCCACAAGCGGCAATTAACCACTGGGCGAAAAAAAATGCACATTGTCTTAAATTACTGCCATATGAAAGAAAAAAAAAACACATTTTACGTAGTATTTGTGCTTCCAGATACGGAAGATAGCATGTTGTTCTTTATGTCAGTCATTAACAATACTGTGAAGCTGACTTTCTGTCTAATGACCATCGTTATAAATTGATTAATCTCGCCTTTCTGGAACAGTCTGGCTGCGTTAGTGTTGCCGAGTGTTCTCCTGTCCTGGTGTCCCTCAGCTCACTAAAGAAAATCTCATAGCGCTATCATCTTGGGAACGCAACATTACGACCATCTCACGTTCAAACATCAATCGCAAGCCCGCCCGGCCAGCTAGAGTTAGTTCTCACATCATCATTGACGTAACCTTTGCCAACAGCAGAGCTGTTTCTACGCTTCTACTGATGGATAAATGGAACTTACTAGAATAAAGTGAGCGAATGAGTCCCTGTATCATAGCCACAAAAAGCATCATCACCAGTATTCACGACATTTGACGTAAACAGTCCATGAGATTTTCCACACACCGGGCAAAATGTCATCTTCACTTCATTTTTAATGTCTGACACAAAGAACCAAAATGGACATCTTTAAGTTTAATTTACATGAAATTTACTGTCTTTCGCAGGTACTCTCTCTCTCAAACAGAGAAACTTCTGGTCCTGTTTATCAACCATTAAAGACAAAGTCAAGATGATGTTTTTTTTTGCCTAGCGCACAATCAGATTTTCTGAAATCCCTTTAACAATCTGTAATTCGTGATCCCGATGTTTGATAATACTTTTAAAAATGCTTCAGTACATATGTGTATGTATTGTTTTCATTGAGTGGATATCTGATGGTGAATGATTGTTGTCTTGTTCGTGGTGCGTGTGTGGGGAAGGGAGTTCTCGCTAAGATACCACGTGATGGCGTTCCAGAGGTAAACGAAAAGCCGGGTCAGAGTTGACGTTCCCTTACAACTTCTACTGTTTCTCGTCTCGTGTATTTCTCGTGGAAACGGGAACATCTTAGCCATTAATTCCGCATAAACGGCGCTGCCAGTCCGTCCGACCACAGTAGAGGATGGTTCTCGCATCCGCCTCGTAAAATCTTCCGTCGTCTCCGGTTTCTCCAACCGAGGAAACGTCTGTCATAAGTCTGTCGTGCGATGTCAGAACGGAATTCCCGATCGTGCCGAAAATTTTCTCTTAATATTTCTTATAAGTTCTATCTTCATTTGAAGTCGTTGTCATTTCTGCGAGTTGTTTTCATCTCGTGCTTTTATCTTTTTTCCAATTACAAAAGGCACGCGTCTCAGTATCCAAGCACACGCCTCACACAGAGAGTAGTAAGAGAAGTATGTTTTAGGCTTGAAACATGGCTCTCTTACTGCCAGTATTCCGCGCACGCACACACTACTAAAATACACATTTTAAACAATATTTATTGTTTGTATTGCGAAATATAAAAGAGTTTGTTTATAACTGAAATGCTTCAGACATAAAATCAAGAAATTTTTGTCTTTCTTTAAAGACACCAAGTATTTTTAAAAGCATAAATATATTTCGGTAGAGTTATTAAACAATACTTTAATAAAGTATATGCAATTAAAGTACAATGTGTTTATTTTAGTTAACTACTTTTTTGTTTTATGTGTTACCGTACAAAATACGAAGTAGTTTAGTTTGCTTGTCAAAAGAGAAACCAGAAATGCAACACTATTCAAACTATCTAATAATGTAATTATATGACGTGCTTTGTTTTTTTTTTTAAATAGTCGAAGACTACTTGTCTAAGGATTTTAAAAATATATATTAAATATTAATAATTTAGACTTTCCACTATCGTGTCATCTTTAGTGATTGCGGTAGAAACTCGATTACATGGCGCTTGCGATCTGGTTCTTGATGTACGTCGTTAGATATGGAGTAAAGATAACCTCTCGCGTCCATTGTAGTTCGTTTATCTTGCTCGAAAACACTGCCGAGCTCTCTGTTATGTAGAGCAGGCATGTCAAACATGCGGCCCGCACAAAGGATACTAATTTGCAACAAAAATATTCTGCAATAAATTTTATTAAATGACTTCAATTAGTTGTAATGTGCGCAATTGGTTGTCGTGTGTGGCCCTCGTGACAACACACATGTGGCCCTCGGGGGACCCTCGGTTTGACATGCCTGATGTGGAGGCATGTTCTTAAGGTCAGACATGTTTGAACATTGAATTTGGTGTGTGTGTGTGTGTCCATCCACAATCTCCTGCGGTTTCTTGTATCGAAGATAAAACAAACAGCGAGAAGACTTAGATATCCAGGTAAGTATAAAACTCTACCGACGCGTTCTCTCTCTCCCTTTTTTTTATCCTTAATAAATTACCATCGCCGCTATCTGCTTTACTACTTCTGCTCGGCTATTTTAAAATCTTTGCAAATATCGAATAACGACACAGAGATGTACCAGCGATGCGTGCCCAGCCTGTAAATTAGCTTTCACGAAAATTATCGGACTTGGCGAAAGCCGTATCACTTGCTGTTGAACACCTCCCGGAAACAGATATTAGCCTGCATCGGCACAGATCACGCGGAGATCTATCACTGACTCGAATAAGTTCTACGCTGAGGTCTTTCTAACTCGGCGCTTCCAGACATGTATCTGAAGACCTCATCTGGCGGCCCCGGCAACCGAAATTCTACGGCTCGCATTTAAACTGACTGAAAGAACGACACCGGAAGTGCTTTTGAGACGCAGATGCTTCTATATTAGCAGCGTCCATCAAGGGACTTTACTGATCAAGTAAATTTTTCTAATCATATGATAATTCACAAGAAAATGAAACTTTTGTCCTATTCTGTGTGTGTGTGCGTGCGTGCGTGTGTGGTGACTTATCAGTCACGCTCAGTTGGCTGAACTCCCCTGGAACCGGTAGCGCCATCTAATTTTTGCCCATTAAAACAACATTAAAAAAAAAAACACAACATAAATCATGTAAGATCACCCCAAGCGAACGTTCACACGCCATTCCAAGTAGCGACCCAACATATTTTTTGGAAATTGGATGGTACAGCCGTATCTTTTGTAGCTCTGTTTCCTTATAACGCTCTTTATCCCGGAAGAAAATTCTTACCTCTTACAGCGACCTCGTATAGCGCTCCGTTTACCAGGAACGCATTCTGAGCGCTATAAGGGGTTTGCCAGTACGCGAAAGAAGAACGTTAACTCATAAACGCGTCGGCTAACCGGAAGTCGTTTTATTTCCGTATATATATATATTTTTTTTTATATAAGAAACTTTTCCCGCGGATTCTGTTTATCGCTCGTGCGACTAAAGCGATTTTTATTTTTTTTTTAATGAATCGTTTCGGCCTTTTTATTTGTTTGTCTTTTCTTGACCCTATAGACAGCGATACCAGGCTACTGCTCGCAGACAGGGTTCGCATCCCGATTGTGCTGCATGGGCGCAAATACTAAGTGTAGACGGGACTTTCTGGAAGTTTTTACCCCCCCTTTTTTAAACTTATACCCCTAGGGATTTCAAAGGTGCTTTTGCGATCGTTGATATTCCCAAGTCCTTTATTGGATTTACTGAAGAAGTTACATTTACTGGGCGAGGTTCTCTTATTTTCCGTTAACTTCCGGCCATTGTGAACTTTTTAACGAAGGCGGACAGATCTTCTCCCTCAAACATCGGGGCCCATCGCGTACATATCCGAGGGCTGATTCCGGACCGGGACGACAGATAGCCTCACTCCTCCTTAATCTTTTTTTACGGTATCTCCAGACGCGAACGGCATGGCCGAGTTCCTATCTCGTTCTCCGTAACGGAGCAGTGGGAAGATGAAATGAATGAACCGACATGACCAGCAGAGATACGGCGATATCTTCACAGTGGAGGGAAGCTTCTGGAAATACCGTTTTTAGACACAGTCAGCTGGAACGCTGGCTAGTACAACCAATACTTCGGTGAGCGTGTGCCTCGCACTATACATACCACTCTCAATGGGATTGCAAAGTGAAAGTAGAGCCGTTCTCCAGAATGGTGCTATCACAACCCCTCAAGCATTTTTAAAGATGCTAAAAAAATCTAGCCTACTAGAAATAGTGCACATAGCGGTAATCTCAGCTAAAGCTTTTCATTCTGGTAAAATCTTTCCATTTTTACCTTTATCTTTGAAGACGCTGACTTTGTATGGTGCCACACCTCCGTAAAGCCATTTTATTTGCGACGAAACACTTTTTCTTTACTAATCGTATAAGAATTATTGTAGATGATAATTGTTTATATTTCGAAAATTGGTTGCTGGAATAGCCGGATAGTTTACTATTAAAAGCCAGTAGGGGGAGTTCGATTTCCGCCAGACGTCTGGCTTTCTTCGTTTGTCGATAATACAGCTTTAATTCCACGTTTGGTGCGTGACGGGCACGTGACCGCGAACGGGTAACGAAGAAGCGAGTCTGTCGGATGAACCGTCGGACCGCGTACCTCTCCTCATAGATCCATCCAAGTGAAAACCTCTCAATAGCGAGCCGTGTCCGAGTTAATTCCCCCTATCACGGGGCCACTTCCGCTGATACGGACGCACTTCTTTCAAACGAGAAAACGCTTCAGATAAAGGGACAAACGCAGGCACCGGACCTTTAATCTGGTTTCGATCGGGGGATGTCATATGTAAGTATGTGGATGGAGTAAAGCTTCCGCGCTGACGAGTCGTCCGATCGCGCTGAAGGGGCTCTCCGGCCCTGCTCCACGGAAATCTCCATCTCCCCCTACTAATAGTTTTGCTGGAACTTGTATGAAGTTAATCGCATCATCTGATGCACAAAGGTCCGAACCGGCCGGCGGCTGGGAGGGAGGAGACGGTGTTCCCCTACTATTTCGGTTTGGATTTTTTTCCTTATGATGAAAGTAAACCAATGCAGTTTCGAGCACGCATCATACCCGCATCTGGGCGACTAGAAAAGAACAGGGGAGGAGGACGATGAGGATGGAGAGTCGAGAAAATGGAACGGAAGAATGGTGGAATAATATAAAGCGATAAGATCGTTTTCAGAATAATGGTTTAGCCTGCCAGCCACGTCTTGGATTTGTCATACGGTGATTAAATCCTTATTTTGAAAAGGAAATTCCAGATGGTGTGAGGAGTTCTGCTGTATCGATCTTTGAAGCCATCGATTATTCGGTGGATTAAACCATTGATTTACTTCAGTGAACAGCCATAGCAAACGACCCCTTGCGGTGCGCCATGTTTTTTTTTCAGGTAGAAGAATAAAAACAAAAATTCGCCACTCTTCGACATGAATTTCCAAGCCATACTGAGACTTCGTGAATAAAATAATCAGATGTCTGTATAAAACGTTTATATCACAGACGCCACCTTCAGGATGCCAGATGAAATCATTTAAAAAAAATTATTTTAAAATCGTGGCATGATGTCTGGAGAAATTTGATTTCAGTCTTCTTCTTCTTTTTTGCCACAAGGAAATAAGAACGATAATAACTCTAAGGCGAATGTGAGCAGTGGAACCCCCCCCCCGCTAGTTTAAGGCAGTTCCCCAGATATTTCTCTATCATCCAGTCGAACGAGGTACAGGGATGTGTTTGAAAACGTTCAATTCAACGGGAAATATTGTTTCGACAATTTTAGATTATTAGTTCCGCGCCGGAAGTTAGGGAAGATTGCCACAGAGATTGTCACTGGCGATACGACGGCTTTCGTGAGAACGTTCATTGTGTATTTTCATCCCGGCCAACAATGAGAAAATGTCAGATGTTTTATATTTGCCTAACAAACAATGATCAAGCGTACATTTAAAAAATGTTTTGTTTAAATCCGAGACGGGTGTAAGGAGCCAGCAAAAACCGGCTGAGACTCTTTGGGTTCTCTCTGTGGTTGAGAAAACCTTACGAAGCCTTCACGAGCCTGATTGTGCAGTTCGCCATGCTATCTGCCGACCGAGATCTGTGCCAGTTCTTTTTTTGGCCGATCGGATAACGCTAGCCACCTAGATCCCGGGGTTTAGTTTATCTGACGAACAGCGTCCGGGTGTCGAACGGTTGGAGAATTAAGATTCAGGCTGCAGATAGACCTCGGAGAAGAGGTAGTCGCTCTTCCTGATAAACATGCTGACTGTATCGCCAAGCAAGAGAGGGGAGGAGAGAAAGAAAGAGAGAGATGGAAGAAGGGAGTCAAAGAGAGAGAGAGAGAGAGATGACGTCAGTACAGCGAGAGAGAGAGAGAGATGACGTCAGTACAGCGAGGAGGAGAGAGAGAGATGACGTCAGTACAGCGAGAGAGAGAGAGAGAGATTAAGTCAGACAGCGAGAGAGAGAGAGGGAGAGAGAGCGAGAGATGACCGTCAGTACAGCGAGAGAGAGAGATTACGTCAGTACAGCGAGAGAGAGGGCGAGATGACGTCAGTAAGCGAGAAAGAGAGAGATGACGTCAGTACAGCGAGAGAGGGAGAGATGACGACAGTACAGCGAGAGAGGGAGAGATGACGACAGTACAGCGAGAGAGGGGGAGATGACGTCAGTACAGCGAGAGAGAGGGCGAGATGACGTCAGTACAGCGAGAGAGAGATGATGTCAGTACAGCGAGAGAGAGATGATGTCAGTACTGCGAGAGAGAGAGAGCCTGACTTCCCTACAAATAGCGTGCAGTCATCGACGCTGTCTTCACTGATAACGGAACACACGATACGGTAGGTAAACTGACTTCCGAACAGCAAAGCCAGTGAATTCAGTACAAACTTAACAGTAGTAAGAAACCTTATTTTGAAAAATTCAGAGAGAGAGAGAGAGAGTTTTTCAAAGAATATATGTGTTTTTATAAGTAAATACATTTAAAAAATAGCGGACATTTCCCGCCGAAAAGTCATTTTAAATTCCTCTTCAGGAGACCACACAGGAGCCCGAAAGGCGGAGTGCTTACACGACATTTACTATTTTATCGTCCGTGTTTACTGTCGTGTAATTAAAGATGTCGTTTTGTTTTTTTGCGTTAGTTATTAAAGATGAAGTAAAGATAAATGCGCGCTCACCAGTAAAATAATTCATCAGGCATGTAACAGAGGAAAAGATCGAAAATAACTTCATTTCTTTGTATGTATGGACTTTCTAACATTCATACGCTAATATGTGCATACCATACGAAAGCACATGCATTAATGAGTTGATTTATGCGTGAAATATCCCATATTTCATAGGTGACTGCAAGGCCACACAGGGGAACTTACTTCTAGTTTAATATTTAGTGCAGAATCAATAATTTAACATATTGACAGAAACGCGAAACGAACGCAGTCTTTGAGAGTCAACAATAAAATGTCTTTGTTTACAATAACTATTAATTATTACATGAGAGATATTACATATAACTGAGAGTAATATTGCTTGATAGACCTAGCATAATGTTCCATAATCCATTAATATTTCTCGATATTTCTTGGAATTTTTGTTGATCTAAAAACCGAAATGTTTACTTAGCAATGTCAATGTCAGGATCTTATGATGGCAAAGCGTGGCACATTTAGAGAATCGTCTTCTCTACCAAGCAAATATCGTGTGCTACCTTGTAATTAGATATGTGCTTCGTACGTTCTTCGTGTTGTATTGATGAGAGTTCGGTTCAGGATTAATACATTACTAATTTACAATGTTATGGACATGTTTCCACAATTTTACAGAGAGAGAGAGAGAGATGACGTCAGTACAGAGATATGACATTGGTACAGAGTGAGAGAGAGAGATGACGTCAGTACAGAGATATGACATTGGTACAGAGTGAGAGAGAGATGACGTCAGTACAGAGATATGACATTGGTACAGAGTGAGAGAGAGAGATGACGTCAGTACAGAGATATGACATTGGTACAGAGTGAGAGAGAGATGACGTCAGTACAGAGATATGACATTGGTACAGAGTGAGAGAGAGAGATGACGTCAGTACAGAGATATGACATTGGTACAGAGTGAGAGAGAGATGACGTCAGTACAGAGATATGACATTGGTACAGTGAGAGAGAGAGAGAGAGACCATCGAATAATCACCTCATTGTCAGCACGTGTGATACAGATGCTTCTAGTTAAAAACTGCTTTCCCTAAATATCTTTTTCTTTTTTATTAATAAGAAAAATGACTGGACGTCTGACCTTCAGACTTGAACACCTTCTCTCTGCTCTGTCGGATGGAACAACGTTTTGTAACAGATGCTGCACGAAATTAGCCGAGGAAGGATAACTGTGGGTAATTCTACCGTGCTGATGTCGAACTTGCGGTCGCCGTGGCTGTGACGGACACCCGCATCATTACCGGTGTTATTCCAGTCGTTGTCAGGGTGCTATATCCTGAGATGATGGAATGTCGTTTCGTTTATCTTGTCGCTATTGTATTAGGAAATCGAAGCCGGCTGTTCTGTATCAAATTCCAGCGTCACTGTCACCACCGATGTCTGCTGGTAAATGTTGGCGGGTGATCAACAGTGATTTGGAATCACTGCCATTGGAAAGGGAAGCCATCGAGCGTCTGCATCGCCTTTTACTCCCACATCGTTTGTGCACAATACCCCTTCTTGGAGTTTGCTCAAGCGATTTACACGGACAAAACAATGGAATGCTGCATATATTAATAAAACATTTTTATCTATTTCTCTGATATTTTGGTAAGAAAACCGTGGTCTCCTTCCCTTAGTAAATAAAGTGAAATTTAATGCCTAAACTGTGCGACCTCATACCAGACATGCGGGAGGGATGCATGGGTGGCACTAAAATGGAGAATGTATTTCAGAAAAGGATCGAACTGAGAACGAAAGATTCTTTCGTTCGTCCACATCTTACATGCGCCTCAAAGCGTAGAGTTAGTTAGTCCCTATCATCTGAAAAGGGGTTACCGGATTGTAAAGTTGTTTTTTTTCTTTGTGTTTGTTGTTGTTGTTATGTCTCCAGCCTCCGGAAGACAATGGTAAGAAAATTCCTCGCTTATGTATCGCATTCAGAAGTCCATTCTAACTCCGTGCGATGGTCATTTCTAAGAGAAGTACACGAGCGTACGCTGTCTTGAGATTTATCCACCCACCCACCCAGATCTTGAGGCGAGTAGATCAGAAAGCGAATACCTTTCGGAAAGATATCTGATGAGGGTGCTGAAAGCAACGACGCACCCCCAACTTCCCCCCCTTTTTTTGCCAGCAATGAAGTATATTAAAATAGGCAGGTTAAATAAAAGTGAAAGTGCGTTTACGTTTGTGCGAGATGGTTGACGAGTAAGTTATCGTCACGGGCAGGCGGTGAGTCGGTGAGTCTATCGGTGAGTCTCTGAGTCTGTCGGTGAGTCTGTGAGTCTGTCGGTGAGTCTGTGAGTCTGTCGGTGAGTCTGTCGGTGAGTCGGTGAGTCTCTGAGTCTGTCGGTGAGTCGGTGAGTCTCTGTGAGTCTGTCGGTGAGTCGGTCGGTGAGTCTGTGAGTCTGTCGGTGAGTCGGTCGGTGAGTCGGTGAGTCTCTGAGTCGGTGAGTCTGTCGGTGAGTCGGTCGGTGAGTCTGTGAGTCTGTCGGTGAGTCGGTCGGTGAGTCGGTGAGTCTCTGAGTCGGTGAGTCTGTCGGTGAGTCGGTGAGTCTGTCGGTGTATGTAGGAAAACTAAATATTTTTAAGTGTTTTTTTAGAAATAAATAGGAAATGATAAAATGGGCAACAACAACGAAAATGGTTTGCTGCACATTCTTGGAACTCGAACACCTGCCAAAACGATACCTGAGAGCGCGCGCAACTTCCCCTCGCTCTGAGATGCGTGCTCGCAGACCTGTGACGGTAATCTAGATAAAGGTGAAAGTAAATACACGATGTCGTAAATGTGCTGATAGCCGAGGAGAGATTAGCTATTGGAAAATCAAAAAAAAAAAAAAAAAACAGAAAAATAATACTTTCGCAGATTTCGAATTACGCAATCAATCAAGCGATACCCGAGGGGTGGGGGGCAGGGGGCGGGGGTTGTCTCTCTCTCTCTCTCTCTCTCTCTCTCTCTCTCTCTGGGCTCCGACCGAAGCCGCCGTACGCTGGCATCTGTCGGTGAAGCATCGCCGGACTTCTCCTGGCCGGGTCCGGCTGCTGGACGAGTCTCTCTGCCGGTTCTTGCCGAATCAGAGTTCGAATTTTTCATCATCATTATTATTATTATTATTATTATTATTATTATTATTATTATTATTATTACTACTACTACTACTACTACTACGCATGTTTAGTTAGAACCCTCAAAACAATTTTATCACCTTTTTTTTTAAAAAAATAATTAGCTGCAGCACAAATAAAATTCAACTTTCCTACTTTCTTTTGAAAAAATAAAGGGGGTTTGGGTTGGTTGTGTCTTGGAAAGATTAGCTAGCGGCCTTTAGGTACCCGCAAGTTGAATAAAGAAGGGTCGGAAATGGCAACGGAGCAACAGCCAGCCCCCTTCTCCCGCTGATCTCATAGACGTGTCGCCCTGCCAGCGAATGTCTGTCCAAGCAACACGTTCCCTCTGTGTCGGAGCTCTCCCCTTCCTGCCAGAATCAACGACCCGCCCACCGAAAAGGTTTATCCTTGTTTCATCATTAATATCCACAAGATCCCCCCTTTTTTTTTGTAATGGCAGTTACCGATACGCAGTCTTTGGAGGTCATTAGAGGGCGAATTGAAACCCAGTTTTTCATCGAGACAAAACTATCCCGGACGTCGAACAGAGGGGAGAGAGTTTAAGTCCAAAGGGGATATCGAAACCAAATCCTTCCTTTTCCAACATAACGTCAGATTCTGATTGCATGTTAGTTGTAAAACGGCGCATCTTTCGACTATATTTGCAGACAAATAGGGAAGTTAATCCCCCCACCCCAAAAAAATACTTTATCCCTAATCGCCAGACAACCTCCACGCAGCCATTAATATCGGTTACACAGCCGTACTGCACCATGGTGATGCCTTCATCGTGTCGAAACCTGCGGGTTCTCACGGCCGTGCGTCATCTCGATCTATCCACCGCGACGTCGTGTGCATTCCAGATGACGTCAAGATAAACGAAATATGTAAATGAACCTAATTAGTTTGATCCGTCTTCCTGCGCTGCCGGCTCATCCCTTCTTTCGGCTAACTCCGTTTCCCGGCAATGTCATTACCGTGTGTTCCAATAACAGTATTACGAAGCAGCCAATTTACATTTCTGAAATCCTTTTTTTCTACGTAGGGTTTGATATTAAAAAAAAAAACCGAGTCTCGATGGTAGCGGCAGAAGGAACCGGAACAAGAAAGAAGAGCATCAGAATACAATAGCACAACGTGTTCCATCCTTATTAGTCCCCCTACTCAGCTCGCATCATCCACAGCTACAGTTATCAGCACATCACTTTTCAGCAGCTCTAAAATGTCCATATCCATGACGTCGATCTTCTTTTTCCTCGGAACACCTTGCACCAGCATGAGGTGCCAAATAGGGGTTTCCTTCGCCTCCTCTTTCCCCTCCCTCTCCCTTCCTTTGCTGCCTCGCTCTTCTGGCGTTTTAAAAATGGCTGTTTTCTGTCATCTTGACTGATACTTGCAGTTGCCTTTACAGAGTAGACTCCATTACTGAAAACGGGCTTATACGCCAAGGAAACGGTATACACTAAACAGAATGCCATAAATATTTTCTACCAGACCCCTTTCATGGACCATTAATTCATTTGAGTTACCTCCCTTGAAATGTGTAAACCTATGCATACATATTATTTTATGTTGGTGAAACATTACTCGAATGTTTTCTGGCGCAGCCTGGATAATGCAATAGATCTGTGATGAATTATCGGTAAACTTTAAAAAAGCGTAGAGTTCAGCTTCATCAGGGTTCTGTATATTCTTGTATACATATAACTATAATTTAAATAACCATATTCCATTAGTAAGTGGGGGGTTTGTATTATATCCGCCATTTTGTATTATATCCGCCATTTTGTATTATATCCGCCAGCGAAAGCTTTGAGAATTGTCCCTGCCCGGCCGGATTACCTGCTCGTCTCGTGACAAGACACTCTGTAAGTAGAGAAAGGTTTTATAAAACTGCCAGTAGGTATTTACCATATACATATATCATCTTACATATTTATTAGAATAACAGATAGAATCTTTTAAATAGGTCTTCTCAATGTGACTGGAGTTTGGATATCCGAGGACCCCCAGTGCCCGTCCTCCAGTAAGACGAAGGGTTTTTTTTGTTTTAAAAAAAATTTAATTCTAACTTTCTCTTGTCTGGGTGGACCACAGATGTGACGCCCTGACTGTTTTGACTTGGCCACGAGAACTCTGTTAGTGTTTAACTCGAACCATCAAGGCAAGCACCGTGTGGTTAGCCCGCAGACCGTACAGGGTCCCGAGACAACCCACAACCTCGGTAAAGACACCGAAGGTCCGAAACGTTTGAGCCACGAGGCTGGATAGTGAAGCAGGATTTCTCTCTGTCGTGTAAAGGTGGACACTGTGAGGCGTATCGGTGGGCTTTCTTCCAATTAACTCCCTCTATTGGGTGAAGCCTTTCCACGGGAGGTAAGCCTTACACTTATTTACAGTGTTGCGACCCGCCCCATGCTACTTTCAGCCCCCCAGATCTCCCCTACACGAGCTATAGAAACAAACTAACGTGGATAACATGATTGGAGAAAATCAAGGTCTACGTAAATGACAGAATAATTGTTTTTAATCAAATACGACAGCTTCGTAGCTTGAATGCAACAAAGGCACTGAGAAAACCTGCCGTGCAAATTCGATGCTACTCTTGAATAAATGAGATACCTCATCTTCGAAGCGAAATATATATTTCTGCGCACTGTGCATCTTCTCGGGAAGCTCTCAAATCGATGTACATATGTTGAAACCATTATGGGGCTCAACACGGCTCCCTCCCAGGGAAAGTAAAATGGCTATTAATGCAATTCTTAAACTGATGAATACAATCACTGCTTTTAACTCAATCGCCGATAAGTTTTTCTGCTGGTTAGCATTTCTCTTGCTAAAGGAACAGTTAATTTCTGGTATCTAACCGAGACGAAATCTGTCCCCGCCCACGTGCTGCTAGAAGTTCCCTAAGTATTTAAAGCACTTCTATCAAGTCTCTCTAGACGGTGTAGAATTCAAACTTAGTACCTCCCTCTCTCTCTCCGTCTACTAGGTTTGTTGATTAGCTATATTTCTACTGTGAGTTTCGAGCACAGTGTCAGCAGGCTGACGACTTTACGATTCACTTCTGTTAACCCTTGCAGACCGAATGTCCTTTTTTTTTCCTTCTACATTTCTAAGCCCTTGTAGATGGATCTCAATTTAAAAAAAAAAAAAAACAAAAAAACGTGAAGATAATAATAGAGACAAAAGTAAAAAGGAATCTGAAGTACGATATTACATTTCTAATAGTACTCGGCTACATTAGATGAGAAACGACGCAGATAAACAGTTGAAATCCGTATCTGACTCGAGTGGATCCAATATCTATAGAAATGACCAACGTTTCTGAGCGGGTTTACCACAGAGGGGACGCCACCTATGGCGTGTAATTATTATATCTAACTACCCGTCGCAAAAAAAGTACGTCTTCCCACTAGTTGCTTAGTATGAAGACAATTCTCTCCTTAATATATCACCGCTCTCACTCGATTTGTGAGCGAAGCGATTTATTGGTGAATTATGACAGATGATATAGAAAAAAAATATTTTATATGATTATTATTCACAAAATAGTATTTGAGCACAAGTTTGGATAGTCAGCTGGTCTGGCCAGCTAGCCAACTGAAACTATGAGGGTCAACCGGACGTCTTCAGTAAGCGGCCCACACGCATGCGCTATAAGCTAATCTAACAATGCGCATGATTCAACTTATCTTGTGCATAATAGCATTTGGTATTCTATGTCTATTAGTAGTATTATAATCTAGGGCTTTTTATTTTGAGGATTTGTTTCGGGATTCACGAGTCTCAGAACACGGCGGAGAGACGACCAGACGCGCGGAGCCATAGCTCGAGCGCGCTCGACTCGAGATCGGAGCGAGAGGAGCGAAATGAGCGCGCGAGCGCTTCTCATCGCGCTCCATCGCGCTCGCTCTCTCCATCTCTATCTCCAGCTCGCTTCTCGCTTCTCCATGCGATACTCGCGAGCCATCTCTCTCGCCAGCGCGCTCTCTCTCAGATCTCTCTCTCCATCGCTCTCTCTCTCTCCATCTCTCTCTCCATCGCTCGCGCTCGCCGAAAGAGCGCTCTCATCGACGCTCTCTCTCTCCATTCCGCTCTCTCTCTCTCCAGATCGCTCTCCATCTCTCTCTCTCCTCCATCTCTCTCTCCATCTCTCTCTCTCTCCAGCTCTCTCTCCATCTCTCCATCTCTCTACCTCTCTCTCCATCTCTCTCCCTCTCTCTCCATCTCTCTCTCCATCTCTCTCTCTCTCTCTCTCCATATCTCTCTCTCTCTCTCTCCATATCTCTCTCTCTCCATCTCTCTCTCTCTCTCTCTCCATATCTCTCTCTCTCTCTCTCCATATCTCTCTCTCTCCATCTCTCTCTCTCTCCATCTCTCTCTCCATCTCTCTCTCTCTACCATGATCGCATCCAGCGATTAGCCAAATTTCGCAAAAGAAAGAACCGGACACCATATATATAATATATATATATAAGCAGGAAATCTGACCCCTTAAAGAAGGGTCTTCACCAAAGATGTTGATGCGTCAGGTCAAAACTACCGTGTCTCTGCAGCACACGAAAGAAATGTATCAGTCTGACAAATCCAAACTGCAGTCCACAACACGTGACGTTTTCTACATTTCGGGAAAAGTTGGGTGGCTCCCAAAGATCTCAGAATAAGAAGCTTTTGGTAAAAAGACAGAAGTTTCAAAACTCGTTTTTAGCCAGCCAGAAATAATTTTAGCTTTTTTTGTCCACACCCGCCCCCTCACCCCCAACCACCCCTGTTCGTACAGTCAGTCAGCCATTAGACACGTTCCCCTCTCTTCCCGGAACCCGCTCTTGTGCCTATGACGTAATCCCGTAGATGGACCACGTGTCCTGCTGATCGCCTGCGTTTCCGTTTATACTCCACAAGCTTCACTTGTCTCCCCTTCTCTCTCTCTTTCTGTTTTTTCTTTGCTTTTTGCTTTAAACGTGCAACATTTGCTGATTGTCGGATCTGACGGCAAGTTATATTCTATAGAAGACTTACTAAAAGAGTTCAGATGGCAGCAGCCCCTTTCGTCTTTCTTCTTCTTCCTTTTTAGCAATCCATTTAATAATAGGCTTACAACTAAGGTTATCATGTAGGTTTTCTAGAAACAGGGACTGGAATATCTTGAGAAGTTCTATTAGAAATCCAAGGTAAAATCAGGAATTTTTTCCTTTCCTTTTTTTATATAATTTCTAAATAACAAGACAATATTGTATGATGCACTATAAAGAGTTAATTTGATCGCTTTAATTAGAGTTTTAAGATTTAATGGGGGGGTAGGTTATCTATAAATACCCCTTTAGTTCTTCAAATCTGTACAGCGAGAAGAGAGCGCAGTTCCGATTTACTGGGCTGGAATTCATCTCTACCTCGTGTTTAATGGCTGACATGACGAAGCTAAAACGTATTTCGCCATTTGATGTTGCCTCTCCCTGAAAATTACCATAGTAGAAAGTGGCTTCCGGTTCCGGTGCTGCCTTCTCTAGTGCTCCCTTATTTGCCATTAGCGAAGGTTTTAAAAACGCATCCCTTGAGTTTTCGACTTTTCACCTGGAATTCTATGAGACCAGCCAACAGCGAATGAGACCCCCGTGATACGATAACATTTACCCTAATCACGGTCGAGCCCCCGTCGGGTCTATAATTAAAGGCACCCAACCCCCAGCCCCGCGGTTCCGGCCATCCCATGCTATCGTCCAGCAATATGCTGGTCGGACGATGTGCCCCCTCAGTTAGTAGGGGTCATTCTGTGGTAAGTATTAAGGTTTTTGAAGATTTATTCCGTTTATGAGCGCATTATTAAAAGCTTTTGACTGTTAAACTCATAAATAAACCATGATATAAGTTAAAGTACTTTATTTTAAATTATAAAGATAACGTCGTGGGTCCTGAAGGTCGCTGCCCCTTTCTTGCCTACTAATTTTCCTAACCCCCTCCCAACGAAGGCTTTTTAGAATATTTGCAATTTGTCACGCTAGAAAACAAAAAAAAACAAAAACAAAAACAGACCCCCAAAATTAGCCTTAGACAACTTGATAAGGCTTCTGATCTTGACAACAAAAAAGAAAAGGGGGTCTAAACTTGTAAGCGCCGTCGGGGATTTACGAATTCCAGCTATTCGTATACAGCCCCATATGGTCGACTTAGTGGCTCACGGAAGTTTCACTTTCGCGCCATCTTTCCCCTCCACTCCCCAGCAAGATTTTCATTAAAACCTGTCCCCTGGGCGAAGTCTTCTGCCGCCTGATTACCTGATATTGCTAGAATTAGAGCGGTAATGGAAAAAACAAAAAAAACCCTAAAAGATTACATTTAACGATAAGAAGAAATACCGGGCCTAACTGCTTTCCACTTATCCGGTGAATCATGTTGTCGTCTGCGTGCGTTCTCCTTCCCGGTGGGATTTCAATGGAATTGGTATGAAGTTTTTTTGGGGGGGTATAGTTTCCCACCCTCACCTGTAAAATTAATATCAGATTGGGGTTTTAAAAATTAACACCGTGAAAATTCAAGGTAAAGGAGCCTATAAAATCCCATCGGGCGTTGGTGGTGTAGCTTTAGGTAAAGCGCAGCACCACGGACTTTTTTCCGTCTTGGTGATGGACTTCTGTCCTCCATGATATAGAGATGGTCACGCGAGAGGATAATTTCGTGTTTGGAAAAACGAAACAAGAATAAAACTAAAAAAAAAAAAAGTTTCTCGGTTAGTAATTTCGAATGGCATTAATACGTCAATAATTAACATTCGGGTGGAATAGACTTTGAGATCGGTAAAGCAGGAATGCACTGAACCCCAGATTCTGTCCAACCATTTGAACCGTGTTGATTTACTGCGGCACACGGCCAACTATTTTCTCAGTTCTTCTGGAATCTGTTTACAGAGTCCAACAACGGAATATCAATGCGCTAAGCGGGTTCCCTTTGGGGTCTGGCAGGGCGAGGCGGGGAGAAGGGGGACCATAAGTACTCTTCGTGGAGTGTACGTACATCAAAGCCCAGCGTGGAGTTTACCAAAGTCGCAGACTGCGGTAGACGCGACCCTAGCCGTACGTTCTTTCAGCGGCTTACTGAGAGCCTTCTCTCCAAATCATTCAACAGCGGATAGAGCAGACATGGGTGAGAAGGGAGGTCTTCTCTACCCGCCCTCGTTTGTTCCGCCCTCCTCCTCCTCCCCCCTCCATCACCACCGCGGCAGGAAAGTGTCGCAGGCTGGGAAAAGATGAAGCGGGTCTCCAGACAACATACGACAGCGAAAGTAAAGCGTCTGTAAAAGATAAGCGACTCGCTGGTGTGGCTGATGGGGCCAGCAGCCATCAGGTCCATTTTGATTTCGCGAAGTGCAGCGCCTCTGTCGGTAAGGAAGCGGGAGGGGCCCTCGAGGACGAGGGCGCCCCCTGGTTAAATCCATTTACGTCTTAAATGTCTTTTGAGTTAGCGAAATTAAATGTACTCGGTATCGAATTCTTCAGTCGTTTGCGGTTGGCCAGAGGGAGGGAAAACAAGAGGCAGGCGCTCGATGTTTTTCTTCCGCAGCCCGTTCCCTCCATTTCTCCCCTCACGCGGATTACCATCGGCCGAAGGGTTATTTCCCCTGCTGGCTTGCAGCTGAAGGTCTACATCGGAACCGATCGTGTGGTGGCGCTAGTGAATTTCCTTGTTTGATAATTGCGCAAAATGTTGTCCCCCCCCTTAAACTACTCACTTTTATTCTCCTAATACAGTCTACTTAGTACGGTTTACAATTACTTATCTTCCGTATATATAGTGCTCTAAATATACACACGCTGTTTGTGTATGTGTGTGCATATCTGTAAAATCGGCAACCTTATCAGTGAGTTTGCCTCTCATAGATATTTCAGTCTCCCGAGGAATATTAGTTATCGGGAGCAAAAGGGCATTGGTTGTTCTCTGAGGATATCCTTGTTTTGATTTGCCTCGCCAAATGGCAGCTTAAAATATTCCGTGCATCAGGTAAAGTTTGTTTGTTGTTTTTTTTTTTTAAATCAGCGCAGAGTCATAAAATCTTCGCAGTAATTCCTTCTCTTTCTTGTTTACCTGCTGTTTGATGGCGGTATATCCATCAAAATCTCGTGTATTCCGACATAGCAGACTCCATCTTCACCTGGCTGCCTGGCTCCGAATTAGAAACGTGTTTCTGTCTGTTGTCACTCCCGCGTTAGCTCACAACTATTTATCGCATCTCTCTCATCTCTCTCTCTCTCCCCTGACGTCATCTCTCTGTATTGACGTCATATATCTCTCTCCTGACGTCATCTCTCTGCATTCACGTCATATATCTCTCTCTGTGCTGACGTCATATCTCTCTGTATTGACGTCATATATCTCTCTCTGTACTGACGTCATATACCTCTCTGTACTGACGTCATATCTCTGTATTTGACGTCCATTCTCTCTGTTCTTGACGTCGCATATCTGTGTATTGACGTCATATATATCTCTGTACTGACGTCATATCTCTGTATTGACGTCATCTCTCTGTATTGACGTCATATATCTCTCTCTGTACTGACGTCATATCTGTGTATTGACGTCATATATATCTCTGTGTGACATCATATATATCTCTGTACTGACGTCATATCTGTGTATTGACGGCACATATCTCTCTCTGTACTGATGTCATCTCTCTCTCTCTCTCTCCCCCCCCCACAAAAAAGGGAAGATGAATCATGACAAGTTTATTTTAATATTAAGCGATATTTATGTGCCGCTATGTCTCGGATGCAGATAATACCCACTGCGAGACTTCTGACTGAGATAAATGATTGTGAGGAGAACCTCAGACTGCACGGCACCATCAGGGATCACTGAAAAGATACGAAAATTAGGTTTACGACAGGAGTGAAACCAGTGACTTCCATTCGCGTTGGGCAGTTCAAGATTAGGATAATCATTATTAGTGATATTCTCACTAGTAGTGCAATAATTAACCAATGAAGAGGCTTCCATACAGCTTGAGTACTTAAGCTCTCGGGTTACTTAGAACTTTTTAAAGATGGAAAGTTGTATGTACACTCGTATTGGTACGCGCGCATTCATTCTTGCATACCTACGTAAACAGATGCGTATATATATAAACACGTTAGTAACAGCACTATCAGTGTTGCCAAAGAAGATCGAGCCGGGGGGCGGGAAGAGCTCAAGACGTTCAGCTCACTGCATACTACTAGCAACAAAACTGTGTATCGTATGAGGTCTAATTTATGGTTTATCTAACGGTTTTTGTACTCAATACAGATACAGTTACGTGCATATACACACATTTAAAAGTGCTGATCTACATGTAATTTATATTCATGCGAACATATACCATAAGTTCATATATATATATATCCATCCGTATAATTATATCTGTAAATACATAAAATCATAATACACACCCGTCTGTTCGCTTGTATCCAGCATTTACCTTTAATTTTTACCTGCTGATGCAGCAGATTATGCATACTTTCACATGTAATATCGAGCCATCCCATCCATATATATATATATATGTATATAGACATGTATTACACACATACATACACATACAGCATATATTTATTTTAAAAGAAAAAGAAAGATAGATAATATATCTGTATGGTGCGATAGCTTAATACATCTTGGAATTTGGTTAGATGATTCTCTTAGACATAACGTTTCGACATGCGAGATGGCAGATAGGGGAAGCTTCCTCCTATCTAAACATGTGCTTCTTGTTTTTTTTTAATCATAGAGTTCAACCGGCGTCTGAAACTTAAAGAAGTAAATCTCCAAACCGCCATTTTTGTTTTTGCTGTCTTCCTTTAACAGTGAAAGTCACATGAAATTATGCTACAGGCAGCTGGTTTGGCTGGTATCACCGTTCTCCGAAACTTCTACTGTAAAACCGCCATTTTGGGGCAAGGGGGGCGTGGTCGCTGATCGGGGGAGGGGGAAGCGTTCAGGGGAGATAATTTCCCTCTTTTAATTGCGTCCCATTCCGGCCACAAATAAATGTAAAAAGTGCGTGAAAGGAACCAAAAAAAAAGCATTTTAAAAAGATTCCGTGATACAGATTATAAGACTCTATGGCGGTGGCGGGTCGTCGTGTCAAACGGCGCGGTTATCTACAAACAGAAAAATTAGTAAATGTATTGGCTAAAAATAACTGCGTCTATAAAGGGGAGGTAAGGATATTTTGCCTAACCGTTTGAAATGTTTTCGGGTCTGTTGAAGAAACTGTCAAAGAGAGAAACCTAAACGAAATAAAGTCCGCGCCGCAGCTGAACTTAAAGGGAGGTATTATTTCTGTGTAAACTACTTGTAATGTGCTCCATTCTCAGCTCCGTCGAACGGTCAGATGTGGGATAACGTCTGATATAGAGCAGCTTTTCTTACATTTACTTTGATGGCTTTTGTGTACCCGGGTTTTATTTTTGTTTATGATCGATAAAATTTACGGAATCGAGGCGATTTCGTTTGATTTATTAAACCGAGTTGTACCGGCGTTGAGCATATTACAAGCTTTCCCAATCCGATTTTAAATTATCTCCCTTTGATTATCAGGAACGGCCTTTTCGTTTGTTTGCTTAGGCGATAATTAACCCACGCACAGCCAAATAGAGGATCTATTCGGCTACTTGTGGCGGAGGTTCCTCAGGCTCATCGTTCGGGAGCCACCCCGCCCACAACCGTACCTGGGTGACTCGTTCGATCACCAAGACAGATTCCCAAACCACACCGAACCTCGCGTGATTTGGGATATTAATGGCATCACTGCCCCTAAATGACACGATATAATGGCATCTTGTGTGTGAACATGGAATGTTTCCATATTACAGCCACGTGCTGTGTTAGTACGCCGTGGTTGGTTGTCGTTCAAGTGATAAGAAAGGGGCACATCTGCAAGAGGATCATAGAAGTATAGCCGGCGGTGTTATTGAAGCGGGAGGGGTTTGCGCCACGTGACAAGAGTGTTAGAAATTAGAGCCCTAGCTGACGGAGGCGAGTCCGTGTGGAAGATAGTGCAGCTCGACTTCACGCTTCAGAGGGAGCCGCGTGTACGACTCTGAGGAGGAACTGGTACTGTTAACAATAGATGCGGCCGGAGAAGAAAGCCCAGACACCCTACAGAGGGGATGTCAAGTACCCCCCCAGGGGCGTGTTCTCTTCGCGGGTAGTAGACGGCGAGCCGATAGGGGTTTTGCAAATGGCTCGACTCTGTACGTACGGGGGGGGGGGGCGACGCGGCCTCTTCTCATTGGCTGCGACTGCCCCCCAACCCCCCTCTCGACGAGGAGGGGCAACCGCACGCGACAAGGCCGGCACGGGCGGCAGAAGTGAGGAAGAAGATGCTTTCTCGCAGATGAGTCTGTCTTTGTATTTTCTTTCGCCTTCCAGAGTGTGTCTTTACATGTGGAGCGCCATGTTCTCCCGTACGTGCAGGGCGCGAATTCCCTCCGATGTTGTTGTCTGGACCCGTCCCCGCGCCCATTTGTCCCCGAGTTTCCGTTCGCCGGAGAAGATTTTGTTTTGCTTTGGCAGCCAGTCCCTATCTCTGAACCAAGCGTCCGTCCATTAGCACGACTTCCTGTTTTCCAGGTGGGGGGGGGGAGGTTCTTTAGCGCCACCTGACGCTCACCGTGGTGCAAACTGCTTCCGGTTGAATTTTTTCGAGTTCCTTGGCATCCCTTCGCCAGCAGGTCTCTTAAGGAGGCAGCAGACGGCAGTTGGGCTGTACCTCCTGCACGTTTTCGTATACGGATTTCCCGGTTAAAATGAATCCCAGTTAACTTTCTTTTATCTACATATAATCCATCTTATTTGATTCTACAGCGGGAGTTCTGAGCGAAAACAGTTTAAATGCGTCATAGTGACAGTAATCATCTGATAGAACAGCTTCCATGTCTTAACTACACCCTGATATCCGGTTGTTGTTTGTTTGTCCGTGTGTGTTCCGCTCATAGTGATTAAAACTGATTCAGGTCTCTTGTTTACGTTCCTGATTAAACTGAAAGTATGGATGAGATTTATTTCGGTGTTTTAATGTTGTCCGTAATGAGCGGACCACGGACCGGGGCGGGTGAGAGGGTTAAGACCGTCCATTGGTGTGTCAAGTTACTTACAAAGCCAATCAAAACAGGACAGGACGCAGAATACTTGCGTTAAAGAGTAAAGTTTTTGTTTGCGTAATTATTTTTACTTGTTTTTTTTTATTATTTTTTGTAAGTTAGAAGAAAAAGAAGGTATGTATGTGATGGTTCCGGTTATGAGTAATATTTTAAAAAATATAACAAGGGAAATAACCCATCATTACTTAATATGTATTTCTCAGAAGTGGCTGATAATGTACAAAAGCCGTCAGTTACAGCTTCATTTAAAAAAAAAAAAACGATTACGATCTACAGGAGGAAATAAGTCGCCGATCCTTAGAAACTGGAAAGAAAAAAAAAGTTACTATGAATTTTTTGAAAGGGGCTGCAACATTTGTCAAGAGTTTGATAGTTCGTGCTCTTTGATGTCTAACACGGAGATCAATTAGCGACAGCCGATGGGAGACAACTCTTACAAAAATCTCCTTGTTAAAAACGCGATCTGGTTAGAATTCGTTAAATTGTAGAGTTCATCCCGTCCAGAGGTAAGAGATGGCTCATTTGCCCTTAAGAATTATATTATTATTATTATTATTATTTATTATTATTATTATTATTATTATTATTATTATTTGAATCAAATGCACCTGATAAAGAAAATACTGTAATTTTTTTTTAATGGAAGACTAAAGGATCCATCACTGTTTGAAATCTGCAGAGGAAGAGATGATGGTCAGATAGAATTAGTTTACTCAGAGGTCTCCAGTCAGGGTTTATCTTCCCTAAATTATTGAGGATGAACTTTGAACGTTAATAGCCACTATAGAACAAATTGTTAATAAAAAGCATGTTTGTTTTTTTAACAATCTATATATTGCATGCAGAATATTGTGTATTATACTCATAATGGCACTAATTTGTTATTATAATTCATGTTCAACTACCAAGGCAAAAATTATGTTAGATGTCTTGCTATAAAACCTATACTTTTACATTCGCTAAACAGGTGTTTGGTAATATTTATCTGCAAATTATTCAGGAAACTGAATATCGATTAGGATTGCACATAGCTGAAACACTCTGTCAGCATAATATATGGAAATAGAAGGGCTAAAAGGTGAGCATCTTAAAATCTTTGTCTAGTATCACTCTTTTGACATGAAGAAAGTGTCCAATGGATTTGGTAACTTTTCCCTCTCTCTAAATTCTTCATGCTCAAGAAAAGAGGAAACACAACCTGGGACAATGCCCTAGATCAAATACTTTTATTCTGCCAAGATTAATTCCCCAGAACTCATCTGAGTTAAGAGACCTGGATGCTTAACAAATTCTTTATTTGGAGCTGGAATAAAGTTTGCTTACACAAGTTATGACTTCATACCCCCAGTGTATTATTACATGAAATATATATTTTTTAAATAAAAATTTGTATCTAAAAAAAAATGTGCACTTTTGTAGTATAGAGGACTCAGTATGAATAATTTATACGGAAAGATTGCAGCTCATCTCACATTTAGTGGAATTGTCCCACTTTTTATGTCATCTGTCTTGTGTCTCGACTTAATCTTAAAAGATCCTACTTTAAAAAAAAACGTTGCAAATAAAATTTTTAATTGTTTTATTCCAGATAATAAATTGCTATTCTGTGTTGAAAAACAATTTGAAATATTTTATAAATTATATATGTACATGATTAACCCTATGGTTCATATGTATATTTATATAAGAATGGGAAAATGTATTTATTAAATCTTAATTGAGTATGAAAAGTCATTCAACTTATCACAAGTTTATCTTCTAATTAAAGTAAGAAATTTTATATTGTGTGGCAGCAGTTTTCCCAAAGTTTCAGAGTTCATATTCAGCTGATAATGTAACAGTTAATTCCAGAGACAGGTGCCAAGTTCACTGTTGATGGCTACCAATTCTGACTGATTGTTAAAAAATTAGATGCCAACTAAAATATATTTTATTGGTTGAAACATTTATTTGCAAAAAAAATTTTAAAATAGTTTCATTTACAAAATTACTGATAGAAAACCATTCTCAACACTTACTCTCCTTTACAAGTCCTTATACTTCCTTTTCCGCTTTCCCTCAAAGCTCCTTTTGGTACTTTTTCTCTTGTAGGCAGCTTGCGGCTCTTCTCTGCGCAGCATCCAACAGTAGTCCGCAACCATGTTGACGTTCCACCCACCCTGGTATCTGCGTTCCATCTCCTTGATATCTTGATGAAATCTTTCCCCCTGCTCTTCACTAACAGAAACAAGATTTTCGGGGAAGTAGTCTAAATGAGAATTCAGGAAGTGCACCTTCAAGCTCATCGAACAACCCAAGTCTTTGAATTTCATCAGCATGTTTTCCACAACACACTTAAAGTTGGGGTCCTTATAGTTCCCAAGAAATTTCTGTACAACTTCCTTGAAAGCTTTCCTTGGCTCTTTTTCAACTGTTTCCATTTTAGTTTCAAACACATCATGATCATCTTTCAGAAGTTTCCGAATATCTGGACCGACGGAAACACCTTCTTTCACTTTTGCTTCTGACAGTCCCGGAAACTTGTTGCGCAGGTATTTAAAACACTCTCCTTCTTTTGACAGAGCCTTTACAAATTGTTTCATCAGTCCAAGCTTGATATGAAGTTGAGGCAGGAGGGCTTTCCTTGGATCAACCAAACTTTCCCGTACTACATTTATGCTTCCAGGTTCTAATTCTACTCTACACAACCACTCCTTTTTGATCCAGTGTTGGCCCCTATACCGGCTGTCCCATTCACACAGGAAGCAGGGTTACTTGGCATCATCCTCCCTGCTGTCCAAGAAGCATGGAAATTACTTTTAGATCACTGCATATCATCCATCCATGATCCTTGTATTTCAGTTCGGTGAGAATTAAGGCTAAATTCTCGAAGCATTCTTTCAGATACACAGAATGCCCTACTGGTACTGAAGCGTACCTACTGCCATTGTGGAGAAGCACTGCTTTGAGGCTTCTTTTTGACAAGTCGATAAAGAGCCTCCACTCGTTCACGTCATACTGTATGTTAAACCTCTCCATCAGTCCACGGACATCGCTACAGTAAACCAGGTCACCTTCATTAGAAAAGTATGGAATGAAATATTTTTCTCTATTTCTAAATCATGAGAAAGAGGTTCCAGGGGCCAACAAGTTCTTTTCCTTTAACCTAGAGCCTAACAGTTCTGCTGCATCTTTAGGAAGACCCAAGTCTCTGACTAAGTCATTCAATTCAAGCTGTGGAAAAAACGTTGGGGCTCGCTGCTGCCTGAAACATCGTGAAAGTCCTCATCAGAATCCTGGCCTTCTCTTTTCAGAGTCTTCAGGTGTGTCTTTAGTTTTTCTGGAGGTAAAGGTACTGGTATACCTGGGCCATGAGGTACAGGGCATATTGCCGATGAGAGGTTCGGATAGAAAATTTCTTTCTTCTTTTTAGGTTGAACCCCTGTACATTACAGAAACAAAGGTAACAGTCATCACTGTGATTCTGGGGTTCCCTCCAGATCATAGGGATCCCAAAACGGAAAGACTTTTTTTCTTACCTCGAGACCACTGTCGGAGTTCTTCCACACAAATAGAACACACTTTATGAGGGGGCCCAGGACTTATCCTGGTCACCAAGTTTCACACCGAAAACGCATCATAATACACTTTCTTAACGAGGTCTGTGATGTTTCTTTGCTGTTTCTTCACTACAAAGTTCCCACAACTGTAACAAAGGTTATCAGGTGCATTAAGACGACCCCTGCAGCCATTTAGTACACTTATAGACAGACAGAATAAAACCCAATAAAACCACTCAGGAAAAAGGAGAAAAAAAGTAAACTTCTGCAGAAATGGCAGATCTGGAGAAGTACAGTGGTTATGACAGAACCTTCTCACACAGAGATCTAATTGCAACTGAGTCCAAGTAGGGAGCGTGGAGAGGGGGAAGCAAAAAGGAGTGAGTCATCAGCTGATCTCACTGTCTGGAGAGCGGGAAACAAAAAATAGTGAGTTAAAAAAGAGTTTAAAAAAAGAAAAAATTAATTATTATTATTAACTTTTTGTTTAGAAGCTTAATAGAGTGATTCTGGAGATATTGAAATCTAAAATTTGAGTCTGTGGGAAAACGGTACATGATGGGAATTTTTAAACCATTTTTAATGAAAACAGCACCAAAACATCTATAAGAATCAGCTGTTAGTTTTCGGACAATTTTTCCATTGCGGGCCTGTGTAAGTGAATAAATGGTCAATTTCCCACTGGACCTTAGCCCTAGCCATAGCCCTAGCCCTAACCTTTGTCACCCCTTTTGCAAAGCTCAGGTGGGCGAATATCCGGTGGAAACTGTCTTTTTTCCTGAGAAAAATACTGGCTGTGCTATTTGGATTTAAATTAAAGACCAACAAAATGAGATATTAAGTGAAGATGAATTGTTTTATTTGTAGTGCCATACTTAACTCACTCTTATGTAGCTGTATATGGAATAGTTGTAAAATTTGTCAAAAGACTCCAATAGATTATTCAGTATCATGGAAAATCTGTTAAAATGGAAAAAAAAGATCAAAGTTTTGAAATGTTTCAAAGAACTGGATTAACCAGTGAACCAGTAAATGAACAACGATCAACTACATGTTTGAAAAATAGTTTGATTTTGAAAATTTTAAATCCAAACTTTTAAAAGTTGTTACATTTAAAATCAGAATTTTTTATTTCTCAAAATGATTGCAACTGCTAAATAACTTAATATTGTGATGGATTAGATAATGAATACGCAGTTCTCAAAAGAGTTAGAATACACTTATCAGTTGATAAAATATGGGTAAATTTTTTTTTAAAAAAAAAGCTGAATCTCCTCAACTTCTAGAACTTTTGGAATTTGTTTTGTTTGTCACAATAAGCAAACCAAGTGTTGAAAGAGTAATTTCTCTAGAAGAAAAACGATTTAAATAGCTGCACAGAAATTATTTTTAATTTGCACGTAAGGAAAAGAAACTCTGAAAGGCTGTATAATCCAAGCAAAAGTATGAATTAAAATTACAGTGATTCTGAATTCTTGTCTTCCTACTGTTTTACTTTCGGAATTATATTTTCATAATGAGATTAAACTGAACTAAAATATAATTTTATTTGAAATAAATGTAAATATATAATTTAATAGAAATGTTTTAATTCTTCATCTAAAATTAATGTTTAGACTTTTGAACTCCCCCATTTTCCCTATCACAAAATCTTACCTTGGAATTAAAGTTAAGGTTGGGTTAAGATTAGGAAACAAATTTCTAAAACATATCAATGCTTTGGTTTATCATCTTTTTGTGCAGTGTGCAATATATAATACATTTATATATATATTAAAGTTTATATTTTAATGTTGAATCTTGGTCTCATGAATCCCAATGTTTTTAATTACAGATCTTTTCCTTACATTTATTGCCTTATCTTCACTGATAATGACCACAGTGAAGGTCGAAACACCTGGAGTCTCACCTGCGCAATTTAATAATTAGTGTGTGATTTATTGCAGATTATTTATAATTCTCATTTACTTTTTATAGATAATGTCACAGAAACTTCCAAAAGAAGAACCAGCGCACTACCGACAACCTGCTTTCTCAAAAACCCCTGACTCCAAACACCGGTACAGCTAAGTCCTCCAGTGACGCCATCTCACTTCGATTGCTCCAAGCAGCAGTAACTGTTTGGTAAAGGGGTCCAAAGGGGCAGGGACTACTAAGCGCTGATGGGAGCCACACTTTAGATCTATTGATGCCATAGCTAAGAGAATACTGCAACAAAACTCCTTCAATCTGAACAGAGAAGAACGCTTTATTGAAACTTCCTGAATGAAATGTTTGAATCAGGAATCTACAGGAAATCATGTAAAGCAAAAAAATGTACAAAAGATGTCCACTTCGGAACGGTTTCGTGATTTCCAAGCAAACTGCTGCTCTCAGCCGGTGGTTCCCCAACCGGTGAGCTGCGAAATTCTGTACAGAGGTAATGAAAATCTATGTAAAACAAACATTGCTTTATCTTGAACAATATTCATTCCAACCAAAATTACATCTCATAAAACTCGAGAAAATTAATCATCAAATGCTTTAACCCTTAGAACCCGTAACCCCTATATTTCGGGGTTCTGGAAATATCTAAAATATTCCGTTACCCCGATATTTTAGGAGGGGGTTAGCTCATGGTAAATGTAAACAACTCTATTGGCCAATCAGTGCGCTCGTTAGAAACAGCATTAGGCTAGTTGTTTGCAAATGGCTGATCACTCGGAATAGCCAGTTTCCTGAATGCCTCATCTGCTGAGAGAAGATGGCAAACGCTGCGATGGTACCAAGTGAGTTAAAGCGCCATTTGCAGGTGGAACATCCATCTCTTGCGAACAAAGACGCTCGGTGCTTCAAGAGAACGCCTTGGTGGGATGTGTGCGGGTATTGGATAAAGCTCAAGGGGGCGAGTTACGGCTGAGCTTGTAGCAAAAAAAACCCGTGGAATTACATAAAATTACGGCCGTTGAAATCACGTTTGACCCCTATTTTGTGCGCAGGGATTGGGGCCCGAGCATCAGACTTTACCGTGGCACATCGAGGTGCGATGGTTATCTCCCCCTGTTCATGAGCTCCGCGGGAGGGAGAACCGGCAGAGTTTTCAACAATGCACGAACCGCCCTTTAAAGGGGGTTTGCTATCTGATTGGTAATCATTGGTGGGCTGAGCTCGCACGTCTCGCAGACATTTTCAGCGATCTGAATGGGCTGAACACTGAAATGCAGCGGAAGAACGAGACGGCCATTGCGGATAGACTCCAGAGCTTCCGGTCTAAACCCGGCTTTTGGCGAGGGAGGGGGGGGGGCTCTCGCTCGAGACTGCACAGCCTCATACATTCAAACATCTCAGAACGCTGCAAGAGAGGCTCCAATGCCACTTCCCCCTCTGCGAATATATGGAAGACTACGACTGGGCACGTGATCCGTTTAGTTCACTCCCTTCCGATTCATCACAAAAGCTCACATCGGGAGGAGGACGCAGAGCTACGGATGGATTCGCGCGATGAAGCTGAAGTTTTTTGGGGGGGTGTGTGTGTGTCTTGGACGGAGGACATCCGACGGCCCCCTGACCGCGCTACGGCTGTACTCTGGCCGTTTCCGACAACATAGCTCTGCGAACCCAGCAGCGTCTGCAACAGCAGGAGGGAACGCGCGGGTGGTCCCCTCATCAGTTCCTCTCCTGGTCAAGAGGTTCCGCGTTCACCAGCAGGGGTCAGGTCTCCCGCTAACCCGGTAAGTTGCTATTTACTCCGATCTATTGAATTTCTGTTACTTATCAGTTTCGGTTATTTAATAAAACCCACACCTGTTAAAATACCGTCACGGAATATGGAATTCATAGCGCGGAGAGGAGAAATTCAGACGCCTGAACCGAGTGGTGCGGTTATGGTTACGGTTATGGTTATGGTTAGGGTTATGGTTGCGGTTATGGTTACGGTTATGGTTAGGGTTACGGTTACGGTTAGGGTTACGGTTACGGTTAGAGTTACGGTTATGGTTAGGGTTACGGTTAGGGTTACGGTTAGGGTTACGGTTACGGTTAGGGTTACGGTAGGGGTAGGGTTACGGTTAGGTTACGGGTTACGGTTACGGTTAGGGTTACGGTTACGGTTAGGGTTACGGTAGGGTTACGGTTATGGTTACGGTTACGGTTACGGTTAGGGTTACGGTAGGGTAGGGTTACGGTTATGGTTACGGTTTACGGTTTTACGGTTAGGGTTAGGGTTACGGTTAGTGTTACGGTTAGGTTACGGTTACGGTTATGGTTAGGGTTACGGTTACGGTTAGGGTTAGGGTTACGGTTATGGTTACGGTTACGGTTATTAGAGTTACGGTTAGGGTTACGGTTAGGGTTAGGGTTACGGTTATGGTTACGATTACGGTTATGTTTAGGGTTACGATTACGGTTAGGGCTACGGTTATGGTTACGGTTAGGGTTAGGGCTATGAATGGTTAGAAATAGTTGAGTTGGTGTCTGCGCTCGCTGTGGTATTCCGGGGTGGATTTGAAACAGTAATGCATTTGACCCCGGTTTAGCCGGTTGTATGCGCCATGTTGCGGACCTCTCTAGTGAGACCGTAACCATAGTAAATGCGACGTTGGTGGGCACTCGAATCAGCTGAGTGCCCCGTGGGATTGTCTGTCTCGTGCCGTATTACTTTGAAGGTTGGGAACCGCTGCTTTAAGCAACTGGTTTAATGAAAGAGGTATATAGTAAATATAATAAATGAAAAAGAGGCGCCATTATCTACAGTGATCTTGGTTCTCCACACACGTGACAAGCATTAATTATGAACCACAAATTTGATACGGCTTCAACTCTCGTTACCCATAACCAACCAGTTGACTAATTCGCCTACATAACACTAATGCCACGCGGTAATTTCTCTCATAGGTTGTGGCTGCCGATGAGCCTATTTTATCCAGGAAGATAAAAAAAATCTCCCATTGCAGAATCTCTGGCTATGGATGACTTGGTTGATCAATTTCAGATGGGCAAGTCAAAGGCAAGCTTGTCTGTTCTAGTGGAAAACAGGAAAACACTTCAAAATCAACCAAAGGGCTTTGTTTCTGCTACTAAAAGGCTACTTTGCTTACAACTGCATAGGAAGAACTGTCTGATAAGGTCACTCGTGTCGTGACTGATGGCAATGCTTGGGAAACTCTACAGTCCTTTGAAAGACGTTGGATGATGAAGGATCCAATTATACCAAAACTCTAACCTTCCATTGCTGGCAATTTGGTGCCCTACCCATTGGTCAGATCTGGCTTTTGGTAAGGTACTAAAAGCCGTGAAGGAAGTGGGCACATCCATTTCTGATGCCAGTGGGCTGTCCGCCTGCCGTTCGAAAGAAGAACGGGAAAACCATTGGCTCTTGCCAAAAGATAATAAGGTCAGATAGACAATTTTCCTACCATTTACTCCGCATCCGACTTGTTTCCATAGCGAGCTATAACATACAACAGTCAGATGAGATTGGTGTGGATCGGTACCTAAGGATCATGTCACCAAAATAAAAAAAAAACAACAAACAATACGCTGTATTTCCGGAATTTTGCTTCTTTACTTAAGATCTCAAAAAAACGCTACAAGGTAACAAATGCACGTCCTTTGTCTGGAACAATAAAGTGTCGGATCTACCTAAGTTGAATCACTGTAAACGGAAAAAAAAAATCTTGTAGAGTTGGAAAGTAAATTTAAGGAAAATTTCAAAGAAGAATTATGCACCTCCTTTAGTGTTCATTTAACAGTGAATAAGAAAATACGAGCAGAACACAGTTTGGTTACCATAAAACGAGATTTCTTTACCATAAGATATGGAATCAATGATTCTGACTGAATTAGGCGACTAAATCCCTTGATGAAACTAGGCAGCGATGTGACTGAGACGAATTGCAGCAACGTCATGAACGCATTATTCCTGATTCGGATCTCTCATCATTTGCTTTTCAGTTCAGAGAGGCTTGCCCTGGTACTGGTTTCGAAAAACCAGATCCACCGGAAATTGCTGGATGGGATGACCTTAGATATTGCTTTTGCTGAACGAGCTTAACTCCATTCTGCAGATAACATCTGATTAAGCTGTAAAATGTCATCGAAACTGAAGTTCAAGCAAGTCTGTCCTCCGACACACTGAAGAAGTACTTGTAAATAAGACATAACATGCTATTGGTTTCCGAATTTGATGCTTGTCCAGCGGTATGTCATGCGGAAGTGTCCACAAATCAGAAACAACAAAGGTTATATGCTAAAATCTTTGCATGGGCACAAGAGCAAGATATGCGTATAAAGATCACCCAATCAACCAGTACTATTTTTATAGCGAACTGTTTTGTTTAAAAAGTTGTTTTGCTCATCAATAAAGTTTTTATATTTAATCTTCCTTTGTTATGCAATATGCAGAACAGGTAATAAATACATTAGTCAAAGTTTTTACTACTAATTAGAAGTTTGTATTCTTCAGTGCTTTCTCGCACAAAAATCGAATAAGACGCATTGTTCTGACTTGGTGTAGCAATTTTAAATGTCAGTTCAGTCAGTCTCGATTCCACGTCTAGTGTATTAGGGGAGAAAAACAAAGGTGAACAATTTATTTCCGTTTCTGGAAGGGCTGAGGTCATTAGATCATCAAATGTGATTACGGCCATGGAGTCGCACTCACACATAATTGATTATACAAAACAAAGTGACAATTTATTTCCGTTTGTGATGTATTTATAGGTTACTATATCAATTCCAATACACAAGTACAACAATTGTAACTTATCTGAGTTCGCCGAAATCACAATGAGTCCTGTGGATTGTTGTTGTGTTGTAATTTTATTAGGTATACTTCCATCCAATACGGCGACGCGTCAAATTCTTGAACTTATCTGCAGAGTTCGCCGAAATCACAAAATCATTTCTGGTAGGAAGTCCAGTCTCGATTCTTATAACATCTAATCTGAAGTAGATACGGAGGCGACGAGAGTCCTTTCGTACCTGTCACTTTCCTGGATCGCTTGTCTATCTGGACATTTCCCCCGCCTGTATGTAGATTACTGGCCGCATTATCCTTTGGAGACTTTCATGTCTTCCCTTTTTTTTTTGAAGACCCGACTTGAGATGGGAATAGCTTCATTACATCGCACCAGTACCCTGCCGTCTCGTCGTCGTTCTCGCTTTCCGCGCCTCTCCCCCCAAGCATCTCTCTTGTTTTGTCGTCTTCTCCACGCATGTCGCGTTCAGGAAAATGAAAATGTTTACTTACATTTTCTTTACTTAAAAAAAAAACGAGCGAGCGAGCAAATCGTCCTTCCCTTTGTCTGAGGTGACATCGGGGGGTAGTTTCGAGTTCACTGTTATAAGAAAGAATAACTATTGCAGGTGTTACGCTAACAGATTTGACAAACTGTTTGTTCACCGCGACAGCTTATTCTCAAGTCTCTACCCCACCCTTGGTCTCTCCTTTCTAGTGCTAATCTGTTCAATGTTGTTTCCCTTTTATCTTCTCCCCCTGCTTTCAAAAGATTTGGTTCCAGCAGAAGTCGCTATTGTGGTTTATAGAATTCCTGACCCGGATATATTCAACAGTCGAGACATGCTTCAGAATTTACTGAGAAAATAGATAAATCCCTTGTATTATAATGTAAGATTCAAATACAACGCCCCAGGTAAGCTATAATGGCATAGCTGGAATTCTTAGTTTGTATGTTTCACACTAAAAAAAACAACAAATTCTTTAAATTTAAGTAAAAGTAAGTATCTTTATGCTAATATAATAATAATAATAATAATAATAATAATAATAATAATAATAATAATAATAGGGGCGGCTATTTTTTTTTAACATAATATTCATGGTAATATCCATAGACAGCAGCAGGTTTCGAACAGGTTTCACCTGCAAGGGATGCTACTCGTACTGTCGTAATACATGACGGCGAGAGAGAAGCAGATTTCCAGACATTTGAAAACTGACTCTGATGCTCCAACGTTTAAGCGGAACTACAACACCAGTCCGCAAAGGGTTTCCAAGCGCAAAACTCGCCACTCGTGTTGCCATGCACCCGACATTGCGTGTGATGATAACTTTGCCTCGAACACCAACTCAAATACATGGAGAAGAACAATCGGCTTTGATTTTAAGTCTTCCAAGACCTCTCGCCTTGAGGCCCGCACATTCTGCGCAAGATCGGAACTGATGTCGTCGACACAGTAAGTTTCCACTTCATCGATCGACCCTGACCTTCAGAGCTCGGGCCTTAACGTGTCCCAGCGCGGTTCTGTGATTTGTGGGTTTTAATGTCTCCTTTGGATTGGAAATTCGTTCGTTTGAAGCCAGTTCATCAAAGAATCGTTTCCGTCGCCGCGCTCGTTTTTGGATGGATTTTTCAAATAAGCACCATGACCTGAGCCGTTAGAATTAAGCCCTCCGAAGAATGACGAATATAAAATTCTACCGAGCGCCATCTACAGTGGTATTGCTGCACTAGAAAGATACACATGGGTCGACTAAAGTTCGGTTGAAATCTTGCTTAACGCCAACAGCAATCGCTTCCAC
The DNA here is from genome assembly GCA_018389105.1 of Nautilus pompilius. Lineage (NCBI taxonomy): Eukaryota > Metazoa > Mollusca > Cephalopoda > Nautilida > Nautilidae > Nautilus > Nautilus pompilius. The sequence continues at coordinate 218,233 of JACATO010001559.1, forward strand.
ATAATTTGATAACCTCAAATTTTCCCATTGCTTTTTCAGCCCATTAACCCCAGATTTTACCTCTTCAACTGTACTCTCAGGATTTAGTTTTCTTGAAACTTTTAGAATGTCACTATTTGTTTACCACTGCCCAAACTGATCCGATTCTGGACGTCCATCGTACTTCTAAACATTCTCAACTTGAAACTTTGTACCTGTTCGGCGATGGGCGAACCCTGTCCGCATATTCGCCCTCATTGCATCGTTAACGACATAAACGCACCTGCCGAATCACAACTGTGTGATGCTGCTAGTAGCGTCGATAATCATCATCATCATAAATAATGGAACAGTGCTTATCTTTACTAATCAAGCTACGCTTTGTGGCAGTACTCAATAAAGTATAATTTTATTTTGCACCTTACCGCTGAGATACATTGTAGTTAGAGCTGGGGAAAAGTCTGATCAGTTCCATTAGATCAGGTCGGATGGGTCTGCGCAGCTACTAGCGCCAAACAATTCACACCTTCATTTTGTCCATTGCCAGCGCATTCATGATGACATCGAAATGCCAAAGAAACGGTCGCCATCGTCAAAATAATGTTGACGATTCTGGATACTGTCCCCAGACATTAGCTTCTTGTCGAGCAGCTCTCTCAGATCTTCCGCCATTTGTCTTGCAGACCTTCCGCTGACGCTGCTCTTTCCGAATTTATGCGAGTGGCGCTGGGAGTGTTGTTCCATAACTAGGTGTTCGACTCGCGGTTGCTCAGCAGATGGCGCTGCACCCCGAATGTCCGACAGTCTGGGATTCGCTCTGGCAGATCAGCTCATAAAACCAGAATTACGTCATTTTCTCTATTAATGAGCTTATTTAGTTCTTCGCCCGTCTTCTTCACACCTGTAATATCTTCCTGTCGATATATGGACGTCAGCTGATAAGGCTAGCCATAAAATCATTATTTTCCATGAGATTAGAAATTATACCTGCTGCGTATCCATAACGTGCAGAATAAATCACAGATATCTTCAAATCTATTCAGATCAACTCCAAGTAAACAAAGAAGAATCAGATTGGATACATTTTGTCAGAAGGCGGCCATTTTAGTCTGTCCGAATAAATTATCTACCGACGACTCTCGGTGTATTGCACCTACACAATACCAACAACATCACCCAACCGCGTAGCGTGTATAATGTATGCGACACATTCAAATAATGTCGCACATGCTGACCAACCACGCGCCGCAATACTTTAACCCTTCATGATATATATGTACATTCTATACACGCAGCTTTGTTTCTCTCCCTTAACCGTTCTATTGTCCTGGACAATATAATAATAAATAGAATTTACGTACATGTTAATAATTCTAACTTAAGTTAATCGACTATGGACGAAACTAAGCTTGCTTTTTTTTTTTAAAGTACATAGATATTTTGTATAACCCCCCCCCCACCCACCAAAGATTTTTTTTAAATCGTTTATATTTTCTGCCCATTAATTTATGTTTACGTGGCTGATTCATTCACCTACAAGCACCTACACTGTTCACCTTAGAAGCTGCCAGTCGAATAACTCGGCATATAAGCTCGCTGATTGGCTGGCTCTCGAGTTCCCGGACGCGACGCACCTGAGCCTCCGGGCTGGAACTACGCCAATAAATCTACAGAAATGTCTTTCTGCCAGTCGTCCTCTTCCTCCTCCTCCTCCAGATCTGTGCTTTCACAATACACGATCTCGGAATACTAACCGCTGAGTCGCTCGCAAATTTAAACCGCGATCATCCATTAAAATGTCCTTAATTAGATTTTCAAAATAACATCGCAGTTATTTAAATGGCTGAGTTAATGCTTCCTCCTCCAACCCACCCCGGGAGATTCAGTGACAGCGCGATGTCTCAGCTTGATATGTTCTACAGAACATCGCTTACAGACAAGGCGTCCGTTAACCCTGACCCTGTCCGGCTTGGCGAGGGCGCCGATGTTTCAGATTGTGCAGCTCTCTGGGGTGTGCGTGTGCGTGTGTGCGTGTGTCTGTGTGTGCGTGCGTGTGTGGCTTTATGGAATGTTTTCCGCGTTGTCTAACTTCACCAATAAGTACAACAGATATTTAAAAGCATAGCGAGGCTGCGTAGTTAGGGAATGGAAAATCGGACCGGGCTAAGTACAAGGGAATTACGAGTGACGGGTGCGGCTGCTGAGACAGGCGAAGTTGTGGGAATAACGTCTAGGGTGCGGCCGGTGACGATGTCGTTTCCAGCGCCTAGATGCGTCATGCTCTTCGTCGACCTGTCGCCCGCCACCTCTCTAGCCTGCATCCCTTCCGATCAGCGTTTTCGACGAATGTTCTTTTTTTTTTTTTGGTTGTTGTTTTGTTAGGTAAGATTAGCTTTGTTCTGCTGTTGCCGCCTTTCACACGCACACACACAAGAAACCCCGCGGTCGCGATCTGGGTCTTCTCGTTCTGACGGAGTTAAGAGAGAGAGAGAGAGAGAGAGGCCGAATTAACGCGCAGTGCTTCCATTCCGTGATCTTGGAGAGACAAGCCACCTGTCGCATTAGGTAGTACTCAGACTAAATGCTCTCTCTCTCTCTTCAACTCTCTCTCTCTCCAACTCTCTCTCTCTTCAACTCTCTCTTCTCTCTCTTTCTCTTCAACTCTCTCTTCTCTCTCTTTCTCTTCAACTCTCTCTTCTCTCTCTCTCTCTCTCTTCAACTCCTCTCTCTCTCATCTTCAACTCTCTCTCTCTTCAACTCTCTCTCTCTTCAACTCTCTCTTCTCTCTCTTCAACTCTCTCTTCTCTCTCTTCAACTCTCTCCCTCTTCAACTCTCTCCCTCTTCAACTCTCTCCCTCTTCAACTCTCTCCCTCTTCAACTCTCTCCCTCTTCAACTCTCTCCCTCTTCAACTCTCTTCTCTCTCTTCAACTCTCTCCCTCTTCAACTCTCTTCTCTCTCTTCAACTCTCTTCTCTCTCTTCAACTCTCTCTCTCTCTCTTCAACTCTCTCCCTCTTCAACTCTCTTCTCTCTCTTCAACTCTCTTCTCTCTCTTCAACTCTCTCTCTCTCTCTTCAACTCTCCTCTCTTCAACTCTCTCTCTCTTCAACTCTCTCCCTCTTCAACTCTCTCCCTCTTCAACTCTCTCCCTCTTCACTCTCTCTCTCTCTTCAACTCTCTCTCTCTCTTCAACTCTCTCAACTCTCTCTCCTCTCAACTCTCTCTCTTCTCTCAACTCTCTCTCTCTTCAACTCTCTCCCTCTTCAACTCTCTCTCTCTCTCTTCAACTCTCTCTCTCGCTCTCTCTCTCAACTCTCTCCCTCTTCAACTCTCTCTCTCTCTCTTCAACTCTCTCTCTCTTCAACTCTCTCTTCTCTCTCTTCAACTTTCTCTCTCTGCAACTCTCTCTCTCTCTCAACTCTCTCTCTCTTCAACTCTCTCTCTCTCAACTCTCTCTTCTCTCTCTCTCTCAACAACTCTCTCTCTCTTCAACTCTCTCTCTCTTCAACTCTCTCTCTCTCTTCAACTCTCTCTCTCTCTCCAACTCTCTCTCTCTTCAACTCTCTTCAACTCTCTCTCTCTTCAACTCTCTTCAACTCTCTCTCTCTCCAACTCTCTCTCTCTTCAACTCTCTCTCTCTCTCTCCAACTCTCTCTCTCTTCAACTCTCTCTCTCTCTCTTCAACTCTCTCTCTCTCTCTCTCTCTCTCTCCTCTCTTCTCTCTCTCTCTCGCTCTCTCTCTCTCTCAATCTCTCTTCTCTCTCTCTCCTCTCTCTCTGACAGTATTTACTGGATTGTTTAAATTTTTTGTACGACGTCAATATCTAATTTTAGTTAATACATGAAGTGAAGAGGTTGGAATTCGCATGTATTCCCCTCTATTACGATTTTGTATTTTGAAAAACAAAGTATAGTCGAAGGATATCATTGTTCCGAGTCGCTGGGGATGGGCAGAAAAGAGACACTGGCCTAGATGTCTCCCTGCTTTTTCTACAGAAACCAGTCTGTCGACCTGAAATTAATTTCGATTGCTGTTTGTTTGGCTTCCCCTTTGTATATTTGCTTTTAACTAAAACAGAATTAATTTGCTTTTAACTAAAGCAGAATTATTCATACTAAGTCGAGTCGGTCTGGAAGATACCAGTGGAAACTGGTTTAGCACTTGTTGGCGAAAAATTTTCTAGGTTTTTCCCATGAACCCCAGAAACCTTCAGCCACCACTACTACTACTACTACTAATACTACTACTACTACTACTACTATACTACTACTACTACTACTACTACTACTACTACTACTAATATAATAATAATAATAATATAATAATAATAATAATAATAATAATAATAATAATAGATTTCCTACAGTGATTACGGAAGATGGAAGCGTATCAGAACACAACTGGGCAGCGAGCAAGGAGTGCGGTCCTGGTTAGAATTTAAAGCGGAAAGGTCTATTTATTTCTCGTTTGTTCGTTGTTATTACATGCTTAGAGACAGATAAGATGGTGGGGGGTGGAAAAGCGAAAGCTGTTATTCCAGTCTATTAAAACGTCTTTTTAAAAAAAAAAATTCCTGGTTTAAGAAGATTGTCTGACATAACTACTAAAACAAAATAATAAAAAAAACTGATAAACGAACAGATGAACAGCGGGAAGCATTTGTAAAAAAAAAATATATATATATATATATATATAGGCGTGAAGATTAGGAAAAAGGCTGATTTTAGGGCGCGGTGAGCCGGGAACTTACTACACTGGTTTCCAAAAGTTAGAAGTCACAAAAATGCATCCGCTCCTTTTCATCAAAAGAAATATGTAAATTACAGATCGTTTTCAGGGGGTGGGGTGGGGGAGAGACAAGAAAGAGTAAGCCAGCAGACGAGGAGGAAGTATAACAGAGACAATGTAAGCAGAAATGAATTAAAGGTGGGCTCCGTACGGGATGAGGTTCTCTCCTGACAGCGATACACAGAACAAACGATGCGGTTCGTCGCCTTGTCAGAGGGATTTGCAGTTTTTAGGGTGATCTTGGAGGGGTTTGGACGACGGCAACACGTCGTCTTAGAGCATCCCAAATGTTCTCAGCGTGCTGACCGTGGCGCACAAGTGTTCGGTTACGTCTTGGTCACTAGTGACCTGTGTTGACGAGCGTTATTGTTTGTTAAAGTGGAATCATCTCCGTTTGCTTCTGAGTGTGGCCTGCCACAGAAATCCAGGATTCTGTCCCTAAATATCTCACTTCCCTCAGGGTGCCTTCCTAAAGCACGTGCAAATCTGTACACCTTCTCCACAAAACTCCTTCCCGGGCCATCACACTGCCGCCGTTGTCGTGAGCGCCATTCGGAGAGTAAACCATGACTGATCAGTAGAGAAAACACGGCTCTGGGCACCAGTTTGCTCTTTGTTTATGACGGCTGGTCAATGGGATGGTCATTGGTTGTTGTCCCGCAGAGAGCCCCCCTCGTTCACGCAACCCCACGCATATTTTCGAGGCTAACACCGACCTCCCCGCGGTCGCTGGGACATCAGGAGCGAGTCGGGTCGGTAGTAAGACTGCGGCTCGTAATCGACCTCGAAACGGTCTTGGGACAATATCTGCGAGCACTTGGAATTGTCTCCACGACACACACCCGTTCAAATCTAGCCAACCCGTATGTGTGAATGAGCACAAGCCAGTTCTCCGGGTCATCATATCAAAGCCCCATCACGTATTTCTATCGAAACTCGCGTATTTCTTTGATAAAAAGTTGCTACATGAAAAAGAGTTTTTGTCGATCATTTTGTGAATAACATTTAAAAGAGTTTTTGTTTTGTTTGATGCTTAACTGTTGACCGACTATCTACAAAGGCAGTGAGTTGGTATGGATTTGATTTACAAATTAAAGTCAACAATAAACACATATCCAGTTTCAAATTCCGGTTTGTGTTGAAAATTGGTCCGAAGTCTCTTTATCCAGACTATTTTCTTTTCAAGTAAAAAACGAACTTTTCAAAGGGAAGCCTGACTCTTTTGGCAGGTAAACAACATCTTTTACATAACTTTGCTCATTTATTGGATTTGACACATTCATGTCACGCATATCTTACCCCGAGCTACAGATAATAAACTCCATTTAAATACCTCTGCGTTCGTCAGCCTTCACCCAGAAAACAGATTTCCTGACGACAGAGCGCGCAGAGATGACGCCATTACAGAGAGAGATGGAGAGATGATGATGATGCTTGGTAAATCTACATCTGTATTGATACCTAACTCATCGTTAGCGTGAATAAGGAACAATAGGAAAGGCTGCATTCTAGTTCACTTACAGTTCCTGCCTCGCTGGCCTTTTTTATCTTTGCAGAACTGTTGCTAACGCAGGACAAACGCCTGTAAAAGTTGGACTTCAGCGAACGGCCCACACGAGCCTTCACCTGTAAATAAGCTGTTAACAATGTCACCCTCATTTCTATGACCCTGACTCATATCCGCCTGCTTCCGGTCGTCTTTATTTTTCTACTGACAATTCATCCCTTTTCTTTTGCCACGATCTCCTTACTCAGACATTTGGTTCATCCGGTGTTCTGCTCCCCGTTCCGCTCGGTGAGTTGAGCACCAGCGATAAATTCAAATAAAACAGTCATCCCACCACCGATCTCTCCAACTCTGTAAATAGTACATCCCGTGCACTGATTATCATCAGTCCCTCTGAGCTGACCCGCTTCTGAACACAGATCCCCGTACAAGCCGAATTGGCAGGTTTTCCGCGGTTTACGTATGTCCCCGAACACGTGTTATAGCAACTGAAATATGCATTAACAATGCGTTTCTGGATAAATGAAGAGTTTGATCTACGTTTCTGTAGCTGGCGAGAACTTCTGCACGAAGAGGGGGAACCGTCATGTTCTGGTACGCAGTCGCATTGTCACTCTGGAGCAGAATTTTCCCGATACGCTGAAAGTCCTCTTGTGCACGTACGATAATGACCTCTGTAGCCGGCAACACTGTGCAGTGGTGTTGCATGTTGTTGTTTTCAGCACTACTGTCATAGTAAATAGCTGAAAATGGCGAACGTTCCGTTTTATCCAGCTCTTCGTTAATTTTACGATACAAAACGTGCTCCATGCCAGCTCATTCTTCTTTTCTCCATAGTTTTTCTCCCTGATCTCTACAGAACTTTAGCTCGATCTTTAATCCATAGTCCATCACAGCAATTAGTGCATTATTCCTCGAGCTATTAAACAGTTCCTGTATCTTATTTCACTGGTTCACCACTCGTATAACACGTACTTGGTACAGATAGGCTCTCTTCGCGCACTCTTCAACCCCCCCATCGGCATCTTCATTGGTTAGATTCCCCTGAATGTTAGAATGTTGTATTGCTTCTTTGCGCGAACTGATAGAGAAATCCCTTCATCTTGTTTACATTGATCAGAAGCGTCTGCACTGCAGCATCACGGCAGTCCACAGCTTTCCATGCTACTTGTCCGTCCGATGTCAGAGTCTCGACCACATCATAGAATGCTGAGCGTCCACGCTATTTATCGGAATCAGGAAACGTCGTTAGATGTCCAAGCTACTCGACTTGTGGCTGCTTTTGTTGTTGAGCAATTTGGTTCAGGATTTTTCTCAGTTTGGCTGCTCCCCCGGCTGGGAGGTTTCCGGGATGTCTCGCCTCTTCTCCACTTCTCCCAGATCGCGATGGCTGCTGTTGGGTTGGTTGCTATCATATTTGGAGGGTCATCATCACGAGGCTGGTGGTGCACACTCGGGCAGTCTTCCATCACGTGTTCCGCGCGGTCTCCTCTCCTAGACCGCATTTCCTGCAGATCATGTCTGCCGCCCGGTTGATCTTTAGAAGCCAGTATTTCTAGTCTGCGCTGTTGCTGTATAATGGATGGAATGTGATGACGATAATCATCAACTTTTAATTGTTGGCATCAGACAAGAAAAAAAAGATTGAAGTAACGGTTCCACGTTGACTTTCTTAGATCGAAACCCTGAAATACCCGGTCCAATGATCGTCTCGAGAGTATCTAAAAATCAGTTTGTACGCCAGACAAACCCATTACTGTTCGTTTTGCAGAATGCATTCATAGTTAGAAGCAACACCTGATACCCTACAGCGACCCGATTTATTTCCACCCTCTGGCACGTGCCAACGGTGCCTCTTGGTTCTAACCGACTCTTCATCCCCGGAACTCGATTAATATGTTACTGCAGCAACGGGTACTTCCGGCAACCACTGCCTCCGAGGTTTCTTTTCCAACCGGTAATCCACCACACAACGGCACTGCTATTTATATCAGCATTTTCGCCACCCAGAAGCTTGCCAGTTTCCCACGATTTCTTGCTACTCATTATCATTGTTTCTAAGACCGAAGAGACTTCACCAATAACCGAACTAATATTTGCGCCTCGACGGAAACTCATTCAATTTAAAATGAACGACGACAACAACAACAACAACATGGATCTGTCTGGTGGAATACGTCACTTTTGCATAATTATAATTATTAATAATGCACTGGACCAGTTCGGGAATATCGGTCATGTTTGAGCAGGTTTTAATCGGCTCTTTAAAAACTTTCTTGTTTACAGTAGATAAAAATAAATCATTGAATAAAATCAAAATTATTGTCTGTAATTAATGACGTATTTCAGAGCGTTTTGGGCTTCGCTGGGACTCAGGGCAGATCTCGGGGACGAAGGGAATCTCTCGAGCGCGTCTCCCGCGGTCCACGAAACGGAAAAGCTAGGAAGGAGCGGAAGGGAGGCGCGTATCGCGGGACATGACGGAAGGCGAGAGCCAGCTCGGCGCTCTCGAGAAGCCAGGGCTCTCGAGAGAGCCTCAAGCGCGTGAGCTCGCGAGCGAGAGATCTCCAGAGCGCGAACAGCTCGGCCAGTGCCTCGCCAGAGGCGCTCTCGCCAGCTAGAGTGCTCGGAATCTCTCTCCATCTCTCTCCATCCATCCTCTCCAGCGCTCCAGCTCTCTCTCTCCATCTCCATCTCGCGTCCAGAGCGAGTGCCATCTCTCCAGATCTCCATCTCTGAGCGCGCTCTCCATCTCTCTCTCTCGCTCTCGTCTCTTTCTCTCTCTCTCTCTCCATCTCTCTCAATCTCTCTGCCATCCTCTCTCTCTCTCTCTTCGGGTCGCTCTCTCTCTCCTCTCTCTGATCTCTCTGATTCTCCAGGAGCGTCTCTCGAAATCTCTCCATCTCTAGGCCATCTCCATCTATCGATCTCTCCATCTCTCGCATTCTCCCATCTCTCTCATCTCTCCATCGCTCCAAATCTCCTCTCTCTCTCTATCTCGCCAGTCGATCTCCAGCTCTCTCCATCTCTCTCTCTCCAATATCCATCCCTTCTCGCAATCTCTCGAATCGCATCTCTCGCCACCTCGCTCTCTCTCTCTCTCTCTCTCCATCTCTCTCTCTCTCTCCATCTCTCCATCTCTCTCTCTCTCGCGCTCTCTCTCCAATCTATCTCTCTCCATCTCTCTCTCTCATCTCTCTCTCTCTCCATCTCTCTCTCTCTCCATCTCTCTCTCTCGCTCATCTTCTCCTCTCTACCATCTCTCCTCCTCTCTCCCATCTCCATCTCTCTCTCTTCTCTCTCTCTCTCTCTCTCTCTCTCTCTCTCCGTGCGCTTCTTTGCAATGCTTATGAGCTAATACAAAATCCAGACCTCCGCTCACCCAATCATGGCTGCACTGATCGGGGCAGATCCGTCCTATAAGAACACTTCTGCCGTTAGAGTAGTTGAACAAACTCATCTAATCCGGATGCAGCTTTGACAACGATAACATTTACAGACTGAACCTGGAATAGTTTGTGGCTCTCGTAATCCAGATAAGTGAGGGCTATTTCCGCTAAGTGTCCATCGACTTCTCCTGTTCGTGAGTCAGTGCTGTACGTGTGCATGACCGAGGTAGAGAAAGGTAGGCTACACACCTGAAGAAGATGGCTCTTGTAAAAAGAAGAAAAACAACAACACTATATTGCACTAGTACAAATGAGTTTCATTTTTACTGCAAGAATATCGTCGACTAGGGCGCTAGCCATATATAGTGTAATTTTACACCGGCAATAGGATTCTACAGTAAACTCTACTGTATTAGTACTTAATAGAGTTTTCCCATAACACCTTAAGGCTGGCTTTAGCCTTTTCTCATCTGGGTTGGGGAAGACACTTGGCGTGAATAATTGCAAGATTTCTAGAAGTTTATTTCTGCAAGCGCAACGGAACCGAGAACGAAAACCGTTTATCTCGATTTGTTTCCCATCGGAGCAAACGCAAAAAAAAAAAAAAAACATCGGATTTGGCGGAAACGTGGCCAAGCGATGACATATTGTAGCTTTTCCCAAAGATGCTAAGCCTGCGCTCGGATTCGGAAACACGGTTACTGACAGAAGGAGAGGACCGGTTTTCTCTCCGCGGACGTTCGAAACTATCAAACGGTTAGGGCCGTCCTGTCTCAACTGCAATCGACTCGGACATCTTGTGCGCCTCGAACCATGATATGTATAATTTTGAATGCAACTTATTAATAACTATTCGGATTTTAATAAAGTAAGACGGGGGGTCGTTGAAAAAATAACAGAATAATAATGTCCTTAGCAAGATTACTGGAAGGACAAGAGGACTCGGCCCAGCCTCTGGGTCTTGGTTTAGACTTTGTCTGTTGAGATGACAGCGAGTTTTCCCCGTGCGAATTTTACACGCGGCAGGACGTTTCTTTAGCCTGCAGTACCGCGAGTTCATCCCGAACCCAGCCTCACCAGGACAGATGCTTAGCGCCCATTTTTAAAAAAAAAAGGGGGGGGGAGGTGAACAGGGTTATGGTTTGTAACTCTTTCGATATAGAGCCAGACGCGCTGACCTACATTCAAATAAGCCAGCTTCACCTTTATCACGTGCGGCGTCAAACGACTCGCACTGCGCACCTGGATTACCTATATCCAGAGAGAGAGAGAGAGAGAGACACCTATATCCAGAGAGAGAGAACGTGCTAAAGTTGGATAGTTGGCAGCTCTACCGATCCGTAGCCGGGACGACAATGTAAGTTCGTGAAGATTGTCTTTTCGTAAGCTATAATAATTAGTAGTCAGGATGTTGCCGGGGTTGGGTCAAGCTCATGTGAGGCGGTTTCCAATCATTCTGACAACAACAACAACACCCAAACAAAGGGAAGTTGTTGTTTTTTTGTCTATTTTAACTACTTTTTGTACCATCCAGCGAAACTGGAATACGACCACAGCGTTGGGGAGAACGAACGCTTAATTTCAGAATAATATTACTTTTTATTTTAATTTTTTTTAAAAAAAGAAGAGGAAATATTTTAGCACGAAACTCTCCCTTATAACCCTGGACGTGTTGTGTCTGGTGTCAGCTAGCTTCGTCCTCGGGGGTTAATCGGCATTCGGAAGCGAGTTGCGCGGACTGGCAGTAAGGTATAATTTTAGTTCGTCCTCATGTGTTAGTTAATGTAACCTTTCGGATGGTTTAAATGTCCGGAGTGTCAATGTCTGCTTAAACAACACCGTCGAGCGGCTTTGCCCTTTTGTTTCGGAAAAACGTGCGGCGTTCTGCGTATTAGTGAGAACAGGCTGGAGAAGGGTGGGTTTTTAAATGATCAGTACGCATTTTGAAGACTAGAACACACCTCCTCGCCCCCCCCCCCCAGCATTTTGATATGACCAACTTTAGCTCCGATACTCTGTCTTGATAAAGAAAGAAAAAAAAACAGCTGGGCGTGGACTGCACCCAGCTTTACGCAGATCTCTACTTCTTCTTCGTCGCGAAACCAGACTTGGGTGGGTTGGTTGGCTGGCGGGGGGTGTAATTTGTATCTTTGGCTGCGCATTGCAGTTCTGAAGTGGACTCTTAAGTGTGGCCCCAGCAGCTCTGGTTCGACACAGGTGACTCCTTCAGTTCTCGGCGTAATGGCCATTGTCAAGCCCTAACCGACTCTATCTGACGGGAATATAACTACTCAGGCGAAAACTGAACAAGTCCAGTGTCAAAGGATGGCGCAGTAATGCTCTCTCTCCCCACCATAAATAATTGCTTATTGATAAAAGTACATTATTTTATTTATTTTTTTAAAAAAAAAAATGCTTCCTTTTAAGAACTGAAAAATCCATGTTCTAGTTTTTCCACTAATGACAGCCATTTAAAAAAACCAAAGGACCGTTTAATGGATATTTAGGGGTGCATCTCAAAGAAAGTAGGATATCGTGGGAGAGTTCATTTTTTCCGTAATTTAATTCAAACAGTGAAACTTTCATATATTCTAGATTCATTACACATAAAGTTAATTATTTCAAGCCTTTTTTGTTTTAACTTTGATGATTACGGCTTAGAGCTCATGAAAATTAAAAATCCACTATCCCAGAATATTAGAATATTTCATAAGATCAATAATAAAAAAAAAAGGATTTATAATATAGAAAAATCGAACTTCTGAAAAGTATGTTCATTTATGCACTCAATACTTGGTCGGGGCTCCTTTTGCACGAATCACTGCATCAGTGCGGTGTGGTATGGAGGCGATCAGCCTGTGGCACTGATGAGGTGTTATGGAAACCCAGGTTGCTTTGATAGCGACCTTCAGCTCGTTTGTATTGTTGGGTTGGTGTCTTCTCCTCTTCCTCTTGACAATACCGGTTCAGGTCAGGCGAGTTGGCTGGCCAATCAAGCACAGTAATACCATGGTCAGCAAAAACCAGTTACTAGTAGTTTTGGCACTGTGGGCAGGTGCCAAGTCCTGCTGGAAAAGGAAATCAGCATCTCCATAAAGCTTGTCAGCAGACGGAAGCATGAAGTGCTCTAAAATCTCCTGGTAGACGGCTGCGTTGACTTTGGACTTGATAAAACACAATGGACCAACACCAGCAGATGACATGGCACCCCAAATCATCACTGACTGTGGAAACTTCACACTGGACTTCAAGCAACTTGGATTCTGTGCCTCTCCACTCTTCCTCCAGACTGTTGGACCTTGATTTCCAAATGAAATGCAAAATCTACTTTCATCTGAAAACAGGACTTTGGACCACTGAGCAACAGTCCAGTTCTTTTTCTCTTTAGCCCAGGTAAGATGCTTCTGACGTTGTCTCTGGTTCAGGAGTGGCTTGACACTAAGAATGCGACACTTGTAGCCCATTTCCTGGACACGTCTGTGTATGGTGGCTCTTGATGCACCGACTCCAGCCTCAGTCCACTCCTTGTAAAGCTCTCCCAAGTTCTTGAATCGGCTTTGCTTGACAATCCTCACAAGGCTGTGGTCATCCCTCTTGCTTGTGCACCTTTTCCTACCACACTTTTCCCTTCCAGTCAACTTTCCATGAATATGCTTTGATACAGCACACTGCAAACAGCCAGCCCTTTCAGCAATGACCTTCTGTGGCTTACCCTCCTTGTGGAGGGTGTCAATGAGTGTCTTCTGGACAACTGTCAAGTCAGCAGTCTTCCCCATGGTTGTGGTTGTGTGTACTGAACCAGACTGAGAGATTGATGGTATTTATACTGCATAAATAGTGATTTACTCAAACTCAAAATGGAATATTCTAATTTTTTTAGATACACCTGCATACGGTGTTAAATTTAAGTTCTGTTGATAATTTCATTTAACTATGGAATATGCGGTACGTGGTTAGAACGCGGTCTGGTAATAACTAGATCTGTTCCGCCTGCTTCGCATTTATTGAAAGGAGTCGTCGTCGTCGTCCTGTGAAAGCACTCGGCGGTTGAGGCCTACGTATTTGCCTCGGAAACCACCTTTTCTCGTTAATGTCAAGCATCCGATTTAGTTTAGTCAATCACGACAGTAGACCCGAGTCCGATTTCTAACTAAAAGAGAAAGCCCTGGCCAGGGTTGCCTTAACGAACTCCGTCGTCACGTTTTAAATACCCCCCCTTTATTTTTTTCTAATTCAAGATAGACAGGAATCGAGAAGAGTTGGCCTGGTGTCGCGTTACAGATGTTCGCGCTTCTCACATGCAGCGGGTGAAACTTTGTCTCTCGCGAATTCCCGTGCACCTGCTATATTAGTGGCGTTCTGCAAGCCTATTGTTACGTAGGCTTTTGCATACGTGCATAGATCAAGAACAAATCTTTAAAGAGGCCTTCCAAAGTATTGGTTGGGATTTGGCGTTGCACTTCCTGCTGGGGGGTGGAATCAGAAATAACTGCTGAATTGCACACGGCCTTAATCGTGTTTCTTTCATGATGACCACATAGGCATTGCTGACGGGGTAAACGAGATCGCCCTTTCCCGTTGTGAACTCTCGATTACCCTGCGATAGTTGGCCTAGATTACCGTCACAGGAAAAAATGCTGGAGTTTCAATACAACGGAAAGACACGGCCGTCACAAAGGGAAAGACCGGGTCGCGACCGCGCCAAACGATCACCCCGAGTGTTAGGCGGCCTGGCACAGCTCATTGTTCACGGTAACGTCAAGAAACCAGACGCGTGGGAGCTGAACGAAGCGCCGCTTGACGAGCATAGAGGGGATTTTGTTTGGTGTGTGTGCGTGTGTGTGTGCGCGCGCGCGTGTGTGTGTAAATACTCTTCTTTTAAATGTCTGTTCTAAAGCGAGCATATTTCTCTGAAGACACTTGTTTGCTGTTTACGCCCAGCCTAGCGTTAAGAACACGTACATTACAGAGGTGGAGGCTTTTCTGCACTTTTCAGTTCTTTTCACGAATATTAATTTACGTGTCACATTAAATACTTCTACCGTTTCTTTTGATATTTCGCTTTAAAAGACCCCCCCACACACATACAAACACATACCACATACACACACAAGAGTAAATAATCACTTTATTTGCGAAAGCTGATATCGACACAGCGGGGTAGAGGCTAGCTTTGGCTTTCGCTCAGCCGCTGATTCTCCGTACGGCTATGGCTTCCATCCCCGATCGACCTTAGCGCCACCTGCCGGTGCACCGCGAAGTTGGTTAGTTGAACGTTCGTTTCACATCCACTCCAGTAAAACGACAGCTCCCTTGAAGCTGAGAAAGGACGCGAGCTCTCTCAGATAAACTCTCTTGATACGCCGAGTCAGATTGCATCAGGCTACCAAATAAGATGACTGTGTAAAGCTAGCTTGACTCAGTCTCCAGGTTCTTGTGTGTGTGTTTTTAAGTATCTGTGTACCTTTCCCCCGCTTGTACCGACTGGGATCACTAGTATTTCAACCGCCAATCATAGACGACATTAGTTTTCAAGTGAGCAAAGATCGTTTAAGATGTCTGCCTTTTTTGCCTTTCTGTCTATTCAACGATACGATTTCCTGTCTGTTCTGGAGCAGAAAAGTCTTCGGTTTTCATTATTCGGTCGATCTCGTCTTTTTATGCAAGCATGAGACTAATGCTTTCTATGTATTTTTTTTTTACATTTGTTAATACGTACGGATTCTTTCTCTCAGTGGAAGATGTAGCTTGCTTATAAATACTAAAGGTTGTAACTTTAATTTTACTAAACGTAGTTAAAAATCCTCAACCAATTCTCAACAGGCGAATTACTTTCTATAGTTTGACATTTTGCTTCCGTGATTGCGCCACATGTATCCCTTAAAGCCGTTTATAATCCACTTACAGGAGAGTGGATTTAAAATCCGTGTTCACCAGTGTCTTGTCCATTCAGTTAAAATAATGGAAAATGTGAGCTTTCAAGGTTTGTATTCACATCAACAGATTTGAATACACCGACCTTTATTTTCCGACTCGTTACATCGGATCTATTAAATTGCGTCTGTCAGCTTGAAGGCTTAGTTATCACGTGAAGAGCTTTGTCTAGATGTAGATAAAGATACACACTTTCCCGTGATCGTCTTATTCTTTGAAGTCATGTCTTCGTAAGCAAACATCCACGTGTACATTTGATGAATGTACTTCTGCAGAGGACAGCACTAACCTTTGCATAAGTGTAAAACTAATTTTACACTTATGCAAAGGAAACTCAGGAGTAAGAATAGGTGTTGTCAGATGAAATTATCTGCCAGGTTGATGCGTGGATGGATCCGTTATTTTCTTTTTTTGCAACTACAGAAAGATGTATTTTCTGTTTAATTCTACTTACATCTCCGGTACCGTCAGAGTAGATTTCTTGTCAGCTAGTTTTCTGAATAAGGACAAGGGTGCGGAGCTTGTGGAAACATGCAGGCTTCTCTGTGTGCAATATCCCGGCATCTTCTGGCTTTTCCAGACTTTTTTTTTCCCCAAAATCACGCATTCTGAAATGTTACTCGGATAAAATCGCTCACTCTGATTAATAGCAGGGCATCCCGTATAATTTAAACATTGTAATTCTTCTGATCTCCTTTAAAGTTTTTTCGAGTTATTTTGTGACCGGGGAACACGTGGATATCTACGGTGAAATTGAGATCGAAGAGGCACATGTAGTGAATTACAGAACCTGAACGTTTGCCAACTGCTTAGTAGAAAGTCTGTCCTTTTCCTCAAATTAGAGCCAGCTAAAGTAAGTTATGTTGAAATCGCTTGGGCATATATCAGGAAATACTTGCGCCCTTGGGTTTTAACTTCCACGTTTTCATTTGGTTCCGCTCCGTCCAGCAGCAGTTCTGACATGGTAAATCTTACTTTCGTGAACTGCTTCGTTATGCCTCGTACACAGCTCGTTTCGTTGATGGACGGACGGACGGCTGATCGGGCTGCCGCCCGAGTCGGTGCCTTTCCCCACCGCCAGGGGGAGAATGGCTGGTGTTAAGGGGTTTGGACAAATTTTATTTTTGGTAATAAAGCTTTAAAAAAAACGGAATAGCAACTAATCTATACCCGAAAAAAGTCTCCCGGTCCGTCCGTCCGATTCGGTGGCGTTTTCAGAGTTTGACACACAATGTGGACGGACAGCCCTTTTCTATAAAGGGGTGGGAGACGATTGGCTAAAATTGAGGGGACAATACCGAAAAACGAGTCTATTTAGGAGCGAGGTCGCGTATAGCAACGACTTCGCGTTATATGGGTGTGGACGAAGCTGGAACTGGAATATTTTCAAATATTAATAAGAGTTTACCATAATTTCCTCACCGATAAAGCTGGTAATGCAATTTACAATATTTTATAATATTAATCCGACTCAAATAGATGAATAAGTTGTGTAGTAGTTATCCTTCCCGGTAAGATATTTATAGTTCAGCATAAGAAACTAGAGTAAATAGTCGAAGATGCATTTAAATTGGCGTCAATAGCAGCTGATGATCGATCTTATTGTTTTTCATTTCTATTTTTTTTTTTTTTTAAAAAAAACCATTTCCTTTATATTTTCCTTCTCAGAATCCAGCACCAGGTCGCATCTTTTAGACGCAATACCTCTCGAATTTTTCCAGAAATGTTCGTTTGTAGGAAATCCCTTTATCTAGAATACTTGATCCAATGAGATCTGTGTCTTACATGTTCCAGGAATCGGAATGTGCTCCATGGTCCGGTATAATTTTGGATTTGTATGTAGCAAGCGGATATAAATATTAATAATCCGCGAACTCTTTCAGGTAGCGCAAGCACGCAGGTGAAAATGATGGCACCAACCAGTTCTGTTCTCTATACGATGATTTTATTTAAGCTTCTAATGTTCGTGTAAGTATATCTACCAGGAAAAATAGAAAAGAATTAGTAAGAATAAAATTAAGGAGCAGTTGACTTGATGTTTATGGGCTGACATTAGAGCAGCAAGACGGGATCTGTTACGATTTTGCACAGGATCGTGAGATTGAACCATTTTCGAATGAGTCGTAGTTGGCACCGATTCTCATACTCGGAAATAGAACAGTGCTTAGTATCATCGTTAATTTTTGTCAGTCGAATGAAGGACGGGTATCGATGGTTACAGAACGAACTAAAAAAGCCCCCCCCCACCCTGAGAGTTTCGACCCATCCACGCACAAGGCTCGCAGACATCTCCAACGCGCCGTGTGTGTGTCTCGCAACGCCTTGCATGGGCTCGGGAAATGACAGACCTATGGCACTTTCAGAAATTTTGGTCATTGGGAAGACTGACCCGTGGTCAGCTGATGGTGGGGGGGGGCATCTAAATCCTGCTGCGTACTTATCCATTCTTTGATGCCAACTTTTCCGACCAGGGATTTTCGCAGTTAAACTCTTGCAGCGAGAAGATTGCGCCGAGTTACATATCCAGAACTGGGACCATGATGCTATTATACAAACCCGCCGGTGCATAACGTGTCACAGCCCTTCGCGAAGGCGTGTAGAAGAGCTGCTAAATATTAGTTTTATGTTTCGCTATTTTGAACGGACCCCCCAGGTGTACGCACCTGCCACAATAAATGTCTTTGCCTTAAGGGCGTTCGTTTTCTTTTGACGGAACTCCATACGACTTAGGTACTGAAATGGAATGTCAGGTTAGTATCAACCGACTGTTATCTTAAATCTTTCTATTACTTTTCTCGACATCAGTCAGAAGGTTTGAGCTTAAAGACAAAAAAATATATTTCCCGAAACACGAGGCAAGTACGAGTGCCTTGCCACGATTTTACATCTGGTAATAATTAAACAGATTTGTTTTTGGATCCGCTGCTGATAAATTGGAATTTTATGCAAATCTGCGGAGACCCGAAGGTCATTATGAGTGGGGGGGGATTATCGTGGAAGACGGTTACTCACATTTCGAAGAAGCTAGAAGTTTTCGGCAAAGACGTAATGCAGTCGAAGACTGGATTTATCTGACATTCGTAAACAAAGCGTCAGTAAATACGTAAAATAAGCACTAAGTCTAGAAAGAATTGACTTGCCGGTTAGTGGACAGATATCCGCACATCTATATTTGATAGTATGCTGGTTACCTCGAACGATTCATAAGCCGATTTGGAGTATCGCCTTGATATTCTGGGTGCACTAATCTACCCGATGTCGTAAAGGGGGATTTCTCTACGCGAGATGCACACACGACACCAATGTTCGACTTCGTCATTATTCAGATTTTGTATTCGCTCTGTATTTTGTATCTTTTTAACATTCATTTTACTTGAAAATGTCGGGGTTTATTTTTTTTTTAAATGTTAGCCATTTGGAGATTAGCTTCCGGGTTGTTTGAAAACCATCGTATGAAGACAAGGGCGGTAACTCATCCATTCACAGGAAGCGGGGGGGGGCATGGCCAACTATCCGGACTTAGGATGAAGTCAGGTTTTCCCGCGGTAAGCAGGCAAATTCTGACATTTAACCGGTTTGTTTCTGAAAGAAACGCTAGTAATATTTTAACGAGTTTTAAACCCTGACCACCCGCTTCCGTTAAGTTCCTTCTATTCGCAGTGTTGGGAGAGTGTCGGATTTAGAGTCTAAGTTGAATCGAGAGTTCGAGTCTGATGCTGGACCTGACGACCGGTCTCACTTGAATTCGGGCAGCGATCGTCTCACCGAGCCGCTCCCCGCTCTGAGGGGTGCTCAATCACAGTTGCGTGAACCGGATAAGCCGCGGATATAAATTATTTACTTCAAACGTGAACCGATGAGACGTATTAATAGGAAAGTACAATTCGTTCATCTACACAAATGCCTTCGGCGTTTCGCTTCCGCAGTACTAAGAGGGAGAGTGAAGGCGAGGAGCTTAGACTGGTCGGCGGACACGACTTTGGAGGGGGTGAAGGCCCAGGGCGCAGCTCTCCGCTTCACACCGCGATTCGCCGTAAGGAGCGCAGAAGAAAATGGCTGATCAGCAAGAGGAGGTAACTCCGGGTCCTGCCTTTCGTCCAGTATTCTGATTAATGGGACTCGGCTTGGCGACGCCGATAGCGCGCAAACAGGATTTTCCAACTTCATCAGCCACCTGCTGCAGCGACAGTTGTTTAATGTGTTCCGGCCGCTCCTTTGATACCTTCTCTCGGATCCTGTGCACAAGTACAACGCATTTTCCCGGCTTATAAAACTTCGTAGGCTCTAGAAAGCGAATAGAAACCAGTGGCTTAGTCCGCCCCATCTTCCATAGAAGATGTTCTCTTCAGGAACACCTCCATTTGCCGCTATCATTGTCCGCAGACGTGGGGCGTAAGACTGTCTCTGAGCCGGTTACTCGCAGCACAACTGGCGCATTACCATCACAATTTAGCCGGGTCACGATGTCTACCCCGTCTCAGTCAGTGCACCGGTCACTTTGCATTTGCTTAGCATAACGCAATGGATCGGCTGTCTTCATTTACGCTAAAATCTTCAACATCCACCCCCCAGTCTTCGCCATCAAATGTAGATACAGGACACGACTCATGCCAAGCATTTCCCAAGGTTTTAGTGACGCCGTCCTATGCATTTGCCAAACACCAAACAGCATCCTTAATACTGAAGGCCGCCATGAGAGCATCGACACCTTCAGGACGCGGCATGAGAACTGTCCACGTGGTGGTTCTTCATTCATCCAATGACAATTCGCTGGTCCATCGGCTGAAATGAAGATCTGCAGTTAATTAGATGGTAAATGTGTAAAGTCAGCATCTAATGGTTCCAACGGTGGGTGAGCTGATCAGTTCCAGCAGAGTTCACGCATGTCAGCTCGGTGGGCCTTTCTTCTAACTTCTTGCAACCCACCCTGCAGTACCATCTCATCTGCATCGTCTGTCAGCAGAGGACCGTTCACCGGTGGTCCAGTCCGTTTAAACCCTCGCAACCGACCTCGACTAACTCCAGCACGGAACTAACTACTAATTCAGCATGAACATTTTTCCATAAGCAATGTCCTGAAGTTTTTGGGGGGTGGAACCATTTCTACAGCGCATTATCGTGGTCAGCAGACTTGTTCGCTAATTCCTTTTCAACTGTCACTTTCTCCGCCGGATCTCGACAGTTCTTCACGCCGCCTTCTGGACGTTCGCGACCTTCAGAAAAGGTGGACATGGTAGCCCGCTGTCGTTCTTCTGTGCTTCCCTTCGCGAACCTATCAAATGGTTCAGATCTTTTCTTAGATGCCAGGATAAGGGGTTAAAAATAAACTCTTTCCTGGGAGTTCTTGAGTCTGCTAATAATTTTTTTTTAAAAATGGCAGTCAGTAGAGGAACACGGCTGCCTGGCAGCGTGGAAAACGTGGCGCCTGGTGGCCAGTGCGTGAACTAACAAATGCTTAGTGGTTTTTCTGTTTTTAGATATTTTCCTGAACAGTAAAGTTTGCGGGTTATGGACCTCCGGACTATTGAGCTTGCACTGTAGTTAAATGCGAGCCAATTTTAATGGTACCGCCAGAATTACGTGTGTATGTTTCAGAGTACTGCCACGATTCCTCATCTATATCAGGGCTTCTCAAAACGTTTTCGGTCCATCGGCCACCCCTTCTAAAACTGCTTGTACTCCCGTGGCCCCTCCAAAGTCGGAATAAGACGTGCCACGGCCGTGTGATTAGGGTCCGCCAGATTTTGATATACCTCACGTGCGTGCACCATGGTCGATTCAGGGTCGAGAAAGTCTGTCGCTAACCGCAACAGTAATACTCAGTAACTCAAAGAAGCCGGACAGAACTGAGCGGGTGATCTACTATGGACTGTAGGTGAGTTTTCTCACGTTAATAACATCAGTGAATGGGATTTTTTGACGCCCATTATTAATATTTAATCCGGTTTGTCGAATAAAATGAATTGGACTGATGTGCGATGGTATTTTACACTCAAGATATTTTGTTTTCTAGAGTAGTTAGATTCTGCATTTCAGTAGCCTTTTCATGGCATCAGAATCTTATTTTCTTGTCTTCAAAACTTAGCTAAACTGAACCAGTTTCACCTGAAGGTTTGTGTGTGTGTGTTTGTTTTTTTTTACCTGGACTTAAACCTTAAGATAGTTTAATTTGACTTTCCGGTGTTTTTATTGGATGATGCGTAGTTCACGGTCGATAAGTCTTCCACGTTCTACTTTGTAGTTGGTAATGAACCTAAATGGGTAGATAAGTGCTGTTGGATGAGACTTACCGCGTAGCCGAGTTCGTGTAAAATACGATCGGAAAGAGAACAAACAGAAGGGCAGTGTTTTAAGAGGATGTCAGCCTAAGCCTGTGGAAACTAATTAAAGTATCGAGAAAGTTTTGGGTGGCCGACAGACTCCAGGGCATTGTGCGTGCGATGCCGGAGTATTCGCCTGTAGCCAGGTGGGCGTTTACGCTGAGTAATTAAGAAATATGAAAGCGCCGGTACATAGTATCTCTTCAGTACTCGCAGCGAGGGCTGATCTCTCTTCGGGCTATACTCAGATTACTTCTGACATTCTTAAGTTAAAAATGTCAGTAATCCCTGGCCCGTTTACCCGAGTCAGCTCGCACCTTACTAGCAGGTGGGGGGGGGGAATAGGCGCACGTTCGCTCGTCAGTCTCTCTTACCTGCTGGAAGAAAGGAGAGGTTAGAAAGTCGGTAGTATCCTGGTGGTAAATCAAAATAAGTACTACAGTAAACCCTCAACGTTGATGGGGGACACGGTCCAGAAAAGGGTTCGAATACCATTTTTACGGTAGTTAAAATAGGTCGATGTTTGTGTGTTTTTTTTAAAAAAAAAACATCCTAAATAAGTATAGTACTTATGTACATGACCTGTAAAATAACTGTTACAGTATATCGGATATTTAAATAATAATGTAGCCTGTTAATGAATTTACCTTAATTTACAATAACGACTACAGTCTACAGTTCTGATGGCGATGATGATAATCTGTTGTATCTAGATCAACCTTAGAGAAGAGATGCGGGTGGTGAATGAATCCCGAGATGATGGCGAGGCGGATGTGGAGGTTGGGACTTTCGTGAAGAACATGGCGATAGGCAGCTGTTTCCTCTTAGTCTGAAGATCCTCAAATATTTCTCTTCACGGGGGGAAACTTGATGAGTTTCTCTTAATTTTAAGACTTCGCTCCATGGAGAGATCGCGACTGAGAAGCGCACATCCATCAGTCAGTTGCTTCGAACACCGTGAGATTTCGCTGGGTTTGCGTAAGTCCCAATTCGCGCTCTCTCTCTCTCTCCATTTCTCTATCTATATCTCTCTCTCTCTCTCTCTCTTTTCTCTCTCTCCATCTGTAATGACGTCACTTCCCTCTGTAATGACGTCTCTCTCTCTCTTTTCTCTCTCTCCATCTGTAATGACGTCACTTCCCTCTGTAATGACGTCTCTCTCTCTCTCTTTTCTCTCTCCATCTGTAATGACGTCACTTCCCTCTGTAATGACGTCTCTCTCTCTCTCTTTCTCTCTCCATCTGTAATGACGTCACTTCCCTCTGTAATGACGTCTCTCTCTCTCTCTCTCTCTCTCTCTCTCTCTCTCTCTCTCTCTCTCTCTCGCGTCCTCACCCCCTCCTTTCTTCTTCTTCTTCACCTTTTTTAACAGTTGTTCCAAGTCTTCTGCGGTCAGTTCTTCACCACCAGCCGCTCTCTATATATCGTTCCTCCCACTTCCCACTTCCCACTTTCCCTCAAAGTCACCGGACGTGCCGGACCCGGTAAAGCCACTGGCCACAAATTCCGCCAACACGCATTTACCGTTCGTGGCTTCATTCAGTCTCCCCCCCCCTCCCGAGTTCTTTGCCGTTTGTAATGCAGTCGGCGAATTCCAGCACTGACTAACATCTGGGTCCGGCTCCGCGTCCATCTCTCTTCAGATACCGGCAAAAGTACGCCTGGTATATAATAGGTCTTTATTACACCATGGTCGAGAGGCTGGTGGGAGTAAAAGCGCAACCTCTACATCAGGATGGGCAAACTGCGAGCTCTGCGGGTGGCCCGGCCCGGAGAGAGAGAGTCGTCCATGACCAACAGAACCTTGAACGGCAGTTTTTTTTTTGTTTTTCCGACTTCGCGAACGAAGCAATTACGGAACCAATCCACAAATAGTTGGCTGGTGACCCAGACCCCTTTTTGTTTGCTTGCCAATCAACGGACAAGAGGGGCTTATCTTCTTCCCCCACTCTTGCCATGCTTTATCTCTAACTCGATGCATGTGCCACTTGAGGCCACGGTGTTTCCAATTTCCTTTTTCTCTCATGGAATAAACCTGGCCTTTGACTCGCTCATCCCCAACTTTCTGCGTTAAAGCCATCACTTTCTTTTGCCTTATAGGCTTCAGCTTCACCAGCACGCGCGCTCGCTTTTCCTCTAGGGGCCCACAAACTGCACGATAGCGATGCGATCGAGCCTGTGACACGCTGTCCAAATTGTTTTCAAGCTCCGCTCCCCGTTGGCCACACCTTATCGGACCGGCTAGATTTCTGATTGGCCGCGGGGCGTCTCGGATGGCCAATCAAAGACGGAGCCTGTCACCTCTGACAGGAGACAAGGAGCCATCTTTCTTTTTTTTTATCCCTTGCTGTCAGTCACCTATAGCCAGCCGTCTGACCAGCCCCCCCCAAAAGATGGTGACTGGTAGCTATTTCCCCACGGCCACCACTGGATGGGACAACACGCCTCCTGGAAAATTCCAAACGCAACCGAAATGTCCAAATCTTAGACATCCCGACTCTATGGTTCTGCCTGCAAGTTTTAAACCCTCCGTTTGCCAACTTTCAAGTCGGCTGGTCGATTAACTTTGGTGCGAGGGACAAACTGGATAGTTTGAAAAAACGAATGACAATATTTAATTGTAAATCCTGGCTTCCTTGTAACTAAATACATATCTAAATAATTCCTGCACATAGAAAGAAGATTACGTTATTGGACTTTTGGTGGGGGGTGTATATTTTCATATTTACAGGCTCGTAAAACTTAACCCCCCCATCAGTTCGTTATCCTCTATGAATCTTCATCTAGTGTTGCTGTTTCTAGTTTTCCCTTCTCTGATCACCGAAAACGATTCCATGTCATCGATCGGCTAGAACTTCTGCTATACTTACGTTTAAGCCTTTATTTTGATTCATATCTGTTATAACTCGAGTACGGAGAAGCGGGGGAATTCCGCAACATCGCGAGATAACGCTCGGAAAGAATAAAAAACAACAACAAAAAATGCAGACTAATTACGCGAGACTTTCACGGAGCGCCCCCTGACGGCGGCTTTTTGCCAGCCTTTCGTGTCGCCGGGGGGTTTCCGCCGCCATGAAATGCGGAAACTGTCAGTTAATTTTGCCCCTGACGCGAGATGCCCGCCCAATCGGGGAATGCGCGGTCGGTCTGTCTGGCAAAGCCGGAAGAATTCCTGATCGCGTGCTGAAACTCTTCGCAGAAATCTAACCCTGGCAGGGATGGCGATCATACAGCAACGTTCGGACCACCTGTAGACATGGCGATCATACAGCAACGTTCGGACCACCTGTAGACATGGCGATCATACAGCAACGTTCGGACCACCTGTAGACATGGCGATCATACAGCAACGTTCGGACCACCTGTAGACATGGCGATCATACAGCAAAGTTCGGACCACCTGTAGACATGGCGATCATACAGCAACGTTCGGACCACCTGTAGACATGGCGATCATACAGCAACGTTCGGACCACCTGTAGACATGGCGATCATACAGCAACGTTCGGACCACCTGTAGACATGCCCGCGGCAAGTCCGCTCCGGAAAACTCGGATCGAGGTTAACCTTTTAAAATCCCGTCGTCAGCTGACTTTCCTCGCGGTCCATTTTTTCTTTTTTTTTTTAGTCAATTTCAGACGTAGCAAACTTCAATAATTATGCTCTAGTGTGTATACTGCGAGCTTCTACGATGTGTACATCGAGCTTGAAGTTGCACGCGGACTTTATATGCACCTTACACGTGAACGTTTAGTGTGGGCGGCTTCGTTTCGTTTTGACTGATTTCCGATTGCAGTTTTCCGCAGTATCCTCTAACTGGGTGAGGCGGCGTGATACGAGAGGAGAGAGGGTGGCCGTCTTACGGCTGCTGGAGTTCGAACTGGCAGCGAGTCTGGGATACAGCCGTGATACAATTAGGGGTTGGGGTGGGTGGTTTTCTAATTTTTGAAAAACAAACCCTTATCTATCAAAAAAAAATTCTTTTACGTAAACCCGAATCTCGAGTTTCTCCAAAACGTGACTAGGGTCGGGTGGGGACCTTG